>JAOANR010000005.1:41708867-41836777 GCA_030278955.1 Hygrophila difformis | reverse complement strand
AATAATATAAATTGTATATAATTAAAAATTACAGTAAATTGATATTCTAAAACTACAAGTTTAGACGAATCTAATAAGATCTCACTTAACTATATTTTTTCTTCAATAATAATGATAAAATTTGAGACAAAGTTAAACTATAAATAATGTTAAATACATCAATGTTGCAAACCTATAAACACGCGGAGGAAGTACTCAATACTACTTCTATATGATAGAAGACCCTTATTCTCATTCTATCTACTTAATACTTGTTTGGATTATAGCTTATTGAATACGTATACTTCTACTTACGTGATAAGATATTTTACCTTTATATTTTATAAAACGACGCCTTAGAGTTGACTCTGGTCAAAAACTCTTTTCTACATTTGATTTTTTTTTTTTTTTGGATGAGTTTCTACATTTGATTTTATTACTGATATTTTATTTATTTATTTATTTATTTATTTATTTATTATTATTATTATTATTATTATTATTTTATTTTATTTTTTTTTTTTCATTTTGTGAATGAAGTTTCAGTTACTTGAATGAAACTGCAACTTCTTTTATACACTCTCCGTTTTTTTTTTTGTTCTTTTTTCTTGCACCATTGCAAGTTTTATTTTCAAATAGTTGACTTTGGACGGTTTTACATAATTCATTACTAGTCTAAATAAAAAATAGTATATTGATTGTGAAAGTAGGTGCCGAAAACATCAAAGGAAGCGCTGATGTATGAGTAGGCAGAATAAATCTAGCAATACAAAAGAAGAATTGATGGGAGGTTGATGGTAATATACTAATGTCTCTAAATGGTTGATGAAGCCGGACAACAGCCCTTTTGAGTTTGAGCATGGGACAATACTGTGGAGAATAAAGATGCTAGAAAAAAGCAAATCAAGGCTTGAGAAAAGAAACAAGTATGCTCGGATACGCGCAAAGGTGATGTTAAATTTGATGATCTTAAAGTTGCTATGCTATGCATGTTGAGCCTGCCATATTCTCATTGGTGAGTCGAATATGTTAACGGGATTTGGAAACCTCTCTACCTCTGCTTTGGCTATCAAATTTCTTAACCTTCTTCCTACCTAGCTTATCAAATTATCCCATTGGTTTGTCTTTATTTTTTGGATTTTTGTTTCATGATCCTTCTGTTGGTTTGCTGTCATTTGTGTAAATTAAATCTTTTGCACCGCATTATCCACCTTGACCTGTCTAGCACTAGGGAGATATAGGATATGTCTATGCATTGCTTCTCAAGTTATTCTGTGGTATGGCGAAAGGGCAAAATATCAATTGCTAGGTGTTGGGGATTCACATTGAGGAGTGGAAATAAACAGCTCCAGAATATGTAGTAATTCATTTTGGTAGATGGGTCGGCCTTTGTTGGTGATTCAGAGAAAATAAGGTCGAATATATAAAAAAAAAAAGAAAAGAAGAAGAAGGCAGTTATTTTAATGCAGGATTTGGATAGATGTGGATTGTTATTTCTGTACTGGGAAGGGATATAGCAGAAGGGGTGGTCCATTGGAAAAAGTAGTATGCAAAATTATGTGGGGATGTGGGATGAGTGAATTGTTGTAAGAGTCAAATGAAAATTGCTCTGGAGGTCAAATGGGAGATCATTTTGTAATGGTAAGTTAGATGGATCAAGCCCTGGAGTCTGTTGAGTGTAATGCATAGACAGTTCTTATTTTCCCTCCGTGTTACTACCTAAACCTGTATTCTGTCCGCGCTGTGTCCCAATTACATTGTCCGTCTTTCGTTATTTGCATAAATGGTCCTCTTCATACTGGTTTTGTCCTTGCCAAAATCCTACTGGTAGTTGCTACCATTTGAGTTCCTTGATTCTTTGCACCGGTGTTTCGAATTTGTTGGCAGGGGAGATGTGATATCATAGTAACTTTAGATTGTCTTTTTTGACATCATCAGCATGCACTATTGTATACTAACTCCGAAGGTACTTGAAATATGTTTTTTCATGCTCTTGAAAGTCATGAGTAAAGATAGGTGGGGATGTTGCTTAAGGGGGCCTCGCATTGCGGATTGAAAAGCACTCCAGGATGACGCTATATGAGAACAGCAGTGTTAAGATGGAGAGTAAAGAATAAGACTAAGGAGGGAGGATAATGGCTCTGGAAGCAGTGAATAGATTTTGATGGAGAGAGGTACTATCTTGAGATGCTAATGTCGCATATCGAAGGTTGAGGATGATGTCCCCATGGTACTGTCATCTGATGTGGTCTCATGTGGTCGATTGATATTCTCTCTAGTGTGATTCTATATGGTAGATTTCATTGCTTGTTCGGGATTCCTTCTTGGTTGATTGCAATGACATGTTGGTCATTTGTTGTCTTTGAGCTGTGGTGATCGTTGTGTTCTATATTGTGTAAGGACTTGATTTTATTTGCCAGACTATATATAATCTTTTCTTCTCAAAAAAAAATTGATTGTGAAAGTAGAGATTACAAAATATAAAATTCATGTTAGCTTACCTTCAAAATCATTATCTAACCTAACAAAATAAGACTTCAAAATCAGCTTGTTGAAAATATAACTTGCAATGGCAAGAAAAAAAAAAACAGAGGGAGTATATACTTACTTTAAATAGAAAGCGATGCAAATAGTTCAGAATTGAAAAAAGAAAAAAAGAAAATGCAGTTGACCTAAATGGTATGGGCTCTGGCAGCTTAAGCAAAGGTCTCGGGTTGGCTCTGGCAGCTTAAGCAAAGGTCTCGGGTTTGAGCCTTTGTATATGCAGACTACTTTGGGAGAGGCAACCCTTAAACACCCACCAAATCCTCGAAAAATTAGTTTTGGGTCCAATGAATCCTTAAGATACTCGGTAATTCAACAAAAGAACTCTAAAATCTAAATCATTTCCTAATTGTAAATTGTAATAATCCAAATAAATGTCACTATTGGGCCAAACTTAGGCCTTTCTCCAAAGCGCATGGACCAGCTCCACCACATTTACTTTTGGGATATTATCCAATTTTTTTAGTCTAACCGAGTTGTCAAAATAGGTTTGGCGTGTTGGGTAAGTTCGTTCCACCTCTCCTAAATTATGGGTTTGAAATCTTAATTTGATAATATAATTTAATAATTTTATATTTTTCTAAAACACTATTAAAAAATTATTAAATTGACTTGATGTTAACTATATTAAATTAAAACAATTTTAATGCTCATTACATATGTCATGAGCTACTTAATAGTATTATTTTTATACTAATTTGAAGTTATTTTTCAAAAAGAATATTTTTAAAAATAAAAAGGTCATTTTCGAGTTTTTTTAAATATTTTTAATTTTAAATTAAATAATAGTATATTTAATTTTGGATAAATAACAATATTATATAATTAAAAAAATTAAATTTATTAATTAATTAAAAAATGGTTGGCTAGCCCACCTGACCCGCAATCCGCCGACGGGTTGGGTTGGGCCGAGTAGCCCGTTTGGAAGCTTGCCTAAACAAGCCAGCCCATCCCCGACCCACCATAGGCTGGCCTGTGTCGCCGTGCCGACTCATCTTGCTCTAATCAAGGTCCTCCATTTGATACTTTAGGACCATCAATATATTTGAAAGTATTAAACTCAATTAATACTTAATGAAAAGAGTGGTAATCTGATATTGTGAAACGTAGTAACCTATTATTGCGAAACATGACAATCAAATATTGAGAAATGTAGTAATTAAATATGTGGATTCACATATTAGAGATTGGAGTAATAAAAGAAATGGTAACCAGAAAGTGTAGGAACTTAATATTACAAAACGTCGTAACCTATTATTATGAAAAACGTGGTAACCAAATATTTAGAAATATGGTAATAAAAACTTTAAAAATGTGGTAACCAAATATGTGGGTTCACATATTAGAGAATGGGGTAATAAAACAAATGGTAACTAATTTACTTGAAGTGTGGTAACGTAATTTGCAAAGGAAGAAGTTAGGGTGCAACTATTGGATTTGACATGATGTACTGCAGCTTTTTCCAACTGTTGATTAGCTTTTTAAATCAACGGTTGAGATGAACTGGAAGGGTAAAAATATAATTATATCATATTACACTAAAATATATTTTAATACATTTCAGCGACAAGGTATGTAATTTTCAGCGATTTTGTTGATTAATATATTGTTTTCAGCGACATGCATATTATTTTCAGCGCGTCTTCCGTGTATTTTCAGCGACGGAGTATAGTATATTTCAGCGACTCACTATAGTATATTTCAGCGACAAACTACTTCGTAAAAATTGAAACCCTAATTCTTTGGTTTAATATATTTCAGCGACGCACTATAACATATTTCAGCGACGCACTATAGTATTTTTCAGCGACAAGCTGTGTGCATTTCAGCGACATACATACTGTTCTTCAGCGATGACATGTGTATTTTTCAGCGACTTGACATTAAAAAAAATTTGGATAATTTTACCCTTTTACATTTTGGACCGTTGGATCTTAAACGAACGGTTGGGATTGATGCCTTGATGTGCTGCGGGTTTTGGTGATTGCACCGTAACCAATCTCATTTGCAAAACGTGGGTAACCTACTATTGCCAAATGTTGTAACCAAATATTGAGTGTTAACCTACTTTTTAGCAACATAGTTTTTTCTTTGTTTAGTGTAGTGATTGAAGAGGTCCAAACTCCAAACTTTAGGCCGAAACTTTAAAAAGGGCGCAAAGTGTAAGGTTTTGGAGAAGAGGTTTTTTTTTTTTTTTTTTTTTTTTTCAATAGAAAGTATTTGGGGTGGGCCGAACTCTAAAATACCCTTTACTTTTCTTGTTTCTATTGATTTTATTTTATTTTTGTTGACTTTAATATTATTATACATGAGAATATTCTTCCTCACTCACAATTCACAGGTCACAACCAAAAAGGAATTGTATGCAACATCCCACATTGCCACATTGTACCAAAGGAAATCGTTTGGGTGCTGGCGGCATGTAGGTGCTGACACATTCAAAAGTGATGAGTATGTGTATATGAAATGATGTGTGGGTATAAAAAAGTGATAGATTGAGGTTATGAACCAAAAACTAATAGAAAAAACAAAAAAGTGATGGATTGAGGTTATGAACCAAAAACTAATAGAAAAAACAAACTACCATCTATACATAACTTTATAAGGCTTATACATCACTTTACAAAGGGCTACACATCATTTTTAGCGCTGCCTGCAGCTGCTGCCAATTGTTCTGCCATTACACAAACCAGATTGGTAAACAAACACTAATTTCCCTTTACACCTCATTTATTTTCCGATTTCTAAGGGACTGGAAAGACTCCAGATACTCTTTGGTTAGTGGTTACTGCCTACTGGTTAGTGGGGATCTTTGTCTTAAATACTTTATTTATTTTGTGAATAAGGCCTTTATCCCTTTTTCCTTTTCCCCACACCCAATTATAAATGTTTAAAAAATAAAGATTATGAAGATTTTTTTTTTTTTTAAACATTGGTACTCATAGGCAAAGTGTGTGAGAATCCAAACCATACAAAGGGAATAAAGGGGCGAGATGAGAATCGAACCCCCAACCATAGGGTTGGAAGTCAGCGATTATATTAATAGATTGATTTATTTTCTAAATATAGACATTGATGATGTGGATGAAGATGGAATTAGTCAGCGATTACGTGAGAACTCAGTCTATCGATGTGTTTTAATAAGAGCCGTTGATCTAAAAATGAGCGTATAATGACTGATTAATCCTTTAAAATTAAGAATGATGAATTAAAATTAATAAGGGCAATAGAGTCTGCACAGACAAAAACATATTCAGGATTTATTATATAAATTATAAATGAGAAAAAAAAACAAATAAAGGCCTATCAAGTACTTATTATACCATTTTCTTTATTTTGTTGATGATTAGAGAAGTTTATACTATAAATACTCCATAATTTATAAGAAAGGAAAAAAAAAACTAGATAACTATAAATTAAAATATACTATATATATATATATATATATATATGCTTAGGCACACAATGACAAAGAAACCACTTAAGAAAATTAAACAAGCACACGTCCTTATGTGGAGGTGAACTGAAAAGTAAATATTAATACTGGCTAGGAAAAATGCATGTGAAATTATTTTCCTTTTGAACATTGTGTTGGGCAGCTAGCTAGGATGAGTGGAAAAGAAAAAATGCCACCAAAAATTTTTTTTAAAAAAAAAAAAAAAGAAAATCGAAAAAGGGTAAAATTGGGTTCTACTTAATTAATTACTAGGCAACGTCAAATGCAACTATATACTGTATATCTCTATCTCTACATAGTTTATATATGTTCCATATTGTTGAAGATGCTTCAATTCTTCAGTTGCAGTACTGCAGTATTGCTTAAATTCTGGGGCTAAATCTGAATTCGGACCTAGCTCCTCCTTACAAACAACATGCAGCCCATTACCATTCCCCCTTCAAATTTCACACCTTCAAACCAAAATTTACATTTATATATGATCCTTGATCCATCGATTCTACTGTTCTGTAATACTTATATACATAAAGGGTTGTCGATTTTTTTTTTTTGGTCATCTTAGTACGAATTTTCTCAGTTTAATTTCTCCATGGAATCGAACAATTCTAGCTTTTGCTGTTTTTCCTTTTGTGTTCGATCATTTGTAGATGCCCGATCTTCGTTTCCTCGTGTTGGCAACCAGATCCGGGTTGCCTTTCCTCATCATGGCTACAAATTCATCGTAGTTGATCCGACCATCCTACATGTTTTCGAAGCATTCATCAGCTTAGCCATTTTCGTATGTAAGATGTTTATATTGATGAAAATGGAGAAGTGTTTTTCTCACGTTGTCTGAGTCGACTTCAGAGACGATCTCTTTTATTTCGTCATCATTGTCCATGCCAAAGTCTCTGAGCGCCTGCTCTAATTCTTCCATGGTTATGTACCTAATATATATACGAAAGAAAACAAATGGTTAGGCTGTCGCGGTTTCATTTGAATATCGACCATGATGAATGGGGGGAAGCGTTTTATTACCCGCTGTTGTCTTTGTCGAAATATTGGAATGCTGTGTAAAGATGTTCCTCTTTGTCCATTCTGTTAAGGTGCATTGTTGCTGTAATGAACTCCTCATAGTCGATGGTGCCGTTTCCATCAGCATCGGCCTAATTTTCCACGAACGTTTGGCATTTTTAGTCTAATTTGGAAGTGTAGAAAATAATAATGATGTGTTTGATTTTGGGAATGTTCTTACAGCTTCCATCAACTGTTTCACTTCACTTTCAGACAGCCTAGTCCCCTGTGTCGCCAATCCCTTCTTCAACTCTTCCAGCGTGATCGTACCGCTCCCATCTGTATCCATGCTTTTGAACATTTTCTTCAGTCCCATGATTTCTTCCTCTGATAGGCATCCAGCAATGACCTTAACAAATTCAACAATTCAACAAAAAAAATTGGTGGTTTCTAACCAGATCAAGAAAATATAAAATGAAGAAATCCGATTCTTACCCGTAGTGCCATTTGCTTGAACTTATTCATGGCCCTGAACTGCTTGAGCCTACCCAGGACAGCGTGGTCGAGCGGCGTATCCGGTGCCTCCCCGTCCTCCTTAATCCAAGGATGATCTGCAGAGAATAATACAACATTACATGTAGTACATTGAATATGAGACATTAGTCATTGTTGTAAGAACACGTACTTAGAACTTCGAATGCTGTGAGCCTCTGCTTGGGGTCGGAATTCAACATCTTCTTCACGAGATCCTTGGCTCCGTTTGAGATGGAAGGCCAAGGATCCGCGGAGAAATCTATGTGCCCCCTTATTATGGAGTTGAATATACCGTTTTCGGTTTCAGCCCAAAATGGAGGAACCCCAGAAAGAAGAATGTACAGCATCACTCCTATACTCCATATGTCGACTTCGGGTCCATATCGCCTTTTCAGCACTTCCGGAGCTATGTAATATGCACTTCCAACAATGTCTTTGAATACTTCCCCTGTTTCATCATCGACGAAGAAATAATTCAATGTTGTTAGGTATGTAAACTTTAGGACCAAAAAGAAAGATTTAGATAAGTTGTTTATGTTAAATAAAGGGCATGTGGCAATAAGTGGATTGAATCATGTTCGATGTGGGATTCTCAACAACGTTTCTTAACGAATATACCTTCTTTGTAGAAAATGGAAAGCCCAAAATCGGTGGCCTTAAGGGGGGCGTTCTCATCCTTATTGAGAAGAAGGAAATTCTCAGGTTTGAGATCCCTGTGAATGACCCCCATCGAATGACACGTGTGCACGACTTGGACGATGGTCCGCATGAGGGATGCGGCAGCTCGTTCCGTGTAGTGGCCCTTGGCGATGATCCGGTCGAAGAGCTCTCCACCGGCACAGAGCTCCATGACAAGGTGGACGGAGTGCTTGTCCTCGTAGGCGCCTTTGAGCTCGACAATGTTCTTCTGGCCCGTAAGGTGGTGCATGATCTGCACCTCCCTACGGACGTCCTCCACGTCTTCTTTGTTGGCGAGCTTGCGCTTGGCAATGGTCTTGCATGCAAATTGCTCCCCTGTTTGTTTGTGGGTGCAGAGGTAGGTGACCCCAAATTGGCCCCGTCCCAGCTCCTTCCCAATGGTGTAGGTGGATCGGACGTCCTCCATTGGGCGGCCGAGCACGGAGCCAATGGGGCCTTGCTTGGTGGGCTTGGTGGAGGACGGCGGGGGAGTGGTGGCGGAGGGGGCTTTGGCGGGTTGGGAGGTGGATTTAAAGGTTTCGGTGGGGTGATCGAGGGGGTCGTTGGCGGTGCCCCGGGAACAGCAGCTGCCCATTGTGGCGGTGGTGGAGGGCAGCGGCGGTTGCCGGAGGTGGTACAGGGAGGAGGAGGATGGGTGGGGGTGTTTTGTTGGGATTATGTGTTAGAGGTAGATGGGAAATGCATGCAATGAAAGGGTCATTGCATGTGAGGAAATTGAGGAGAGATTGATGTATTTGAGTAAATGACAAAAGATAAAGCATATTCAAGTGTTTTTGGGGAGATTGAGATTGAGGTTTCCTGTAGAATGGTCGGGACGATTTTCAGGGGAAAGGTAAAGTTGTTGGATGGTTTATGGATGCATTTGGTGCACAAATGTCGGGCGGATTTTCATGATACACATATGCTTGGATTGGATGTAAGATATATACTTTCTCTATTTTCATGAAATTGCAACATTAACACATTTCATGCAGTTCAATGTATATTTTTAATGATAAATAATTCAAATTTTGTATAAGTAAAAATTATAAAAAGTTGATATTATAAAACAACAAGAAAAGACGATTCTAATAAGATTTCACTTAACTATATTTTTCCTTATATAACTATAATAATAAAAATTTGAGTCAAAGTTAAACAATGGATAGTAACAAAAAGTGAAATATTGCAATTTCACACTAAGGGAGGAAGTATAAAGAATATATATACACGTGTGCATTAACATGGGAGAGGGAGATATTATCGATGATGTCTTCACTTTATGACTTGATTGATGATGTTTTTTAGGTGATTCAAATCCATTTTTGCGCCTTTTAAAATAACATCTATGTACTGTGAGTTTAAAAAGATTTTCTCCAAAACTGTAAATATTTAACTAATTAAAGCTTCATAATTATTGAAATTAACTGGTTGGTTTGGTGACTGATTCATCATGTTAACATGCCATAGCAAATAACAAAAAAAAAAAAAAAAAAAAAAAAAAGAAAATTGTAACAGCTACGGACAAAAGATTTGCAAACACTAGCTAGTATTACCCACTCAATGGGTGGAAATGCGGTAAAAGTGGGCAAAAAGTTATTAACGATTAATAGAGACAAACAACAATGAACATAAATTTCTTGAGTAAACATTGACACTCATATATCGACAAAGATAATGAATCATAAGTTTATGAATATAATTAAAGTATATATGTAAACTGCGTGATAAATACCAAAATAGTCCGGTAACTTACCTACTTTAATTCTAGAATCGTCCAAAATTTATTTGAATTAACTACACCATTCAGTCCCCAAACATGCCAATGACGATTAGTGCGAAATATAAAATTTGATCCCATAACTTGTACATAAAATCAATTTGGTCCAATAATTTATACATAATGTCAATTTGGTCCATATTGACTATGGACCAAATTAGCATTAGAGATAAGTTACGAGACCAAATAGGTATTGAATTTCGCACTAATCGTCATTAGTGGACGGGAGGATTGAATGGGTCATCATTAATGTAGTTATAGACTTGATTGATAAATTTAAATAGATTTTGGACGACTTTGGAATTAGAGGTAAGTTATGAGATTATTTTGGTCTTTATCCTACAAACTGCTATAACTCACCATAGAAGAACAACATCATCTGATCACTTAGAAGAAGTCCGGAAAAACGTACATGGATCGGTAACATTGAAAACCTAGGGAAAATAAGACACGACATAAACGACATGCATTATGTAAAGGCAATAACACTACTAAACAAACCAATACCGAGAAAGAAGAAAAGGGAGCATTTAAGGTGAAGTCTACAAAATCACTAATAAGGGTGATATTTCTAGCATTAGATAAGATAAAACAGATTCACATTTATATGTTCCCTGTAACACAATTTAATTACCACAAAGACAAAAGGTCCAGCCAAATTCTAAAGGGCTTGATCGGATATATATATATATATATATATATATATTTAGATATTGAGTGCAAAAGCATATCGATGTCATGGTACAAATTACCCTACACAAATCCAAAAATCTTCTAACTAGCACTGTATATCGACATCTGTCCCTATGCCAATTACTGTTCATAAGCTGACACTATTTATAAAACAGGATTCTCTCTTGATCACTACTAAGGGCAACAATATTTTTAATATCGTAGATGGGCTTGGTGCAAATTTGGTCATTTCGTTGCTATATTATTTTGTAATGTGATATTTGAATGTACATCTATATAGGTATATAAGGGGGAAAAAATAATTCAATTTCGTGCCGTAACTTTGCTTATTTTAAAATTTGGTGTCATAAGTTTGGAGTTTTCTAATTTTATGTCATAACTTTTGCAAATGGTCTCCAAAATGGTCCCATCGGCCGTAATCACCACATTCGCTGACGTGACACGAGATTAGTGTAAATAATTAACTTAATTGTGCAATGCAGGCATTGATCGGGCTTGACTTACAAATGAGGATACTTTCTTAACTCATTTGCTGCATACTTGGAGAGTGGGAAGGAGACCATTGGGTTAGAAAGTGTCCACATGTGTAAGTCAAACTCAGTCAATGCCTACATGACACAATTAAATTATTTATTTATACTAATCGTGTGCCATGTCAGCAAATGTGGGTGATTTAGGCCCGATGAGACCATTCACAAAGTTATGAAACTAAATTAGAAAACTCCAAACTTATGGCACCAAATTGAAAAATAAACAAAGTTAGGGCACCAAATTGGAATTTTTTTTCCCGGGGAGTCGGCTCCTAGCTACCAACTTTTGATGTGTTGGATTAATTAACTGATTTCTTCTTCTTATGCTAACATGGTATATTGAGGAGTTTTGGCCAAGAACAAAAGGAGAGTTTAATTTTAGGGTTTATTTAGCCAGAAGAATTTAATTTGAATTGGATTTTAAATTAAACGACTTTAATGAAATAAAATAAAATAATCTAAACAAACCCGTACGTATAGTATTTTTGGGTCAGCTTCTGAGTTGTGATGAGGAACAAGAGAGGAAATTACAAAGAAAGTAACAACATAATCCACAAAGCCACGTGTCGCAATTTGGGCCAAGCGGAACTTACGCGGAACTTACAATGTTGAAGAACCAAATGTTACGGAATGGAAGGAATACCATGTTCCCACTACGGAGAAAAATAATTTCTTCTTTTTAACACAACGCACAAGCATCGACAAAGAGTGAAAACTAACAAAAAAAATTATAAAAAGGGGGAAAAGAGAAGAAAAAGCCGGCCACACTAAAAGCTTGAGAACCAAACCCCAGCGGAATCAGCAACAAGAGCTGGACGGATGCCATAAGGATGAAAAGTCCAAGTCATGAAGAATTCGACAGACATTGCGCCACACTTAGCCAGTAGATCCGCAACTGCATTGGCTTCCCTAAGATGAAACCCTTGGTGACCGGCAATTTCTTCCACATGTCACGAATGCTCACAATAACTTGATTTTGTATTTTAACCTTTGGATTTAAAATCACTGCTTATATATATTCAATATTGGCCGTATTGGCCATAATTCACATGAACATTCTTCAGTTTTAGTAAGAGGGAGAAGGGTTAAGGATTTACTCGGTGTAAGATGCACATTGTTCAAGGAATCCAAGATGCTGTCGGAGTAATTTTTATGTTTAATAATCATTTTTCAACTTTGCTTCCGCAATCTATTATGTAATGGCAAACGATTCATGTAGTGGCATAATGTTCTTTATTGCATTATGCAACAATCCGTTATCAAATGAATGACCTCCGTCGTTATGCATGTAGCTGCAGACCATGTAATGGTTTGTATTCTGTAGGCTATCTCTATTGAGAAATCAGACTAGTTTACTTCTAACAACAATTTATGAGAAGAGCTTGTATGCAGGTGGCTGCATATGCGGTCACTGTGTGGGAATTTTGTTATGTGATAGATGACATGGTGTGTTTTGTGTGATGAGAAAAATGCTTTGTGTGATGGAAGAATATGTTATGTAATTAAATGCATACTATTGAGCTGTGATAAATGGATGGGGCAATATATCGTAATTTATTCAGTGGAAACCGCGTAGCTTTATTTTTAGCCACTAAAGTGATAGAAGTATTAATTATTTTTTTTGTCGGTCACACAATTCAAATAACAATGGACAACGACCACCTTCAAATATTTCCAAAATAGTTACAAAAAAATATAGGAATATTTTATAAAAATTAATTAATACTATTATTTCAATAATATATAGTTAAATTATTATGAAAACAGAATATGGAGATACTAAAGAAAAAACCGAATGAGTTCCCAACTGATCCTGACCCTAACTGCTCGCCTGGCTTCGTCTCCGGACAGATTCCGTCGTCTGCCACCTTCTGTGATGTGGTTAAGAATAGCACTGCACCGCCACCTCCGCAGGCTGATGGGAGGGATTTTTTGAAAGAAAACTTAGCTTCTGTCAACAAGGATGGCGCCCACCAGAGGTGCCCTCAGGTTCGATTTGATCACACCGTCCTCAAGGAACTCTATGCTCCGTGGCAGGACACGTTGATTGTAAAACTTCTGGGTCTCAATGTGGGTTTTCTCACCTTACGTGACCGTCTCTCTAGGGCATGGAATTTGCAAGGGACATTTAACTTGTTGGATGTCGGACACGGTTGTTTCCTCGCCAAGTTTGAAATCCCTTCCGATCGGGAAATGGTTCTTACGTCGGGTCCGTGGATTATTTTCGATCACTGCCTAGCAATCTCCAGGTGGACAGAGGATTTCGACCCGGAGACGTCCAAGGTGAGTACTATACAGACATGGATCCGGCTTCCGGGATTGAAGCAAACTTTCTACACCGAGCCTGCGGTCCGAGTGATTGCTTCTGCAATTGGTACTCTCGTGAAGGTCGACACGAACACCTTAGCCATTAATCGGGGTCGTTACGCTAGGGCGTGCGTGGAGATTAATTTGGAGGAGCCTCTATTGGGAAAACTTGATGTCCAAGGTAAGATTATTCATGTGGCTTACGAAGGATTGCATATGATGTGTATGTCGTGCGCGAGATTTGGCCATCTACAAAACCGATGCCCGTCGAAAACTCAACAGAAGTCTGATCACTCTTCTCCGGTGCCGGCAACTGCGTCAGGGGAGGGAGTGGTGCCGGAAGAACAGGCCGCCAGACATACAGATACTTCCTCATCCGTTGCTCCCGCTACACATGCGGAGTTACACCTGGTAAATCTTAACACGTCGGTCACACCTGGCAGACATGCGAAGACCTCCAATCCAGCTGCTGCATCTGTTCATGAGGTGAAAGAATGAGGTGGTCAGGATATGGGTGTAGGTGAATGGATGGAAGTCAGACGTAGGAGGCCCAAGAAGAAATTCCCGCAAGTGGCTCCTCAGCCCAATGTTAATGGGCCAATTAATTTGGCTTCTCCCTTGCCTATGGCTAATTCGTCTAATGGGCCAGGTAATTTGGTCATCTATAAAACTCCTCATTCAAGCCAGCCTGGAATGAAGCCCAATCCTGCAGCCCACGGTCACAAACGCACCAGAACAGACAAGTCGTCGCTGCTGCCTGCTTCATCTGAATTAGCATCGACGTCTCAGACCTATAGCGAAAATCTTAAGGTTGGTGTGCTACGGCTTACTGATGGTGATCTCCAGTATGCCCATGGAGTATCCGAGGCCATGGAGTTGGTGGATCATGTGGAGCCGTCACTCCTGTCGAAAGGAGAGGATGCTGCAAAGTCTTTATAGGGTTTTTTCATAACCCTAGTTTTTGAGTAAATACTATTCTCGTTAAAATGAATAGTTTTGCAGACTTCAATATTTTGACATGGAATATTCGGGGTATTATGAATGCCCCGGCCCGACGCAGCCTTTCTGCTTGCCTCCGGCAACACTCACCGTCCTTGGCATTCATCCTGGAACCTCAAGGGCGTTTTGATCGAGTTCGGAATTTATTTTTCCGCTTGGGATATTTTCCCATTTATTTACAGGAAGCTCAGGGTAGAGCAGGTGGCATCTGGCTTCTAGGAAAAAATGGTATTACGGCTCAGTATGATGTGTTTGATATTTCTGATCGAATTATTACCTTGTCATTGAAAATGGGTCTTCATTCGTGGAAGTGCTCTGTCATATATGCCTTTCCTAAATATTCCAGGCGTAAGGAGAATTGGGAGTACCTGCGTCATTTGAAGGACATAATTTTAGACCCTTGGTTTATTGTGGGGGATTGGAATGAAGTTCTAGAACCGTCGGAGGTTCATGGAGGTATCTTTCTTTCGACTAGAGCTGCTGAGTTCCGGGCATGCATTGATGATTGTAATTTATGCCATGTACGGACTGAGGGTTCTATGTTTACGTGGTTTCGACCAGCTAACCAAATCCAGTTTATTAAAAAACGTCTGGATCGTGGCTTAGCCAATGTGGGATGGTTGGACCTATTTCCGGAAGGCCATATACAAGTCCCACCTCGTCTGGGCTCGGATCACGCCCCGTTGCTCCTCTCCTGTGGGAATTAGAGTACTTCAAGGGCAGGCCGCCCCTTCCGCTGGGACGCTGCATGGAGTTCTAATTCTGATTATCTTCACTTGGTTCGCAATGCTTGGTCTGATTCTTCTGCATCTCTTGCTTCGAAACTTGAAAGGCTTAAAGATTTGTCTATTTCACATAATCAAGCTACTATGCAACAAGTTAAACAAGAAGAAATTAATGCGCCGATTAGCAGGCTTGGACAGAACTTTAGCTACTGTTGATTCAGCTTGTCTTATTCGGCTAGAAAGGAAGTTGCAGGCTGATTTCCAAGCTATTCTTCTACAGGAGGAACTTTTCTGGTTTCAACGGGCACGAGATAGTTGGGTCAGAGTAGGAGACCGAAATACAAAATACTTCCATGCTCAAGCTAAATTTCATCATCACCGGAATAAGGTGCATGCCCTTGAACTTCAGGATGGTACATGGTGTTCTGATCCTATTCGTCTCAAAGAAGAGGCTCGCAATTTCTATGTCCGATTATTTAGTGACGATGGTGACATTCCTATAGCTGCTACACTCTCTGCTCTTCGCCCATATACTTCATCAGGGTGTGAACTGAATACGGCAGAGGTCACTCTAGATGAAGTGAAAGCCGCTTTATCAGAATCTAAGCCCCTGGCGGCCCCCAGCCCGGATGGTTTTCCGGCACTTTTTTATAAGTCCCATTGGCAGGAGGTCGGAGAAGACTTATATTTGATGGTTGCTCATGCATTTCGTACGGGATCCTTTCCGGCTGAGTTGGCAAGGGCGTACATTTGCCTTCTCCCCAAGGTATCCGTGCCGAATTCTCTTCGTCATTTCAGGCCTATTTCACTATGCAATGTGGCCTACAAGATCATTTCGAAGGTGTTGGTTAAGAGGATGCGTCCCCTGATGGCAGCATACATCTCACCCCTCCATTCGGCGTTCATTCCTGGTAGGGGCACTGCCGACAATGCTATTTTACTACAGGAGCTTATTCACTCATTATCTAGATCGTCTTCTCGGACAAGGGCTATCATTCTTAAGATTGATCTGGAGAAGGCATACGACAATGTTAGGTGGTCGTTTCTTCAAGAGTGTATTGCTTAAATGGCTCTTCCAACATCATTTTGCCGCCTCATTATGACATGCGTCTCTTCGGCCACTTATTCCTTACTTTGGAATAGTGAACCTTTGGAGGAGTTCAAGCCAGCTAGAGGATTACGCCAAGGAGACCCTCTCTCCCCATACTTGTTCAATATTGTAATGGAGCGACTTTCTGTCACCATTCAGCATGAGGTTGAAGCTGGATGTTGGAAGCCGATTAAGCTGGCAACTGGCTGCCAAGGGATATCCCACTTGCTCTTTGCAGATGATCTCTTGCTTTGCTCTATGATTGACGCAGGAAGCATTCAGTGTCTCTCTAACACTCTATCTTCCTTTGCTGCTTGGTCGGGTTTGAAGATTAACATACAGAAGTCCAGATCATTTGCCCCGACCTGTGTCACGGCTGATGAAAGAAGCTGGTTAACTTCCTTAACAGGTGTTGCTTTCTGTGATAATTTTGGTAAATACCTAGGGTTTCCTATCCATCATGGACGGGTGCTAGCAAGTACATACAATTTCCTGCTAGAGCGTATGGATGCCAGGTTATCATGTTGGGCATTAAGACTTCTTAATAAGGCGGGCCGCCTTACTTTAGCACGTAGCATTCTGGCATCAATTCCTACTTATTGCATGCAGATTGCATGGTTGCCAGAGTCCATATGTGTCAAGATTGATAGTAGGATCTGTCGCTTGATCTGGAAAGATCGAGCGGGAAAGGGCATAAATCTTGTGGCATGGAAGAAATTGGCAGTGCCAAAATCAGTGGGGGGTCTAGGCATTCGACGGGCTAGACACACCAGTGTGGCTCTTCTTGGTAAACTTGTGAATGATTTTGTAACAAGGAATGATAAGTTGTGGGTAAAGGAACTCTCTGCTATTTACCCTAGAACAGCACTTCTGGATTCGGCCTCATCAGTTTCAGGATCTATAACCTTCCGTAGCATTAGGAAGGCTTTCAGTAGGCTTTCTAATGGTTTTACTTTTAGGGTTGGAAATGGTGAAAGTTCTCTATGGTACTCTCCTTGGCTTGAAGGACAATGGTTAGGGCCACGAGTGCCATTTATTGATGTATCTGATTCTGAGTTAAGGGTAGCAGATATTGTGCAAGATAGCAAATGGAACCTTTCTGGTCTATACACGTTAATTCCATTGGACATCCGGCAGGAGATCTTAAAGAAACCACCTCCCTGTCTTCATTCATCTGCTAAGGATGGTTGGTACTGGGGGGCATCCGAGGATGGAAGTTACTCAGCCAAATCAGGGTATAAGTTTATGTTGGGGGAGGAGGGTGTGTCTCAAACAGGATGGAAATGGTTGTGGGCCAACTATTGTCCAGAGAAAGTATGCGTACTCCTGTGGCTTTTAGCTATGAATTCCATTCCTTGTAATGCAATTCGATTTAGCCGAAAGTTATCTTCATCGCCCTTGTGTGGCCTCTGCGGCGTGGAAGTCGAAGATTGGGTTCATTGTCTCTTTCGGTGCCCTTGGATTAGGCCTCTCTGGGATGCTTGGAGTATTGAGATACCAGAGGATCTTGCTTCTATTGACAGATCTTCCATACGCCATTGGTTATGTGGAATGTTTCGGTACTATGGGTTGGATTTTATAGCTGGGATATGGACTATTTGGCGAGAACGCAATGGTCGTATTTTCAGGGATCATATATCTCCATTACATAATCTTATTCGACAAGCATCTTACCTTAGGGATGAGATGGAAAAAGCTACAGTAAGTCACACAGTTAGAATTCCACATCTCAACCTTGTCTGCTGGAATATGGGAGCTTGGACAGGTTTCTTTGTTCATACGGATGGCTCTTTGTTTGACAATCGTCGTAGGGCGGGATTTGGTGCAGTCCTTCGTGATTATTCGGGACAATGGATTGGTGGGGCTTCAGGTTATTTGGGTTGTGTTTCCATCCTGCAAGCAGAGATATGTGGCATTATGCACGGCTTGGAAGTGGCTATGAAGCACGGAGTAAAGGAAATTTATTGTGTATGTGATTCCACTCATGCTATTCAATTCCTTCAGTCTACTCCACAGACATCACATCGGCTCCTGTCTTACTGGTTGCGGATTCATGAGCTTAGGCGCGGCTTTGTTCATTGTCAGTTTAGTCATATATTTCGAGAAGGGAACGGAGTTGCAGATGCTTTAGCCAAGATGGGTGCAAATGATGAAGCGTTTTTTACTACATGGGCGTTTCCTCCAGACTGCCTTAGGCCACTCCTAGAGGCTGATAAAGCTGGCACGTGGTTCCCGCGGCGCTAACATTTTGTAATCTATACTTCTATTTTTTTTTCTTTCTTTACCCTTTCTAGCCTGTATAGGCTGTTTAGCCAAAAAAAATAATATATAGTTAATTTTGATCTTTTAGAAGCATTTTTCTTTATCAAGCTCAAATTAAATATAATAAACCAATTAAATTTGAATATAATACTCTCTTATTTTCACATTTCAATCATGAATGGACCGAATTAAGTAAGTATTTGAATACAAAATAAATTTAAACATATGATATTTTACTTGATTATCGATAACAAAATTCGTTGAAACTTCTATTAATACAATAAATTATTAATACGTGGGACTGGCTACCCCTCTAGGATAATTTAATTTGCATATCCACCCTATAACTTGTGATTTTGGACCCTTCAATTCTTTTATTATTGAATTTGGAAATAATCTTCCTAAATTAATTTCATTTATAGTCTGTTAATTAATGTTTTGCCACAACATTGCAACACTAACGGGGCGTTTGGTTCGGGATCTGAGATTCCCACTGAGAATCTTAGGTAGGGAATGAAAGATGCCCATGTTTGGTTCGGGGCATGTTTCATATGGGAATCTCACATTCTCACCGAGGTGGGAATGTTAGGTGTTTTAGGTGGGAATGTGATTCCCACATGGAGGGCAGATAATCTTAGATTACCACCTCCACTTTACCTACTTTTTTACTAATTTGACTTTTATACCCTCATTTTTTATATTTTAATTTATAAATTTAGATATTTGTATTTTAAAAAATGATACATATATGGAATTTAATTTAAAAAATTAATTGCAAAATTTTAAATTATTTGAACATATTTTTAATATTTATTATCCTATTTTAATATATATTTTCATATTTTCTTAAAATTTACTTTTCTTCTATATATAAAACAAAAATAATAAGGATTTAGAGACATTAAATAAGTAATTATCATACAATAATTACATATAATGAATTTTCAATATTTAAAAAATAAATCAGCTTAAATATTTCTATTGTGTAGCAAAATGATATATTTATAACATTCGTTCAATTGAAATTCAAGAATATTATGGTAAATTAATTAGAACTGGAAATCTGAGATTCTCAATCCAACCAAACGCAATAATCTTAAAACATCAAAAAATAAGATTCCCAGCAATATCATATTCCCAGTAATCTTACATTCCCAGCAATCACATTCCCAATGGTAATCTAAGATCCCTCCAACCAAACGCACCGTAAGAGTGGTTTTAAGAACGAAGGAAATAACAATTTTAAAAAATTAGCAAAATATTCTTATAGTTTTTGTGTGAATTAATTATTATTTAATATTTTTTCGTAACCATTGGCTAGAGGTTATTTAATATTTTTTTTAGGAGCCGAAGCCAGAGAAATGATGGTAGGAGTTCATGTCACTCAAATTACAAAGGGATAAAGGGGAGTGATAGGGTGTCGGGTATGAAATCGAACCCCAACCTTAAGATAGGAAGGCATGGATTTAACCGATTGGCCAAGGCCTCATCCCATTATTTAATATTTTTGGGTACAAAGGTAACAAGTATACATACATTGAAAAATAAGGGAATTATGGCTTCACCGTACCAATATGATTAGAGTTTGAACTTTTCAATCCAAAAGTTATGGATTGGAATTCTTATTTGCCCCTTTGTCTCTTCCCTTTGGAATATTGTGGCATAATAATCCTAAGACGATATTTGAAAAGTAGCATTTTTAATGTAATAATTAAAGAAAAGGTGAAAATATGATGCATTCGTCATATGCTTACATGGGATTGAGCATATTCATAAGGACGCTTGTCAAAGGACGGCCGTTGTTTTGCCAAATAGTTAGACGTACTCTTTAAATAATCCTCCTAGTCCAGTGGCTATATATGGTTTTAGAAGATGATCACTAATTATTGAGTCGACAAATTAATTTGGCTTTGGCCAAATAGTTTTAGACGGTTTAAATTCGTATTGTTATAATGTACCACATCGGTTAAATGTTGTTGGAATTTTCCTTATTTATATAGATATGAGTCATTCTACATACCACCAATTGAATTTAGGTTGAAGCCATAGGTCCATTTTTTTCGGACAGTATATTTGACCGTCTAGTTTGATTTTAATTATCATCTCCTACGAATACAATAAGGTTAGGGAGGGAGGCCGGGGGAGAGGAATAGGGTATATTCTGTGCATCTCTGACTGTCTCGCACAGACACACTGGAGTAAACAAGAATCGCACAAAGTTTGACACTGATCCGCAAAGGACAAATCAAGAGGACATTTCGACGTTCCTACCAGTACCACTAATTCAGTTTGACTATAAATTACACACTCAAATTCTCGTCATGTTTTCAAGGTTACGTTTGCCAGCTGGCCTGATCTTCTGTAACACTATTATCTTATACTAATATTCAATCTCCCCAGATTAATTTCATTGAACTTCAACGGCCATGTCTTCCTCCAACTCCGACACTCCAACTTCAGGGAATGGCGCCGCAACGGCCGTAGGTAATTAAATTAATAAACGAACACAACCCCACCACTTCCACTTTTACCGGTGATCAAAACATCTTGCTGTAAAAAAACAGACCAAGTAGATGCACACCTGCGATCAATCCTTATTTTCAAATATGCAGGTGCAGTTTTAGGCATATTCATACTGATAGGCATCGGGTTCGTCTCCTGCTACTGCGCCAGGAAGGCGCGTGAGGCTATTGTATCGGAGCTGAGGGCCGCAGTCGCCCCGCCGCCGCCTCCCCTGAGCGTGATCCAAGTCTGGGAAGTGGATGCCCCAACCATGGAGAAGTTCTTCCGCGAATTGGCGGAGGAGAAGCCTGTCCGGTTCACGGCCCAGCAGCTCTGCACATTTACTGACAACTATTCGACCATGTTGGGCTGTGGAGGTTTTGGGAAAGTCTATAAAGGGAAGTTCCCCAATGGGGAACATATTGCGGTCAAGGTCCTGAATCGGGGCGCAACTAGGAATATCGAGGACCAGTTCATGGCGGAGGTTGGAACTATAGGCAGGACACATCATATAAACCTCGTGAGGCTCTATGGTTTCTGTTACGATCATTACATGAGCGCGCTAGTCTACGAGTATATGGAAAACGGATCGTTGGACAGGCATCTGTTTACTGAAACACGTGAGTTGGAATGGGAGAAGTTGCACGAGATTGCAGTAGGGACGGCCAAGGGGATCGCGTACTTACATGAGGAGTGCCAGCAGAGGATCATTCATTATGACATCAAGCCCGGGAACGTGCTCCTCGACAAGGATTTTGCCCCAAAAGTCGCGGATTTTGGGCTGGCCAAGCTCATCAATAGGGATGCCACGCACGTGACGATTGAGGGATGCAGGGGGACGCCTGGGTACCTTGCGCCCGAATTCATGTTAAAGAATTTCCCAATAACCTATAAGTGTGATGTGTACAGCTTTGGTATCCTTCTATTTGAAATAGTTGGGAGGAGGCGGAACACAAGAGTTGGAGGTGGAGGCGATGACGAAAGTCTCGACTGGTTCCCAAAGCATGTGTGGGAAGAGTACGAGAAGGGGGAGCTGATGCCATTAATAGAAGCTTGTGGGATCGAGGAGAAGGACAGAGGCAAGGCAGAGAGGACGGCAAAAGTGGCGCTTTGGTGCGTCCAGGATTCGCCCCAAACAAGACCACCGATGAGCGCGGTGGTGAAAATGCTGGAGGGTGGTGTGGAAATCATGGAACCACCAAAGCCATTTCACTACTTGTTCTCAGTCGGCACCAATGTACTAAGGTCGGCTGCGAATGACTCATCCGGTAGTGGTTCGACGACTGAGGATTCGAATTCCTACTGGTACAAAGAGACTACTCCGATAATGACCAAGTACGAGATACAAGTGGCCTCTTCATAAAACACGCAGACGTACGGTCGTTGGCCATTGAGCCCATCGAGGAATAGTATCATGTAATAAGTTGCCTTGACTTGGTCTCGTAACCACTTTCAGCCTATCCTGACTTTGTTTTAATTCATCAATGCATATATTTTTGTCAGTAGTACCCAAGTTCGTAGTGTAAGTGAAGCATGTCCATAACTGCAGCAAGATTAATGACCACTACTGTGCTGTGGTTCGATGTTATCAGTATCATGAATTATCATTTTTAGAATTAATCGGTCTTATCTAAACTGGACATGCCTTTAGATCAGATTATCCGTATAGAGTACTCCAAATTGAACAAGGATGGATGGGATATATGTCCAGTTTCTAGTTGCAGCATCTTCAGAAGGACTTGGCCTGGAGGTTTGATTCTACACCCAACCTCTCTGCTTTATCCCTGTAATTTGTGTGGTTTGAGTTTTCATACTTTTTTGCTCACCTTCTAACACTGTGTCACTAAAAAATATGCAATCTTTGTTCATCAAATTTGGCCAATATAGAAATTAAAAGGAGAGTTTAATATTATGGCATTAATTTGGGTAACAACTACCTGGAAGGAGCTGTCAGATTGTGACACCAAACAAAATAAATAAAAATAGAGTACGAAAATTAAATACTACTCATTCCTAAATTGTCTGAACCGAAGTGGATTATATATTATGGTATGTTTTGCACACAACTTTAAGATGTTTTGAGGAGTTTTAGATTTTTACATCAAAATAATAGTCTCGTTTTTTCCACTATAATTAGAAGCTACGCAAAATTTATTTGAATTAACTACTAATGATGATTTATTCAGTCTCCAAAATCGCTAATGACGATTAGTGCGAAATGCAACATCTATTTGGTCCAATAAATTATACATAATGCCAATTTGGTCCATATTGACATTAAAAGTATATAGACCAAATGGACATTAGAGATAAATTACGGGACCAAATAAGTATAAAATTTCGCACTAATCGTCATTAGTGGACCGGAGGACTGAATGGGTCATGGTTAATGTAGTTATCAGCTCGTTTGAGAAATTTAATTAGATTTTGGAATTAGAGGTAAATTGTGAGATTATTTTGGTCTTTATCCATAAGTTATAAACTGCTATAACTCACCATAGAAGAACAACACCAGCTCCTTAGAAAAAGTCAGGAAAAACGTACATGGATCGGTAACATTGAAAACCTAGGGAAATTAAGAGTTTAAGACACAAGGCATAAAAGACATGGCACGATGAAGTAAAGGCAATAACACTACTAAACAAACCAATACCGAGAAAAAAGAAAAGGGGTGAGCATTTAAGGTGAAGTCTATAAAATCAGGAATAATTAATGGTGCTAGCATTAGATAGGATAAGCAGATTCACATTTATATGTTCCCTATAACACAAATTAATTACCACAAAGCCAAAAAGGTCCAAGCAACTTCTTTAAGGGCTTGATGCCTTGATCGGATAGATATATTGAGTGCAAAAGCATATCGATGTCATCATGGTACACAAATTACCTCTACACAAATCCAATAATCTTCTAACTAGCTTTTAGTGCAGTTTTGAAAATTGTTATGTGTTGACACTAGTATACTGCATATCAATAACTGTCTCTATGTCTCTATGCCATTACTATTCATAAGCTGGCACTATTTATAAAACAGGATTCTCTTAATCACTGTTCATATGGGCAACAATAATATTTTTTCTTTATCGTAAATGGACTTCGTGCAGATTTGGTCATTTCGTTGCTATATACTCCTATTTTGTAATGTGATATTTGAATGTACATCTATATTATATAGGTATTGATAATGGCCAGAAATGACCATTATTTTCAATCCATTTCCGTGTCTAAAACGGACATTTGATCGCATTCCGGTCTTATTTTAAATAAGAAAGCAGTTGAATTGGACTGATTTATGCATAATTGTAAAAATAATAAGCTGGTATGAAAAATGCATAAATATGTAATTTTATTACATGTTTATGTTAGAAAAATCCAAAAACATAAGAAAAAGAAAAGAAAAGAAAAAAGAATGAAAAAGATGGGAAAAGATAGAAAAAGCCCACAAAAAGAACAATTTCGGCCCATCTGGCCCATTCAGCCCAGTCCAGGAACACCCGGTCGCGGAAGCTCATGTGTCGCGGTCCACGCCTTAGCGACACAGGAGGCTTAGCGACACAACAAGGCAGCATGAAGAAGAGGACCAGTCTGGGAACATTCTGTCGAGGAACCCCTGTCGCGGACCATGGCCTAGCGACACAGGATGGTTCCGCGCCACCAACACCTTGGAGACCAAGCCATGTCCTCTGTCGAGGAACCCTTGTCGCGGTCCATGCCTTAGCGACATGGACATGGATAGCGACACAGACACATCAATAGAGACACAAGACCCAGTCGAGAAGCCTTGCCACATGCAGCCCCGTTCCGCGACATGAGGAAATTCCGCAACAAAGCTGTGATGTGAGTGATGTTTAGAGACACAATGGGCTCAGATCAAGCCCATGGGCTTAGGGTTTCACCTCTATAAATATGAGGTCACACCCACAAGTAAAGGGTTGGGATAATTTTAGTTAGAAAAATTGCTCTTGAAGGCAAGTAGGGAGCAGAGTGAGTTTAGTTTAGTTTATGTTAGTTTAGTTAGGTTTTCTTGTATTATTTAATTCATGCACTAGTTTTAGCAGTTAAGTTAGTTTAATGTTGCTTTCTAGTTTTATCAGTGTAAGTAGCCAGTGTTTTCATTTTTGTGTTTTGTTTTAAACTAGTATTTAGGGTTTGTAATACCCAACATAATGTATATTAACAAACCCCTTTAATAAAATGGGAAAATATTCTTGAAATGTGTCCCAAAATCATGAAGTGGGTTTCACACCCCATGGATCGTACTGCTCTTAGTTTCTTTTGGTCACTTGACCCTTATTTTCCATTTTTATGTCACTGCTTGGTGACCTTTCTTTTGGATAATGTTGTATGTTTATGGGTGATCAAGCCTAGATTAGGGTTTCATTAGTTCTAATATTGTTCTATTTCTATTTTGTTCAAACATGTTCTAGCTAGGTTCATATCATGTCTAGTTATTTTTCAGCTCAGTTTAACTTTTGAATCTGAAATAGGTGAGATCACGCATAATGCATGCTACTGTACCCCTTTTACTTTTCTGACATGTGTACTGAACACATCCATGTCGCTACCCACTTCTTGTCGCGAAACCGTGTTTAGCGACATGAAGGCAGTTTAGCGACATGGGTGCCAAAGGACATGTGTTGGCATTATTTCTAAACTCCTTGGTCGCGGACCAGGCAATTTTGTCGCGGACCCACGGTCCGCGACACAACCTTGATTAGCGACCAAGGACCAAAATGCTTGCAAATTTTATTTTGGAAGAGTTCTGTCGCGAAACCCTTGTCGCGGACCCACGGTCCGCGACACAACTCTAGTTCCGCGACAGGAATTATGCCCTTGTTAATTTTCAAACCTTGTATCGCTAAACCCTTGTCGCGGACCCACGGTCCGCGACACAACTTTCTGCTTAGCGACACAGTAAACCCTAATTTTCAAATATCCATTTCTCTTATTTCCCACCTCTCTGTCGCGAAACCCCTGTCGCGGACCCACGGTCCGCGACACAAACCCTGCTTCGCGACATGCTAGGCACCCTCTTGCCAAATTTTTATTCTCCATCTCACTCCATTAATTAATTGAACCTTTATATTAATGTTTTGAGGTTGAAATCCAATGATCTCAACCCATGATTAATTTGATATAAAGAACTTTGTTCAATTTACCGTTAAAAGATTCTTCTACAAGTGATTAAACTCTAATGATCTAAGCATATAATCCGGACTATGATTAATTAATTAATTATGGAATGAGTGATTATTTAGATACAGAGAGTAATTATGGATTCAATTCCATACTCTTGCATGAGAAACCAATATCTCTCATACAAGATAATTCAAAAATATTTTCCTTTTATTCATTTTGGTCTTTTCCGTGGTGTGTGAAACAGCTAGTAAGGAATATATCAGACTAATGTTGGCGGGTATTCTAGCTCGTGGTCTGAATATTAATTACTAATTGTTATTTTGCATGGTCCGGATAGTGGCCGGTGGAAGCCTTGGCGGTTCGTCCATCCGGGATCATAATAGCTGCTCAGCTGACTTCTATCCGGATACAGTTTCTCTCTTCTTTTCTTCAAACCTGAATTTTGAGCTGTATTATTATCAAACTGTGTCGATCAGCATAGTTTGAGCAAGTATTACAGTGAGAAAACATGTAGGCCCTTTTTCTCACTTCGCAGATAGCAGGAATCTTGAATGATAGCGATCACTGTCATTTAAGGTTATCTATTGTCTAAATCATCTCACCTTAATAATTAGGGAAATGGACCACAGATAACTGCAGTCCAGTTAACCCTAATTATTTTGTCTTCTCATTAGCCAAAATTCCTCTCATCTCCGGCCATTTCATCTCTGTGTTTCGCATTCTGTCTGAACCCACCTTATATTTTGGGTTAATTTAATTTTACACTTCCTTATAAAATTATGCATGATATTATTATGTAGATATTGTGGTCAATATTATTTTGGGATCCTTCCCTTGGACATAGGAGTCTTGATTTCAATCAGATGCCTCATAATAAATTTACAACAAAAATTCATTTATAAAATCCGGATCTGAGTAAGGGATAAATTCCACAGTTATGACTAATTCAAATCCGACTGTGGGTTGATTTTGGGAAATTAGAAGCAGAGTCAGCGATTAGGTCTCATCTAGACTGAAAGGATCTGTGTTTTAATTGAGAATCTAGTACCTGATAGGAAATGATTATCAAATATCAATTATTTTCCGATATTGCCGTATGTTGGAAATCTTATATTAAACATTGCACTGAATCAGAGTCCACTTGGATTCAGATGAGGTGTAATAGATAATACTAGAAGAACAACATGTGCGCCTTGGTTATTTTCTAAGGTAGGGTTGAGTATTCTTTCAACTGCTATCCTCTTCTGCCAAAGCCTATTTTTGAGTCCTGAGTGAGTGCATCCGGAACGAATTAATTTATTAGTTCGTTTCATTAGTTTGTATCTCATAACCAACCGAAGGGAAGTGAACACTGCGAGCGGTTCACCGAGATTCGGGAATTCTTGATCCACGTCCGGTCATTCTGACAGGGGGCTTTTATTTACTACCAGGGTCAGACTTTCAAAAACCTCCGAGTGATAGGATTTTTAAATGCTTTATCTATCGCTTTCTTTTAAATGCATTCGTTAGAGGTCCCTCGGTTGTATTGAGAGTTGTGTAGCTGTTTCTAGAACTGAGAGTTAAGGGATAGTTCAAGGCTCGATTAGAATCTCTGGGTGTGACATGGGGGAATGATGGTAGTACTCGACACTTCAACTAATGATTTGTCGGGTGTTGCTTGTCCACCACAGATAAATGACATACCTTACGTAGTGCATTACTAGGGTAGTTATGCATCTGTGGTATCTTAGAATTTTAGGTCTTAAGAGCATGTAGACTCTTACTGTAAGTACCTGTCTGTTAAAGGGAAAAATGGTATAGAGAGCATGAGAATTAGCTAACTGATGGATTATCCCAAACAAAGATCTGTGTATCAAAATGGAAGTTTAATTGTGTCTCATCTGAATCTTGTCCAATCTTTATTCTTTTCTTCCTGTCCCTTCTGTCATATTTTAAGTGTGCTTTCTTAGAATAATTTTAAACATTTTCTCAGAATAGTTTCATTGCTTTCTAGATTAACTTTATCTCGCTTTATAGAATAGTTTTATCTGCTTTAAGTATTTGCTTTAATAGCTAAGTTTAAATTCTGTCAAGTAGTTGATTGCCAATACACAAACTTGAATCGAGTAATCGAGTGGAAAATCTTAGTAAACGACGTGGGCCCTGCTTCCATCGCACATCCTCCAGTGAATGATCCGGTACTTACTATAAATTACTGTAATTTTTGACACCGTGCGCTTTCGGGGGCACAGTTTCTTAACACGCGTAATAAAAACGTGACAACCTATAAATATATCCCTAATCCCAACTCCGCCATCATAAATTGGTTTCATTTAATAAAATTGAAAACTTGGATTATTGATTTTTAGAAAATACTCATGTAGTGAGAACTTGTCAAAAGTTTCATGGCAAGGATCTTCAAGGCAGGAAATTGTCAAAAGTTTCATGCCGGGGAGGTCCATAGTGCCGTTTGAACTCAAAAGTTTCTCACATGAGTAATAAAAAGTGAAATATATCCTTAAACCCCTTTCCCACGAATCATAACTCTTTCTTTTAATAAATTTAACTTGGGATATTTTGAAAAATACTCATGTGACGAAATTGTCAAAAGTTTCAGGTATATAAGGACTCCCCGTGTCTCCTAGCTAACAACTTTAAATTAAAATTGTGTGACATGAGCTACCACCATACTTTTTCTGGCTCTGGCTCTTAAAAAAAGAAATAATTTGACTTGGCTTTTAAATTAAAGGACTTTAATTAAAATAAAATAAACTAATCTAAACAAATCCATACGCGGTATAGTATTTTGGGTCAGCTCCTGAGTTGTGATGAGGAAAAAGAGTGGAAATTACAAGGAAAGTAACAACACATAAAGCTACATGTCGTAATTTGGGCCAAGCGGAACTTAGAATGTTGAAGAACCAAATGTAACGGAAAGGAAGGAATACCATGTTCCCACCTTGGAGAATTTTCTTTTTAATTTTTTTTTTTTTTTTTAACATGACGTATATCAACTGCTTGCGGCTAGACAGATATCATGAGGAAGGAAAAGCCCAAGTCATGAAGAATTTAACTGGCATGGCGCCATACTTAGTCAGTAGATGAAACCACCTGATTATCGATAACAAAATTCCTTGAAACTTCTATTAATACAATAAATTGTTACTGGCTGAGACTGACTGCTCGAATGGACAGTATGGATCAGAGAATGGATGATTTGAATCATCGGGTTGATACTTTCAAGGACGACATGGTCATGCATGGGAACGCTGTTCAATCTGACACCATGAGACGACTTGAACTGAAGATACATGAAGTGTTTGACCGAACAACTCCACAGGCCACTCCACCTGTGACATCTAGTACTCCTCGGAGCCATCAAAGTGGACCCCAGGGGGTACGAAGCCATGAAATGGAAGAGGCCGAGGCCAAGATCGAGGCCCAGCAACAGGGACCCCGACAAGCTGGTCGAAACAATCCTATACCTCAGGCACCCGCGAATCTACAACCGCCACGAGTACCTGCTCCGCCCAGACCAGTCAGACATCAACAATATGAATTTGAGTCAGATCCCGATAAGGAGGTGTACCACAGGAACCCCCGCCGAAACAACAGATATGATGAGCCCGACCGAGATTTGAAGGGGATTAAGTTCGACATTCCTACATTCAAGGAATCATCCAATCCGGAAGAATTCCTTGAATGGAAGCATTCGATGGAGCTCATTTTCAACTGCCATAACTACGCAGATATCAAAAATGTCAATGTGGCCGTTTGTGCTTTCAAAGATTACGCAATGGTATGGTGGCAGAAGGTGACTCATGACATTCATCGGAATGGCTATGATCCCATTCAGACTTGGGCCACCCTGACTCGGACTATGGAGAACAGATTTTTTCCATCTCACTACCGACAGGACTTATACGATAAGCTTGCCTTTCTTGTTCAAGGGAACAGGTCGGTAGAGGAGTATTTCAAGGAAATGGAGACTCTCTTATTGAAAGCCGGAGTAATTGAAGACGAGGGCATCACGAAGTCTAGATTTCTCAAAGGACTCCGAATCGAGATCCGAAAGGAGGCTAAGCTGCGACCATACGACACTTTGTCCGATTTGGTGGAGCTAGCCATGAAGCTTGAAACCGATGATCGACCTCGAGTGCAGAAATACCGACAGGATTCCGGATCCAGTTCGCAGAAACCTTGGGATCAAAAGACGTTCATTCCCAGGGACGATAAGCCCAAGCCGAGAGGCTTCGAAATGGCCAAGGAATTTAAGACCTACCGTCCGGAAGGTCCTAAACCCGCGGTCATCGAGAGGCCTAAATTTGACAAGGATCGGAAGAAGGAAGTCATGTGCTTCAAATGCGGTCGGAAGGGACATTACTCACCTGAGTGCCCTTTCACCAAAAGAGCTGCACTCATGGAAGACGGATCTTGGAGAATAATAGACTCTGATGATGAACAACCTGAACAGGCTGAGAGAGAAGAAAATGTGGACTCCGATGACAGTGAAGAATTCTATGCTGCCGAGGAAACAGTTGAAGAGGATCGCAAGCTAACTAATTTGGTGGCTATGCGGACTCTTAGTGCTGAACGATCAGAAGAAAGGCCGCGATCTGACGAGCAACGGGAGAATTTATTTTATTGTCATTGTGATTTAAAGGGCAATGTTGCTTCTGTAATTGTTGACAATGGTAGTTGCACTAATGCTGTGAGTGCCTATATTGTTCGCAGATTAGATATTCCGACTGAAGAGCATCCGAGTTCCTACCACCTCCATTGGATGAATGACAATAGCGACCTGAAAGTCAACCGACGAGCCAAGATTCCTATCAAGATCGGGTCCTATTCTGAAAGTGTCATTTGTGACGTCATTCCCATGACTGTCTGCCACATTTTATTGGGCCGACCGTGGTTGTATGATCGCGATGTCAAATACAAAGGTCGTGCCAATTGTTTATCTTTTATTTTTAAACAAAAGAAAATAAATGTCAAGCCACTGTCTGTAAAAATGGTTCGATCAAATCAAGAAATTCTGCATGCTAACATGAAGAAGGACGAGGCAGAGCGAAAATTGAAGGACAAAAGAAAGACCCTCTGCATCGAGAGCACCTCTGCTAATCCTTGCCTGCTGACGACTCGAACTGATTTTGAGCAAACAATGCGCGCACTGACCTCAACAGGTTACTGTTTCCTTGCTATTGCAAAACCTGTTGATGATATTTACAGAACTTGCACTGCTGCACTTGATATTCCTATTGACTTTTCCAGGATGTTGGATGAAAATTCTGAGAGACAAGTTCAGGAGTTGATGGATAAGGGATGGGTCCGAGAGAGCCTCTCGCCGTGTGCCATGCCAGTTTTGTTGGTTCCCAAGAAAGACGGAACATGGCGCATGTGTGTAGATTGCCGAGCCGTGAACGCAATTACCATTAAGTATCGGCACCCGATCCCGCGTTTGGATGACATGCTTGACGAGCTGGGTCACGCCAGCATTTTCTCAAAAATTGACTTGCGAAGCGGTTATCACCAAATCCGGATGCAACCGGGAGATGAATGGAAGACGACGTTTAAAACCAAATTCGGATTACATGAATGGCTCGTTATGCCATTTGGACTGACAAACGCGCCTTCAACATTCATGCGACTTATGAATGAGACCCTTCGCCAATTTATTAATAAATTTGTCGTTTTATATTTTGATGACATTTTAGTGTATAGTTCTAGTGAGTCTGATCACCTTTCCCATGTCCAACAGGTACTAAATAGGTTTCGGGAAGTTCAGCTCTATGCTAACAAGGAGAAATGCACCTTTCATGCGACAGAACTCTCGTTCCTTGGCTACATTGTTGGGCGTGGTGGTCTTAAGGTCGATGAAGCAAAAATAAAGGCGATCTCTGAATGGAAGCCATCCACGAACGTGCATGAAGTTAGGCAATTCTTGGGTCTGTGTGGTTTCTTCAGGAGATTTGTCCCGAATTTTAGTTTGATTGCAGCACCCCGAACCTCATTGCTGAAAAAGGGACTTGTCTTTAAATGGGGGCCGACTGAGCAAAAGAGTTTTGATGAGCTGAAGTCCGAACTGACTCATGCGCCGGTTCTAGCCCTACCAGATTTTGACATTCCATTCGAAGTGGAATGCGATGCATCAGGGACGGGCATGGGTGCATTTTTATTACGAAATGGGAAGCCGGTGGCATACCACAGCGAAAAGTTCTCTGGCGCACAGTTGAACTATTCTACATATGACAAGGAGCTCTACGCTGTGGTCAAGCTCTAAAGACGTGGCAACACTATCTCCGGGGTCGTGAGTTCATCATCCATACGGACCACGAAACCCTCAAGCATATTCGAAATCAAGGACAACTGGGGAAAAGACATGCGCGTTGGAGCGGATTCATTTAGACTTTCCCGTATGTGCTTAAATACAAAAAGGGAAAGGAAAATATAGTCGCGGATGCCTTATCCCGCAGGAGCGCCTTGACGGCCATTGCCACGACACATCTGATTGGCTTTGAACATATCAAGGATCAATATGCCACTGATCCAGACTTCAAGGATTTCTGGGCAGAAACCGAGAGGCACGGGTTCAAGGAGTATTCAAGACTTGATGGATTTCTGTATTACGAGAACCGACTGTGCATTCCCAAGGGATCGGTTAGGGAACTTCCAAGCCACATGGTTTATATATGCCTCTACCAATTCCCGAGGGACCATGGATTGATCTTTCGATGGACTTCGTGCTAGGACTACCACGGACTGCTAACAAGGATTCGATATTCGTAGTGGTAGATCGATTCAGCAAGATGGCTCATTTCATTCCTTGCACGAAGACCAATGACGCCCACCACATTGCCAAATTATTCTTGAAGGAAGTGGTGCATCTCCATGGGATCCCGAAAACAATTGTGTCAGATCGGGACACAAAATTTGTCAGCTACTTTTGGAAATCTCTGTGCCATGAGATTGGCACGAAGCTTTTGTTTTCCACAGCTTATCACCCTCAAACAGACAGGCAAACTGAAGCGTCAACAGAGTCTTGGGTAATCTGCTGCGGATTATTACTGCTTTCAGTTACAAGAGCTCGGACGAGTGTTTGCCCTACATAGAGTTTGCATATAATAGATACGTTCACAGTGCCACTAACATGTCACCATTCGAAATTGTCTACGGTTTCAACCCACTAACCCCTATTGATTTGATGCCATTGCCCCGCAATGAGCATTTTAATGTTAATGGTAGGGATAGGGCTCGGGCTATACAGGAGCTTCAACGGAACGTCCAGGACAGCCTCAAGAAGGCCGTGAAAATATATGCGAAATATGCGAATAGAGGACGCAAGAAGCTGTTGTTGAAGCCCGGGGATTGGGTTTGGCTCCATATGAGGAATGAGAGATTTCCAATGAAGCGGCTTGACAAGCTGTCCCCACGGGGGGATGGTCCATTCAGAGTTTTGGAGAAGATCAATGACAATGCCTACAGGTTAGAACTGCCACCTGAGTATGGGATTAATGTGACTTTTAATGTTGTAGATCTCGCCCTCTACGAGGAAGATGGTGAGGAGCTTGTTCGGTTGATGGCTCAACCTTCTCAAGGGGTAGGGGATGGCGTGGGAGCCAAATCTGCAGAATTAATAATCCCATCGGGACCACACTCCAGGAATCGGGCAAAGAAATTCATGGACCGGATTGCAACCTTTCTCAAGACTGAGGAATTCCAAGAAGAAATCAATAGAGAAGAAGGCCACAATCCGAAAGCATTGATCATGATCCAGCTCGATGAGACTGAAGGGATTCCAACCATGGAATCCCCAATTTTGAAGCAGTAAGCCATCACCGTCGCCGGAGAGTCGCCGGAAGATGACGGGAGAAGCCGTCGGAGCATCGGAGCATCGCCGAAAAGTCAAACGGAGCTCGCCGGAAAGTTGGTCGGAAGTTGGCCATCGCCGGAGAGTCGCCGGAATTCGACCGGAGAAGCCACCGGAGCATCGGAGCATCGCCGGAAGGTCAAACGGAGCTCGCCGAAAAATTGACCGGAAGTTCGCCAGAGGTCGGCCGGAGTCACCACCGGTCGCCGGATAATTTTCGGACAAGTCGGAGAGTGATCGGATGAAGAATACCATATTTTGATATTTTGTAATAGTGTAGGATATCAGGTATCCTGAACACTTAGAATAATTTTAGAAGAAAACCAATGCGGTATTAGAAATACGGTTTATACCGAATCGCCTGAAAACCGTATTGCCCTATTTCGCATTGCCTCATTTCTCCTCTTCCAGCCTTTCCCTTGGCAATACGGTATTAGCAATACGGTTTATACCGAATCGGCTGAAAACCGTATTGCCCTATTCCGCATTAGGCCTTGTTTTCTTCTTCACTTCTTTTTCCTTTGCCAATTCGGTTTTCGGCAATACGGTCTATCATCATTGAAACCGTATTGCCATAATTCGAATTGCCTTGTTTTCTTCTCCACTTCTTTTTCCTTTGCCAATTCGGTTTTAGGCAATACGGTCTATCATCATCGAAACCGTATTGCCATAATTCGAATTGCTTAGTTTATTTTCTTTTTATTTTCCACTTTCTTTGTATTTTCCTTCTTTCTTTTCATGATCATGTACGTAGGGGCTTTGGCTAGTATAAATATGCCTCCCCCTTCACTTGTAACATCATCTTTGCTTGAATGAATATTAATTATCTCTCTTCAAATATTATTTGTGAGTTCACAAACACTCTCACACACCCTTTGTATGTTTGTTCGGAAACATTCATCAACTTGGCTTGAGACTACCATTGTTGATCATCAAACCGAGGCTTGAGTGGAAGGATTGGGATGAGGTCAATGTTTTAAACACATTGGTTGCTTCCCCCGACGATTCTTGTTGCGGTTTAAGCTTCCCTATCTTGTTCTTCATTTCGGTTTCCATCTTCTTCCTTAATCGTCCATTTTCTTTTGTTAATCTATTTTTAGCAAGTTAGTAACCAAGAGATCCATGGCAGGGGCGGAGCTCGACGGCCCGCTGCGGGCGGCGCTGGGGCTCCGCCGGCGGCAGCTGCGGGGGAGGTGGTGCGACGGCACCCGCACCAGTGCGGGTGCATTTCTCGGCCGCCGCCGACGACTCAGGGGGGGAGATGCCGATCGCTTAGGTGGCGCCATTTCTTATTCAGAATTTTCTGTTTAATTTGAGTCGTTAAACAATTTCTTCTGTATATACTCCGTATAAGAGAGAGCGGTTATTAGAGGATGGGTTGCATTTCAAGATTGGCTCTGACAGGCTTCAAATACTTGGCTTCGTCTCCAACGGTTTTCTTTTTATTTTATTTTTTTTAAATGAAAGAAAATTAAAAAATAATCCTTTTAACGTTTTTTTTTTACAAAATACATTTCCATTTAATTATAGAGAGTACCGGCGTTTGGTAAGAGAGAGTATCCATTACTTGAAATGTCAATACCAATAATTTAGGCCCATTTTCTTCACTTTGTTTCTTCTCTTCTCTTCACATTGTTGCCGCCACCCACGAGGATTTGAGCTCCATCCTTGAGCCGCCATCTGCTCCTAGGACGCCACTTGCGAGTCCAGGCCACTGTGCTCGTTCACTTCCCAGGTCGCCGTAGATTCTCTGCTGCCACCTTGATCTCGAGCCGCCATCATCGTTCTCACCCCGGGCCGCCATCGCCTCGAGGTCGCCACCGTGATATCGAGCATCCTCAGCCGCCACTGCCTAAAATTTTCAGCCAGGCCGCCCTCTGCTCCGGGGGTCGCCACCTCGCCCTTGTCTGAGGGCCGTCATCTCTGTTCCGGGAGCCACCATCTCGATCTTGTCCGGGGCCGCCATCTCGAGCTTTCTGGGGCCATTATATCCATATGTTCCGGGAGCCGCCACTGCTTGGAAGGCAGTCATCGTGATTTCGAGCTCCAGGCCGCGCTGTGTTTCCCAGCCGCCATCGAGACGCCTGACGCCATCGAGGAGCCAGCCGTCATCCTCATCCTCCGGGGGCCGCCATCTCAAACTGTTCCGGGGGCCGCCACTCATCATCTCCATGTCATCGCTTGCTCGGGTGCCACGCCTTGCGTCCAAGCCACCATCTCGATCTGTCCAGGCCGCCACTTCGCTCGCCTCATGGATCAGGTTTGCCCGGGCCTGCCTCAGGCCCCCGGGCTTGCCTCAGGTGCTGCCTTCAAAGCCTGGACACCGCGACAGAGTCGCCAGCCCCCATCGACATGCCGTCGCTACTCAGCCACCAACTACTCGGCCTCCAAGGCCGCTGTAGATGGCGTTCCAAGGCCACTATCCAGGGTTGTTTCCACCCACGGTTATTGCGACGGCCACAACCCTTGATTCGTCTTCCTCTTTATCGGGTTTTACTTCCTTAAAATGAGTCCCCGTATGTAAGTAGAAGCTTCCCATCTTGTTCTTCAAGGAACTTTTTCGAGCGGGCTGCTTTCTCGGCCAGCTGGGCAAGATCAATAGAATCCTGCACAATTAAAAGTTCTTTCAATTTTGACAACATATTCGCCACTACAAGATTATCGATCTCCCTATCGGGGACCGCCATTGTGCATCGGCACAATTCTCTACATTATTAATATTTGAATAAGCTAAAGATTTGGTGAGGTGTTGAAAATAAGGGTTTGAGAGGTGGATGGAGTGTGAGAGGGGGAATTGTTGATAAATGGGAGAGGGAAGTGTAGGGAATCCCACTATATTATTATTATTATTATTATTATTATTATTATTATTATTATTATTATTATTATTATTATTATTATTATTATTATTATTATTATTATTATTACTAGTATTTTCCCAGCCCAATAGGCGGAAATTATGGACTAAATAAAATTATCTGATTTAATAACTAAAATTGTTCAATTTTGTTATGTCAATTACATTCTCCAACCTCCTTAAATTATTTTAAGCATTACATGAGTACATCTATACATTACATAGAAATCGACCAACATATATCATTACCAATATTTATATATTACAATTTAGTATCTTAAAAAATACTTATACTACAAACAATAATCAAAAGGACAAGAAAATGAAAAAGCAAAGATAAAAATATTTCTACTCATGACTCTAATGTCATACATTGACAAAGAAAGTACGTGAAGTCGTATATTGTACTTGATAATTGATTATTGATATTGATTCACCCTAAAACATTGAGATATTAGGAATTTCATAAAGATATAGATATTTTCAAATTAAATTAGTAGAAAAATAAGAAATACTGTTGTAAATGAATCCATAGACAAATTAAAATGAATATAGTTTCATCAACTTATTATCGTATTGCAATTTATCTAATTTAGTTAATTTATCTAATATAAATATTTCTTATGCATTAATGAATATAATATCAATTTATAAAGTACTTATTAATGATATACTACAATATATTCTTTAATTATAATTTTAATTAATAGAGTATTGGTTAAGAATAATAACAAATATAGAGTATTGGTTAAGAATAATAACAAATGTATTGAAATTATCTTTAAAAATAAATATAATATAAGTCCATAAAATTTTTGTTACATCCTTTAGGTAGTATTCTTTATCTATCATTACTAATGAAATTAAGTTATGTAATGTGAATTTCGCTCGAATTTGATTCTCCTATATTTTAAAAGTGCATTATATATATATAAATCCTTCATTTTTATAGTGAAAAATGATTTAATACAATAAATTGTTACTGGCTACCCCTCTAGGATGATTTAATTTGCATATTCGTCCTATAACTTGTGATTTTGGACCCTGCAATCCTTTTATTATTGAATTAACCACCTTTTAACCGTTCAGCTTGTTTTTAAAAGGACTTGTCTAACGATTAAGTCTCTTACATAGTTTGATTCTCCATCCGATTCTTATTTCTCTCTTTTATCCCTTATAATTTATGTAGTTTGGGCTCTCGTACCCTTTGCTCGTCTTATAAAACCGTGTCACTAAAAAATACACATTCTGTCTTCAGCAATTTTGCCCACTGAAGAAATTAAAAGGAGAGTTTGATGTTATGGCATTAATTTGGGTAACTAACTGGAAGGAGCTGTCATATTCATAGTTGTTAAGATTCCGATACTGATCTTAAGATCTTACGATTTTACGATCACACTTCTCTAAAACGATCTCGATTCTTGTAGGATTTTAAAATTCGTAAGATCCCGATCCTGATAGTTGAATGCTACGATCTTATGATCATACCTCCTCAAATGCTTTTACGATCTTACGATCATACCCTCTTTCAAACGCATAAAATTTTTGTAGTATTTTATGATTTGGGGTCAAAGTGACTTTTTTCCTGTAATTTTAAAGTTAAGAGGTTGTATTCCTTATGTATGATGTGTAAAAAAAATATAATATGTATGTTATGTGGAAATATTTTATGTTTGATTGTGATGTTTTTATACTGTATTGTATTAATTAACTTGCAAGATTCATAAACACACGAAATAATGTTTTTACTTGTTAGTATGCATTATTGAGTTTATCCATTATTGCGATTTCATAAGATCTTAGGATCCTGATTCGATCCTACAATCTCGATCTTGCAAAGAAAAAAACGATCCCATATAGAATCCCGATCTTAACAACCTTGCCCCCAACCATAATATTTGATATTTAGTAAATATTTATTTTGATGAACAATACATAGTAAATATTTAATTAAAATTATAGTATATTATAAATTCTATAACTTCATATTATTATTACTAAATAAATACTATTATAAATAAATAAACATTCCGATTCAACTAAGTAATAGCTGAGCCTGAATTCTCCAAGAATTCTCCAAGAATCCTCCAAGTTTTCCCTGCCTCTCTAATAACTGCCGCCCTTATGGCTGACGAAGTTCAGGCTGATCACGGAGGCGTTCCACCTGAATCTGAGGATGCCCGTGCACTCAAGCGACCCCGAGCTACGTACAGTGACATGGTGCGGAAGAGGGATGGTTTTGTTCATGTCACTTTGGAAGACTCCTCGGAAGAGATCGCCGGAGATCCATCAGATATTATCACTACTTACATCGATGGTTCACCTGTTGTGTCTTTGTCTCCAGCATATAAAGAACAACTCATTCGGCCATGGCTCAATGCTGTTATCATCAAGGTTGTTGGTCGTTTTGTCTCTTATAGGGTCTTGAAAGCAAGATTGGATCACATTTGGCCGGCTTCCGTATCTGTGCCGCTTATAGACTTGGATAATGGATATTTTGTGGTGAAGTTTCTTTCTCAGGAGGATGCGATCCACGCCCTGACAGGAGGCCCATGGATGGTGGCTGGCCATTACCTGCATGTCCAACCATGGGACGAGAACTTTGATTCCGACACCAATATCATTCATTCCATGGTCGCTTGGGTTCGGTTGCCGAAACTCCCTACTTTTGTGTACAATAGGCGGATGCTCAGTCACCTGGGTTCTCTTATTGGTGAGGTTGTCTCCATTGATTTTAATACAGATCGTTCTGAAAGGGCTAGATTTGCCCGGTTGGCCATAAGATTCCCATTATCGAAACCTCTTGTACCGCAAATTACCGTGGCCGGCCGGATTATTAAACTTGAATACGAAAACCTCCGACAGGTGTGTTTCCAATGCGGACTTTATGGTCATATTCAGGCTAAATGCCCGGATTCCACCAAGACAGTTCAGCCTCATCAAGAACCAGCCATTTCTCCTACACTGGTAGAGCCTCCTTCGTTGGTTGGGCCTGAGATGCTGCCGGCAGGATCTGAGGGTACTTCAAAACCCTCTTTCGGGCCATGGATGATTGCGCAACGTCGAAGGCCTCGTCCTTCTTCGAATCCAAGAGTTTCCAACCCTATTCGCAACTCTTTGCCTCACAATCGCTTTGCCGCGCTGTCCGATGAGAATGAACTTGTAGATTCCATGGAAGATGACCTTTCCCAGGATCATGTCTCCATCCAGAACCGCCAACCTCCACCTCGCAATAGACCTTCTCACAACGTGGGGCAACCTCGGCGGCGTTCTCCATCTCCTCCCCCTGTTGTTCCAGCCCATTCCGTTCCTCATTCAACCTGTATAACTCAACCTTCTGGTGCCAGGATGTTCGTTGCCAAATCATCTTTACCGATGGCCCATCATGCAGCTGTTTTTGTGGAAGACCAATCTTGTCTTGCCCGAAGCAAGGGTGATGTTCCTCTCGGATCTCAGGGTGGTCGTCCTCCGGATCAATCTGGAACCGATGCTGCCGTTCCAATGGATGAAGGGGACGTTCCCTCCCACGTTAATTCTGGCCGGGCTGCTAGTCTTCCGGCACACTTCCGTAGCTAAGTCTTTAGTTCTGTCGTCCTTCTTTTATTTTCTTGTCTTATGAATTTAAACATTGTTTGTTGGAATGTTCAGGGGGCCGGTTCTAAAGAATTTAGGCGAGAATTTCGCGACATGACTCTCCATAATAAAGTTGATTTTATAGCACTTTTCGAACCTCGCATTAGTGGTAATAGGGCTGATTATTTTGTTTATAAGAGCAAATTTCCCAATTCCTTTCGCATTGAGGCCGTTGGTTTTGCTGGTGGGATTTGGTTACTGTGGGGAGATGCTATTAAGGTTGAGGTCATCGAATGCCATTCTCAGTTTGTCGACTCGATTATACATGTTGCTGGTGTGTCCATTTTTGTTACTATGGTCTATGGTGCTCCTAATAAGTATCGAAGATCTTGGTTGTGGCCGGAGCTCTCTCGTATTAAGAATTCTAGGACTGGACCTTGGCTAATTGGAGGTGACTTGAATTGTATTGCCCGCAATTGTGAGTCCAGAGGTGGTCGTACTCTTCTTCCTGCTGACTCCGAACTTTCAAGCTGGATGGATACTAATTACATGATGGAACTCAAAACTTTTGGTAGTCAATTTACGTGGGCTCGAGGGATTCTCAGAAAGCGTCTGGACCGTTTGATGGGAAATTCTGCCTGGTTTAGTCTTTTTCCTTATGGCACGGTGGAGATCCTGCCCAGAATTTTATCCGATCATGCACCTCTTCTTCTTAGACTTTCGGATTTTATTCATTCTTCTCCCAATCGTGCAGCTAGATTCTTTCGCTATAAAGTATGTTGGCAGGGCCATTCTTCTTTCCAGTATATGGTTAATACTATTTGGCAAGGGGATGGCGATCTTAGTTCCAAGCTCAAGAAATTACAAGAGCATGCTACTGAATGGCATAGGGATGTTTTTAATAATCTAGGTCGTCGGAAAGCTCGTATTAGATCTAGGCTGGCTGGTATTGAAAGGAATGCTAGTTGGGATCATAATCATTTCTTGCGACGTCTTCACTCCCAATTATGTACTGAACTTGGTCAGATTCTCGAGACTGAAGAACTCAATTGGATTCAAAGGAGTGTAAGGGATTGGTCAACCGCGGGCGATCAAAACACCAAATTTTTTCACAATTTTGTTCGTCACAGGAAGTCTAAACACTCTTTTTCTATCCTTGCAGATGCTGAAGGCCGAGTTTTCACCGAGGAGGTTGATATTCGTAACATGGTGGTTGCTTACTTTCAGCAGCTTTATACTGGGAATCACATTTCATCTATTGTGCACAGTAATTCCTCTGGTCATTTGCCTTGTCTTTCGTCCAATGATTGTTCTTTACTCGAGTCTGTACCATCCAATGAGGAGATTTGGAGTGCTGTTAAAGGTTTTTCTCCATTAAAAGCCCCTGGTCCCGATGGTTTCCATGCGGCTTTTTATCAAAGAAATTGGGCCTCTGTGGGTGCCTCAGTGTGTGAGTTCATTAAAGATTGCTTCAGGCATCCTGATCAGTTGGAATCCATTAACCATACTCTCATTGTACTTCTTCCCAAAATTCCTAACCCTCAATCTGTCACTCAATTTAGGCCTATAAGTTTGTGTAATGTTCTTTATAAATTCATGACCAAAATCATTACTAACCGTCTTACATCTATTATGCCTAAGCTCATTTCTACAGGTCAATCTAGCTTTGTCAAAGGTCGGTTCATTCAAGATAATATCATTATCAGTCAAGAGATAGCTCACTTCCTTGAGAAATCGACTGCCAAGCCGGGTTATATGATTATTAAGCTTGACCTTGAAAAGGCATATGACAAGCTCCAATGGCATTTCATTCATGAAACTCTTTTGTTGACAGGTTTCCCTACTTCATGTGCTAATTTCATAATGAATTGCATTCAGTCTATTTCTATGCAGGTACAATGGAATGGCCAACTTTCCAACTCTTTTAAGCCAACTCGAGGTGTCCGACAAGGCGATCCGTTATCCCCATATTTATTCATTCTATGTCTTGAAAGATTGGGGGCTTTAATCAATGAGGCTGTCTCTCATGGCCAGTGGCAGCCTGTGTGCTGGGATAAAGGGGCGTTGAAGATTCCTTATACTTTCTTTGTTGACGACATCTTGTTGTTTGCCAAAGCTTCCGTGGAGCAGGCTTATATTATTCAAAATATTTTGGAGACCTTTGGCAGCATGTCAGGACTTGTTGTTAGTATCCAGAAATCGAAAATCCTTTTTGGCGAAGTTGTTTCTATTTCTACCCGGCAGAATATTGAGAGGATTCTTGGTTACAAAAGCGCCCATAACCTTGGCACTCATTTAGGAATTCCTGCTAGTACTGGACGTCGGAACAGCCATTATTTTGGCTTTATACTCGACAAGATGAAGAGTAAGTTGTCAGGTTGGGTTAGTAAGTATCTTAGCCTGGCTGGTCGTGCGACTCTCATTAAGTCGGTCCTTCAATCTTTAGGCATCTATGCAATGCAAATTATGAGGTTTCCTCGTAGTGTTATTCAGCATATGGAACAGTTGTGCCGTTCTTTTCTTTGGGGAGCCATTCCTCCTAAAAAGAAAGTTCATCTCATTGCTTGGAACAAAGTTACTAGGAAACTATCCGAAGGCGGCCTTGGTATACATGACCTGCGGACCCTCAATGAAGCCCTTCTCATGAAAAATTGGTGGAGCCTTCTATCCAGAAATGCGACCTGGACGTCCTTGCTCAAGGCTCGTTATGGTTGGACCGATCATAACTTCAAACAAAGACCACACTCCATGTCCCGGTTTGCCAAAGACTTGGTCATAATCAGGCCTCTCTTCTCACCCCATGTTGGTTGGAAGTTAGGGAATGGTAAGAACGTTTATTTCTGGAAAGATAAATGGTTGACTCTTGATATTGTTTTGCAGGAGTTCTCTTTCGTTCCCATCGCTTCTTTGGATCTCGATCGTAAGGTGGAGTCTTATATTGAGAATGGACAGTGGGTGGTGCATGAACTCACTGCTTATCTCCCATCGGATATCATCCAACTTATTCTCCAATTTGATCCTTCTACAATTGATGATCATCCTGACCAACCTGTGTGGATTCCCTCTTCTCGTGGCTTGTTCTCTACAAAGAGCGCTAGAGATATTCTGTCTACGGGAGCAGTCTTAAGCGATTCTGAATCTAAGGTCTGGCGTTCTATTTGGCGATGGCCAGCTTCCCAACGCTCGCGCGCATTCCTTTGGCTGTGCATGCATGGGAGAGTCCTTACTGCGGAGGAACTTTTTAGGAGGGGTATTTCTCAAGATGCTGCGTGCCGGAGATGTGGTGATCTGGAGTCCGGTGTCCACGCTCTCCGTGATTGCCCCGATTCAGCCTGTGTATGGAACTCTCTTGGGTTTCAAACAAGTTCTCAATTTTGGTCCCTTAATCTCTCTGATTGGATTACTTCACACCGTTGCGAATCTCTTGGAGAATCGGCGGCTTCATTGTTTGGCTTTGGAATATGGGAGATTTGGAAAGCCCGATGTCGTGAACAGTATGGGAGCGAGAAGGTTCACTGGAGTCATCTGCATTTTCAGATCCGTCGCTTACATTCTCATTTTTTGGCTGCCCGAGCTGCTCTCCGATCTCATGGTTTCAAAGTCTGGCGTCTCTCTAATGTGAAGTGGACTAAACCTCCTGTTGGGTGGGCAAAGATTAATTGTGATGGCAGAGCTTGTAGGAACTTCAGTATGGCTGGTGGACTCATCAGAGACAGCCAAGGGCATTGGTTGGGAGGATTCCGTGCGAAAGGGGGGGTTAGAGATGCTATTTTGTCAGAGGCTTGGAGTGTCCTTCTTAGTCTTCAATTGGCGTGGGAGATGAACATTCCCAGGATTGTAGTTGAATCCGATTGTCAGCAACTACTGGTTCTTATAAATGAGCAGCCCTTTTCTGTTGGTTTGCTTCATGATCTCCTCATTAAGATCAATACCATGGCACGTTGGAGTTGGGAAGTGCGATTTAGTTGGATCCCTAGGGAGGCCAACAAAGCAGCTGATTTGCTTATTCGAGACAACACTCTTCTTTGGGGTGTTGAGTACCTCACTAGGCCTCCGGAATGTTTGCATTCTATATTGTTGAGTGATTGTATTGGACTGAGTACCCCTCGACAAGTTTTTGAATGAAATGGCTTCGGCCCTCCTTTTTTACCGAAAAAAAAAAAATAAATACTATTATATTATATGGAGTAATTTTTTAATTAATATAATATAATAAAAAAATTAATTAATAATAATTAGTAGGTTTATCAATATATATATATATATTTAATAATCTATCTATCTATTTAATAAATTCTAAATCAGATTTTATTGTGCTGCCTAAATTACCCTTATAAGTTATAATTGATCTGTTTATAAAAATGTACTACTTCATATATTACTATTATGGGTTCAAAAAGTGATTTCACCATATAAAAATATGCATGACTATTTTATTTGGGTTGTTTTCCATTCCATGTGGTCTGTTTTGTTTTATTTGGTACTTCTCATCATGGTGACTTTACCAGTATTTTTATGGTTTTGCAGTATTTGTTGGAGCTGGATATGATCGTTTTGCCATTCTTTTATAAATTTTGTCATTTGCTTGGAATTTCAGTAGTTGCGAGTTGTCCCTTCAGGGCTCCGTCCATCCATCATGTATATAAATAAAGCAGGTAACGGTTTCTCAATTGACCTCATACTTATTACGCTGAAAGAGCGGCAAAATTGCTTGTAGGAGTAATCCATCGCATGGAGGTTGGAAAGTTAATTCAACCTATCTCTCTCTCTCTGTGTGTGTGTGGATTGGATGGATGGTTGATTTTCTAGTTTCTTTTGCCCTAATTGTATCGTTTAAAATCTGAATTTTCAGACGGAAACTAGAAAAAAGCAAAGCTTGAGATGAAGCTTTCCACAAATCTTTTTAGGCGGAAAGAATAGCAGCTGGAGGCAGTGAAGCTCTCCACCACGCGAGATTGACACAACATTGCAATTTGTAAGCAGAAGCTGAGCAGAAAAGACAGGATCGAGTTAATGGATGCGAGAGATTATATATTAGTAATTGATCAGCTGACTGAATGAACAGCTCAAGAGTGAGAATCTTTGTTCTGCAACTCTATAGATGTTTTGTGCCTCCTACTCGATCATGTTATATTATTATCTTCTGCACAAGTAACTACTAATTATTTCATCACGCATTTGACTTATTCTTACTTACTTGGTGTCATATTTTTCTTGAATACGGATTTCAGGTACAAAGAGCGAGGCATAAAGGAAAACTGTACAAAATGCTCCACAAGTGCAATGAGCAATTGAAACAGTGTGAACAAGAAAGCTCTTGATCACTATGTCAATTTCACTGAGCAGAGAGAATAAGAGCTTCAGAGACGGCAAGCTGAATTGGATGCTGGCGACGAGGTAAAGTTGGCCATTTAATTGGTTATGTTACATATGAAGTGTAAGTAAAATTTCATATGTGGATGGAGGATTGTGATTATTCCTATTTCACCTTTATCTCTTTCTTCAGAAAATCAAACAACTTATACAGGTTTTAGATATGAGGAAGGATGAATCGATTGAGTGCACATTTAAAGGTGTGGCTAAACATTTTGGGGAAGTATTTAGTGAGCTCGTGCAAGGAAAGGAGGTCGAGGGTTTTTGATTATGATGAAGAAAAAGGTCTGTCATCGTGTCGTAGTTATTCTCCTGGACAGTCATTGCTGATGCTTTTAAATGCTAGGGCAAATTCTAAACTAATTCAAGTCTTCCTCGGGTTTGAGTATTGTGTTCTGGTGGAAGAAACTTGTAGTGTCATGCTTTTTGTATGGTTCTTTTTGGAAGTGATTTGCAAGTAATTCTTAGAAACCCTGACAACTGGAAAGTATGCCTGTTTTTGAATCGGTTTCAAGGATCAGATCTTTTGTGCTGGGGAAAATACTGAAATAAGAAAGTTCCAAGTGTTAAACTGTTTTATTGTTTCTGATAATCTAGTAATTTGAATTCAATCTTTATTTTATCCTTTGGAACTTGGTTTTGATGCTGGTGAAATATGTGCTACTTGTCTCCAACTGCTGTAATTGAAATAACTACTGCTGCTGACTAGTACACTGAAGAAAAGGAAATCAAAGTAGGAGGAGAAAACCAAACTATATGTTATAGTAATGAAAGAAATCCCATGAATAACTGACTATTCTTTACCATAAAGAGCATACAAAAGAAAGGATTTCATCCCGACAGGTTAAAACTCGCTAACAGGCGGCGAAAGTCGAATTGAAGTTTTGAGCTCACGAATCTAGTACCAATACTAGAATCCAATAGTAAATTATAACAAAAATTGGCGAAAAAAAAAAAAAAAAACTCTTTGAGGTAAAACTTGATTAAACATCATACACTGAACATATCCTACCGCACATAAACAAATTTTGCCATATAATTTACACTTTCTTCGTCTACACACCAAAGTTGAGAATAAAAATTTGTTTTCATTCCATTCCTTGGCTCATTTTCTTTTTACATATTGCAATAACCTCCGGGATCAATCAAATGAATATTCTATAGGAAAAAATTAATCAGATTCAAACATGTTTTAAACAACTGAAAATTCCTCAATCAAAGATCCAATTGAATTCACATTCCTCACAAGTCATCAATTATACGTGAAAACTCATTATGCTCAGCGACACCAGAGACATCTTGCAACTACTCTTTGTAGCAGCTCAGGGGATTGAAATTGAACTACTGTAAATTATCATACAGTTGTCTTCGTCAGGAATTGCAAGTGCAGTTTGTGTATCCATGTAAAAGTGGTAAAGTTTGATCTATTATTAGGACAAGAAATATGCTTCAATACACATCTTATCCTTTCATAAAAATTACCCAATATTAAGGAGTAATTAAGAGAACAAAAATCATTTTCTGGTTCAAGAAGGATGAATAAGGCATATCATTCAGAAGATTGTCAAACACTACAGATAATTCAGTGATGGAAAAACTTATCATTATTCAACTATGGAAACTATCATGATGCACGGACCTTGGCAACACGTGCCGGTCTTCTGTCCAAATAAGAAAGCAGCAGTGTAATCAAATACCTTAGCGGAGACAATCTTTTGGTCAGCTTTAGCCATTCCTTTGGAGAAATAACCTACTGTTGATTGCAGTAAATGAGGAGGAATTTCGAAGAAACTTGACTTCCTAACCCGCCTCTTCGACAGTCAAATTGTGCTTCACTCATTCCAATATGTATATATATATGTATAGGATTATGGGGAGAGAGAGGACACACCCCAGTACCAGCTCCCTTGCTGTAGGGGAGAGGGTAAGGTTATACTAGTATGAGTTAATTTTGGTTGATGAAATTTAGCTGAGATATTTAATTTGTGAACATGCTTTGTTTGCTTGGTTGGGGGAAATCTACATTGATTTCCCTTCATGCGTTAAGTCCTCATTAAATAATAATGTTAATCTTTTCATGTATTGTAGACTCACACAACACAACAACAGCTTCAGCCTTTTCGAGGCTTTTCAATCAAATAACATACAAACAAATCAACATTGAAACACATATAAAATCAACATTCGTTTATGCCAACATTGATTTTTCACAAATTAATTAATACGCTTAAACTAGAGAAAATGCAAAGTGGTTATCACCATTCACCACTTACAAAATAAAAAGTCCCCGCAATAATGTATTTAGTACCTTTACTTTCCTCATTTAAAACAGAACAGATTTTCAGGAAATGGTATGAAGGGCTGGCGGCTATCAAGCATAAACGGTGAACACCTTTCTATTTCAGTTAAACTTTGCTCCGCATAATTATACAGAAAAATGACACGACCATGTGGATGATTTCGAGGACCGACAAGTAAAATCTCATTCTCATTTTCCATATGCACCATCCATCTATATCCGACGAGGGTGGTTGCAAAATGTGTATCAAGCAGCTTCCAATAATACTGACCACCATCCATTTTCAATTCAAATGTTTGCTACCGGTGGAGTGAGGTTACATTATTGTGTGTACAAGTTTTAGTTGGTTGAGCAGGACTGATTGTGCAGGTTTTGAGTTGTTGGTCTTGGGCAGGGATGTTTGACTCTTATGTTGAGTTGGTGATGGTAGCTAATTGCTTTTGTGGTTTTCTTTCATGGAGACCAGTTTCTTTTTGAACTTGATGTATTGTTACTCCTGGATCGGTTTTGAATGAAAAAGGTTTGTTCCTCAAAAAAAAAACACCACTAGGCAGGAATCGTTGCACACCCAAGTGGTTTTCGGCAGAAGAAAATCTTATATAAATATGTTTATTAAACAATCGTGTGATAGGCAGCTTAGGTAACTCCTTGAATGTTTCCTCTTTTGAATCAAAGCATATTATTTTTACCTTTTTTTCAGAGGCAAGCCAGTAATAATCACCATTTGAAGACGGGACTTCTTGTGGTTTTCGTATTCCACAAGAGCAGACATTCATGAATTTGTTAACATCTTTCGCCTCAGTCCAATGGTTGCTCTTACAGTTAAACACTGCATATTTCTTCGCATCCCAAATTACCACCTTACAGTCTCCTACTAATGGATCGTAACCATAGTTACATGGGACGCAGTTCGATTCGAAACGGGGAACGGGAACGGGTACACAGAACGCTAGTATAGGTGAATCGGGAACGATGTATACTATCAATTTTTAAAAATATTTAAATATATTTAAATAAAATATGTTTAATTAAATTTTTTGAAAAAAAATACAAGGAAAAAAAATCAAACATTATACTCATAAATTAAGATGCAACAGTAAAATCTAAATTTCTTTCTAATGAAATTAAAAGAAAAAAGTAATAAATAGCAGTCTATTTAAGAGCCCTTTAATAACATTTTGTGGCAGTGGTATTCATCTTTAATAAAAAGCATAAATATTCATCTTTTTCTAGGTGGTAGTGGTACCAATGCATTTAAGAGCCAATTTTTACTGTTCATCTTCCCAAATTTATCTTTTCAAAAATTTTCCCAAAAAGTTCATCTTCCCAGACGGCTCACGGCCAAACCTCTCCTCTCCATGTTACCCAAAAATTTCCCCAAAGATTCATCTTCCCCAAGAATCCAGACCCACTTCCCCCGCCGGATTCAACGCTCCGTCTCCGCTCCTCTTCGCTCGTTGTTCCCCGCTTTTCACTGTTCTCTTCACCGGATCGTTGAGTTTTGCGATCTGGTACGCGTTCGCCGACGATTTGGGACGCGATCGTTCCGTGTTCCGGAACAAACGTTCCGGTCCGGAGAACGGGTGGCCGTCCCGGGTTCCTGGTATCTATGATCGTAACAAAGGCCATGAAAATCAGTATTCCAAACAAATTCATATGGGCACTCAAACTTGACACAAACTCTAGTGGATGGGTTCTAAACGCCATACATCTTTCCATTCTTATCACCATAATGTGCGAGTATCAAACCATTACAGTAGCATAGTTCAACATACTCCATTGACATTTCTTGTGGATATTTTAGGCCCATAGATAAGTCATGGACTTTTTGGTTTTTGAGTTGGATCAACTTGCCTAGTGTACCTGTACTTTTGGTTTCGTCAGGGATCATAAATAAATTCTGGGGAGAGCTGTTGGCTTGTCGGAATTGAGTGACAAGAAATTGGTGACTGGTGATGATGCGATCCCATGACTTGGAAATAGTAGTGAACCTAAGCAGTGACTTGACCGGGAGGAGTAAAAGGATATTTTCCATCAACTCAGCCGGTAGATTTCCGTCCATGGCTGCACAAACATGAACACAAACATGAACAGCAACAAAAATTACTAACCCATAACTTTGGAGTATAACTTTTCAAACTTGGGCAAAAGTTGAAAATTTTGAGGATGCAGATCAGTTCATACATGTAACCTCCGTTGTATCAAAATTGGTAAAGGTAAAGTAGAAGATAAGAAAAAGATTGGACCAATCATAAAAGGAAAAGACAGTAAACTAGAGATCAGACCTACAATCAATTACAATGAACGTCTGTCCGGCCAGGGAATGGAAGAAGAGGAATCGCCCGTCAACTCTCGCAGACGTTGGATTAACTCGGCCCAAGATCAACTATTTATACAGCTGTATGTAATGCCCTGAGGGCTTTCATAATTTAGGTTTAGGTTATCAAGCCACGTCGACTTTAAAAAAGTCATGTACACATCTCACCTATATTTATTTATTAATATACGAAAATCTTTCCATATATTTTAAAAACATATGAATTGAAACAAACTATAATATAATATAATATTTCCTAGTTAGTGAATATTTATTTTGGTTAATAACTAAATATTATATATTTCCCCTTTATAAATTTATATTAATTATATTAAAACTTAAAATTAATACAATATATTAAAATAAATTTTCATAGAAGATATTAGTAGTTAAAAGGGTTCATAGTTTAGACGTGCAAAAGCATTCAGTGAGAACGTGTACACTATTTTTTTTTGGCGAAGCATACATGCCAGGGAAAGAAACGAAAAAGGAGGACCAAAAAGAAGGAGGTCCAAACAGTAATAAATAATCCACAGAGTCATTAGCGCCTAACAAACCAGGCACCTAGTTCGTCTGCTTCAAGTTCCATACGAATGAAGTCGGGGGGAAAGGCCCAAGTGGTGTAAAAGGCTTCTATCGAGGCCCCATGCTTTGCGAGCCCGTCAGCAACTTGGTTCCCTTCTCGCAAAGTGTGATGTATCGCACAGTGATCAAAGGAGCCAAGTAGAGACTTGATTCTTCTAAGGATAGGTGCTAGAGGGTGGAAGCACACCTCTTCCTTGAGGAGTTCAGTTGCTCGCTTACTATCTGAGTAGCAGCCAATTCGACGATACCCTGCCTTCTGCGCGAATTCCAGGCCCAACGCCATAGCCGAGACTTCAGCAAAAAGGGAGGACTGATTACCCAGGTAGCCGCTGCCCCCTCCCTTCCATTGACCCGAAGCATTCCTCAAAACAAATCCGAATCCAGCTCTGTCAGAAATAACACTACCGTCGACGTTGAGAATCATATCCCTCTCCTCCTCCATATTCCAGCGTATAAGTCTGATCCCCTGCGAAGAGACCGAGCTCTGACGCCCAGCCAAAACCATGTCATCTCTGATTTTAAAAATTTCTCTCATGATGAACCAGGTGGATTGATCTTTGCCCCTGAACACCCTGTTGTTCCTCTCTAACCAAATGCACCACACAGCTGCGAGGAAGATGCTTCCAAACCGATTATACATAGCTTTAAGAAATAGCTTGATGTCAGTCTTAGGGATTGAGTCGCAATCCGCTGGCACCACAATTTTGAGGCCTTTCCAGACCTGGCGGTTCCATGGGCAGTAAAAGAGAATGTCCCCAGCTTTCCTCTTCCACGCCACAAATAGTACAAAGTGGAGAAGTCGCTAGGTTGCGCTTGAACCTGGTTGAGTTAATAGGAAGTGACTCATGACAAATAAGCCACAACATGAATCCAATTTTCTCAGGAATATTCGCCTGCCATATCCATTTCCAACCTTCTTCCTTACCCTCGAGAGAAGATAAAAGTTTATAGGCGGTTTTGACAGAATACTTCCTTGATTCAGTCAGTTTCCAAATCCACAAATCTTTCACCTAGTTATGGATAGTCGGAGGAGGGGATGCACAGATAGTATTGAGGAGCTGTGGGGGAAGAACCGTGTAAAAGGTGTTCCAGTTCCACTTCCCATCCTTGATAGCGTCTTTCACCTGGGCATCATTGTCTTGGATAGCAACATACGGAAGAAGAGGACCGAGCTGTTGGTTATTCCACCATCTCGAGTACCAAATAGATGAGCTGCCATCACCAAGTCTGTAGGAGAAGCCTCCCTGCAGGACAGGAAGGATTTTGCAGATAATTTGGTACAGCTTAGACTTACAATTCCTAGTACAGGAGACTGAAAAATCAACCAAATTAAACTCCTCACGAGCCAATCGCACCCACGGTTTAGAGGGGGAATGGAGTAGACCCCAAAGAAGTTTACCAAGGAGAGATATATTAAGCAATCGAGCTCGTTTCAAGCCTAGGCCATCATGCACTTTCGGAGTAGCCACCTTATCCCATTTAACCAAGTGAAGACCAACTCCCTTGCTATCTTTCCACAAAAATCTATTTATGCGTCTATCAATGTCGTGGCAAGTGGTCTCCGGAAACCAGTGTAATTGCATGACATATGAGGGAATCGCGGCCAAAACCGACTGACATAGAGTTCGTCGTCCAACTTTGTTAAGTAGTTTGCTGGCCCATCCTTCCAATCTACTGTCCATTTTTTCCAGGATGAAATTGAAGTCTCGCACTCTCTGCCTGCCCTGGATGATCGGGAAACCCAAGTAATGGCCTATCTTATCGACCACAGGCATTTGGAGGGTGTTAGAAACCCAAATACTATCTGCTGCCAGAGTGTTGCCAGGGATAAAGATTTCAGGTTTGGAGGGGCTGAAGTTCAGCCCGGACATCTTAGAGAAATGCTTCAAGGCACGAGACACAGTAGAGATGCTGTTGTGGTCTATAGTAGTACCCAAAATTAGGTCGTCCGCAAATAATAAGTGGGATATGCCCACACCCTGGGGAGAGATCCGAATAGGCAGCCACTGCCCCAAGTCAACGAGGTTTTGTATCATAATAGAGAACTTTTCCATGGCGATTAAGAAGAGGTAGGGCGAAAGAGGATCACCTTGGCGGAGTCCTTTCCCTGGTTTAAACTCCTCCAGGCGTTGACCGTTCCAAATTATAGAGTAGAGAGGAGAGGTGACGCACTTCATAATGAGTTGGACATAGCTGCTGAGGAAATTCAACTCGACCAAACAGCTATGAATGAAGCTCCATTGGACATTGTCGTACGCCTTTTCAATATCCACTTTGAGAATAATGGCCCTGGAACGAGCTCTTTTGCTAGACAGGTGATCGATCATCTCTTGGAGGGTCAAGCTATTGTCAATGGTGCCCCTTCCAGGAAGAAATGCGGATTGATGATGGGAAATAGCTTCTTGCAGGCTGGGTCGGATACGCTTGACAATTACCTTTGTAAGTATCTTATAGATGACATTACAAAGTGTGATAGGCCTGAAATGTTTGAATTCCGTAGGAGGCATCACTTTTGGAATGAGACAGATATTGGCCTTGGCAATTTCTTGGGTGAAATCCCTGGTGGCCATTGAGGACTTAACAAAATTGACAACTAAATCCCCCAGGACGTCCCAATATTGCTGAAAGAATAAACCTGGGAAACCGTCCGGACCGGGGGCGGAATAGCCGTTGACAGAGAACACTACATCTTTAATCTCTTCCGTAGTGATCTCCTTAAGCATACCCTCCCGCAATTCAGAGGTAATCGGAGCTAGATGTGGGGCTGCCACCTCCTCCAAGTCCTCATCAGTAGACTCCTGATCACAAGATTGGTTAGAAAATAGGCTGATGTAGAATTCCCGAGCAGCCACCCTCAGTTGGTCCTCATCACCGCACCAGTCTCCATTTGTCAAGGTCAGACCATGTATCCTTTCTATATGTCTCTTGGTTCTAGCTTTGGCGTGGAAATAGGCAGTGTTCCTATCGCCAAGCCGGACCCACTTGTCCCTAGCCCTTTGGTACCAAAACATTTCCTCCTGGCGAAGGATGGTGTCGTATTCTCTTTTAAGCTCGTTTTCCAAAAGAATAAGCCGCAAGGAGTCAACAGTTTGTAGAACTTTAGAGATGCCGTCGAGTCTTTTCTGGATTTTCACCTTACGCCAATGAAGATTCCCCGAATTAGCGAGCCGGAACCTAGTAGAAGCCAAACGAGCCTGCTCCAGCAGGTCACAGATGTCGCCCTGGTCAGGTTTACATGCTTTCCCAATCTCCTCCCTGTAATTACCGTCCAAGCTCCACGAGGCTTCCCACCTAAAATTCTTAGCCGGGTTCCTCGGAGGTTTTCGGCCGCATCTCAACAAGAGGGGGGCATGATCAGAGCCGATACGGGGGAGGATTTGGACTGATCCCAGTTGGAAGGTAGAAATCCAGTCGATATTAGTCATACACCGGTCGAGCCTTTTGAATAGACGGTGGTCATTCCCCAGTGGACGAGACCAAGTGAAGTTACTCCCTTGCGTATTGATGGTAATCAACCCACAGTCATGAACAACAGCCCCCAGTTCGTCTGCCTGGCTAAGTTGAATAATCCTCCTCTAACCTCTTCAGAGTTCAACACTTGGTTCCAGTCTCCGATAATTGCCCAAGCTCCATGAATCTTCGAGCTCAGGTCCTTGAGGTGCTCCCAATTTGATCTCCTAGGGCCATACTGGGGCGAGGCATAGATAACAGTGAGGTGCCAAGATGTTGAGCCCTTCGTCAGATTGAAGGTAATGAATCGCTCGACCTCCTCAAAGATATAACTTTGGCCTTGAAACCCCATCTTTTCAAGCACCCAAATACCCCCAGATCGGCCTATAGCCTCTTGGATACAGAGAGGTTTAAAACCAGCAGCAAGAAACATACGTTTAGCCTTAGAGAAAGGAATTTGAGGTTCCAGAATAGCAAGCATGTCGGGGGTGAATCTACGAAGGTTATCAAGCAGAATCCGTCGCGTCTCTTTCCCCCTTATACCACCAAATTCCAGGACAAAAACTTAAAGTTTTCAAAATCCATAAAAACCAAGGAAGGAAGAGGGATTACCGCAGCTGGGAGTGCCACAGTCATCCTATTGGAGCAAAAGGTTGTCCCCATCCGGAGGCTCCTCCGATTCAGCCGAGCCATCGTCTGATTTCCTCCGTTGTTCAAGATATTGAGGAGGTCCGGGGAGAGCGGCCGGAGCCGGATCTGGTGTACCTTCGCTGATGGTGGCCGAGTCTGAGACGCCCAAGGTAAGATCCGCTGTGGGAGTGGTTAACCCGTGGGAGTGGTTAAGAACGTGTACACTATTGAGCAAAAATGTCCAATACAATTCGATGAAAAACAATTGTGAGCTAAAAATATTTACAGTTCCAAATATACAACTGCGGTGTGTTTCAATTACATATATAGCTCATATGTCATATATGCACCATAAGTGTAAATCTATGAGGCTGGTGGCTTCACCATATGAAAGGTAACAAGTATGCCAATTGAAGTTATGTACAGTGTAACTAATTTAATAACTCGATTTTGTTATGTTAGTTTGTTGAAAAAGTTGTTTGTCCAATGTTTTTTTATTGCACAACCAGATGAGGAAATGGGTGGTGAGTGTCAATGCAACCAAGGTTTTAAATGCCGGTATCGGTGTCGATATCGGACATATAAATTTATGTAAATTTCGAAGATATTTGAAATTTCGGGGGAAATTTCGGAGATATTTGTAATTTTTTTAGAAAACCACATCGAGTTCTCGAGATGATGAAAGTGAAGATATTCTAAAAATACATCATCTCTGTTGCTATATAAACTAGCAATATGCTGAAAATATTCATTCCATTATATACTATGTTCATAATATTATTGATATCATGAACCATATTGTTTGAAAATATTTTGACTTAAAATTGATGACATAATCAACATGTGTTGAAGCATAAATTTTATTTTTTCTTTTAAAGAAGATATTTTTAAATTTTAGATAAATTATTTTTTCTAAAAAAAAAAGTAAAAATTTCGGGAAATGGTTAAATTTCGGGTTTCGGGCGAAATTTTAGAGGAAATTTTGCAAAAAAATATTGTAGGTGAAATTTCGCTTCGAGGTGTCCCGAAACCCGAAATTTCGTGGATATCGGCGAAATTTAAAACACTGCATGCAACACAAATTACAAAAGGACAAAGATAGATAGGAGGTCGTGGTTAATCAAACCATCAACCAAAAGGTTGGAAGTGAGTGGTCAAATCCGCATCCGCATTTGTTTGTCCAATATTGATATGTTTTTAACTACATTAATTAAAAGTGTTCTGTTTTTTCTTTTTTTCTTCCTTGTCTGTTTTAAAATTAGCGCAACTTTTATATTTGATAAAATAAAATAGGTAGGAAATTGGGAGTGGAAGGAGTGTGGGGAAAATTATTTAGGGTCTGTTTTCCACGTAGTTTTTGGGAGCTTTTGAGAACTTTTGGTAGCTTTAGCTTTTATTTCAAAACAAAAGCCCCGTTCTGTACACTAGCTTTCAGGAGCTTTTGGAAGCTTATTTTTAGAAGCTATAGGAGGTAGTAAAGCACTCATCCATTGTGATTTGAACTATTCTCGCGAATAAAGAAAGTAAAAGCTTTAAAATAAGAGAATTTATCTTTTTATGTTTAAACAATGTAAATTATCTCGGGACCACCCTTTTTCCCCCTTCACTTTTCATGGCAATTCTTGAAAAACTTAATCACATAATAATATTTCAATGACATGTTGAAAAGAACTCATTCAAAGTACAAAAACGGAACCGTCAAAATCTGCAGTCTGCACCCAACATGGAGCAACTTTTCAAACTATTGAACAGGCTGGCAGCTCAGCTCAAAAGCACAAGCCAAATAAATCGACTTTACATTATCATTACTCAAATATTATTCGCATCCTAAGGAATATGATACTCCCTCCGTTTTTCAAAAATTGTAACATTCCTGCGTTTCACCTTATCCAATGCACATTTTTAACGCTTAATATCTCAAATTGTGTAAAAGTAAAAATTATAAAAATTTCATATTCTAAAACTATGCGATTAGATGAATCTAACAAGATCCCACTTGACTATATTTTATCTTGTATAACTATGTTAAAAATTTGAATCAAAGTTACTCAGTGAATAGTAACAACTATGCAAATGTTAAAATTATTTCCAAACGGAGGGATTACAATAATAGAATAGTACACTTGCTTTGTAAACATACAATGAACTTGCTAAAGCTTGCAAATACAATTGTTGCGCCTAATTTGCGAAGCTCAGACAGCAGCAGAGCAAACACCTTTTGCATAACCTGTCAGTAAAGGTATCATCAATTCTACGAGTAAACGACAACAATAATTTTTTAAAAAAATGGAACAATAAATTTTTAGCTGTGCTATATATACTCAAAACATCGACAATCACATTTGCAACATAAAAGTGTTGGAGCAATTGAAAACGAAAAGCAAACATAATACGAAGTATATTTATTTGGAAATTCCATCATCACATTTGCAACATAAAATTTATAAAAAATTTGAAAAAAAAAATCCACATTCCACACATACAATAGCTAAGGGCCTTGTGTTTTTCAATTCAATCTTCACTGCCACCTACTAATAATAATATATTTCTCGTGTAGCAACTTCTAGAACAAAGCACAAGAAGGGACATGCTAGATAAAAACAATTAAATACTTATAAGTTAATATGTTACTGCATCACTTAAAATTTCTTGATAAGGGTTATCATTATTTCCGAAAGATTATAATGATATTTCAATGAAGCTTCCCAGCTGAGATCCCAATTCTGAACAATAGCACTATGGAAATAGACAAAAGAATGCCCTACAATTTAATGATTGTGTATTGACCGATGCATGGTGTTTTTTCATCTCTGATACAATATTACTCTCATATTTCCTGATAATGCTCACCTTATGGAGCATTCGATGGAGAGCAGGATCATGGAGTTTGGAGTTTGGACTGCAGTATGGAATAAACAAAAAAAAAGGAATTAATATAAAATTTAGAAAATGTATTCAAGCAAAGTTCATATCCATTACCTGCAAAGCCATCGATAAAAATGCTGCAATATAGCTAGCATATGCAAACACATTTCCTGATGCAACAGCATCAGAGAGGCATCTTTGAATCAATTGTTTGAGCACCCACACGAAATGCCGGTGCACAGGATGTTTCATCATCAAAGTAATATCGTTTGTCAGAATTGCTTGAGGGATTTAATTCCTGGTCTAGACCAAATAAAACACCTCCTTCCATTTCATTCAATTGATTGCTTTTCAGAAGAGCATTGACAGCAAGATGATAGATCTAAAAAGTACAAAAAGTGCATGAAAATCAAGCACACACACAAAAATCAGTAAAAACAAACTAATGAAAGGAAGGGAGAGAAGCAGCTTAGACCTTGAGCTCAACAGTAACTTTTCGATATGCACCGGGATAAATCCAAACTGGTTGATTAACCTGGTATGGGAGAAAAAAAATGTTAACTCCGAGGCCCAGCAATTGGCATGTATTGTCTTTGTAAAACAAGTCATGGATTGATAAAAAATGCTTCCACAAAAATAAACACAGAATTAAGTTTAAATCACGCACCTCATCAATAAAACATGGCACTTCTTCATCCGAGCCTCCCAGATCCAGAATGCCACTATCAGATGCCCAAAGAATCTGATAAGATCAATGTGTTTCTGGAGTCAAATAGATGAAATATGCATGAACAACATGCTACAGATGGGAACTTGGGTCACTGGCAAACAGAAATAAAATTCAATGTCATGAAGAAGGAAGAATCAACCTGTTGCTGGTCATGAAGGGCTCTTGAGAAGAATATATCTGCTGTATGTATGAGCCAATCAACTTCAAAGTTTCCCAAAGGAACCTGCTCATGTTGTGCCATACTTGTCAGACAATTGCAATAGAGTACATTCAATAGTCACACTGTCATCAAGAAACAAATGCAGCAGACCATACATGGGCAGATCTTGAAAGTGTAATCCTCTCATCGAACCACTGTAAAGATGCAGCGCACCGTTGTAGTCCAATTTTAGCAGCAATAACTTGCCAACCAATAGCCTATCCACAGAGGTTGGTTCAGTATAATAAAATAACAAATTTAGAAAACAATACCCGTCTGAATAACAATTTCCGAATCACCTGATATTGGTTATCACGAGCATTGGAAGGAATAGTTACACAAGGTAAATCTTCTAATGCACGTACTCCAGACTTCAATAGTTGAATATCAGGGCACTCTATAATACCAATTAAAGGCCCATGATGGCGAGTCCTGTCAACCAATAATGAGCGACATATCAAGGCATTCATTTTCAATGTCATAATATTAGCAGGTAAGTATGATAATAGCTGAGTTCAATGCACTCAAATAACCGAAGTTTTCCTGTAGAGGAAAGGAGGTCAGAGACACAAAACTAGTTCGGTTCCATTCCACTTTCCACAATACAGTTTATAGCCTCTAACTTAGACATGTAGCCCTCATTCAGTCAATGAAATAAACCAGGTAAAGCATTGGTTTATCAAGTAATAATGTAATATAAAGGTCCAAAAGAGTTGAAACTTCAGCAAGTTTACAAGGATTAAATTCAAGTTGCCTCATCAATTATAATTTCACCTTTATGCACATCACCTCTTGCCTACTCAAATCAAATGGGATAAGATAACATTTAAGAACTTGAGAATTACATTGGTGTCTCTTTCAAGCCAAAATCTCAAATAGGAAGATGAGTGTCATTATTTATTTCTACTTGAAAAGCATAATAATTGCAAGGTTTTAAGAATAAGCTTTCTAGCAGGTTAACAGTAAGTTCTGTTCCAGCTCTTGGTCCATGCACCTGGTACTTAACTTCACAAAATAAGAAATAGAACAGGACTTTGATGTATGCCAACAATATTCAATAATTTTGTGCTGCATCTGTAGACCATTTCCATTTTCAAGTTTGCTGGCCTTGATTGTATACCAACTAGCAACATAATGGAGCCATCAGTTTGCAAACCCTTTTATTGTCTTTTCCATGGCCTTGCTAACAGTAAAAGAAGCTAGTATGATTCTTTTTTATGTTTGGGCCGCAAATATTTGTCATATAGAAAACATATGCATTATAAAAGTCTTCTCAAAGATACTTGTGAGGAAGTCTGTTCGATTAAGAGACTTGAGAGCTGACAACACTTATGGGAAAACTTAAAAACAAGCTAACACTAAACGCCTAGAAATGAAAAACATTCAGAAAAGGGAATAAGAACCTGTATTCATTTATTGCCTTCTGCAAGTTCCTTTGAGCATCGTTGACATGCCCAACATAATCCACCTTCACAATAGAACATTACTTTAAATGAATTTACTAGCACATTTATCTAATAAAGAACTACAACTTTTCTCCAAAACAAACATACCTTGCACGTCATTCCTTCATTTGGCATGGGAGGTTGACAAGATAATGCTTGACTAGCTTCACGGAATTGTCTTTCAAGCAATTGAGGTGATAATTCCTTACTTTGGAAAGGACTCGCAACCACAACAGCTACTTGGCATGACGAAGGAAAATATGCCACAAACATAGCTCGATTCTCACAGATGCTGATAAAAATTCCAAAATAAAGTGTTCAGAGAAACACTACAAAACAAAAATGATTAGCTACAGAATACCAAAAGAAAATTGCAGGATCAGCTAGAAGGAAACTCAATAAAGAGAATTTCATCTCATCTAGTAAGATTAAGCCTGCCCATTAGCAAATGGTATATAAAATCAAAATATTTTCCCAGCTCCTTTCACGGTACACGCTTCTAAGCATATTTTTCATGACATAGAAATGCACAAATATAGCATACACTCAAATAGCAAACGAGCATTTTCGTACACCAACTATTTTGAGTGGCATATAGTTACCTATGATACAAGTAAAAGAAAGACATTGAATGTTCCAGATATGGGCACTGTGTTGTTGTCTTCATTTGCATTTCACTCAAACTCCAACCATCTTGGGGATTTCATTTCTTGCAGATTTGTCTACTTTACATACACAACCAATCTGGAGTATAGTGCTAAAATCCAGTGGAATTTTTGTTTCATATATTCCATGGAAATGTTTCATAGAGCAAGTCAGGACCACCATAAGTTGAAGGCAAAATCTAAACTCAAAAATATGAATAAATAAATAAATAAACAAGAGTATTCAAACTCAATTAGACATTAATAGTGTCCTGAAAATGTCTAAATAAAAAATTAGACATTTTCAGGACACTATTAAGTTGCCTTTTATAGAAACCCAATTGCAATAGATCTTGTTTCCGAAAGAAATATGTTAGAAAGACAATGGATATGAGGTTCCGACCCAAAAACAATTGGTAATGGGTGGAGTGACTCGAGTCCATATTAACAAGGGGGTGTCCCAACATATATATGATGTGGGACTACTTAACACCCCTCCTCAAGATGATATTCATCTCGGAAACGAAGACGAGATACCCACGTGATACTATAGCTCTGATACTATATTAGAAAGACAATGTATATGAGGTTCCAACCCCATACCAATTGGTAATAGGTGGAGCGACTCGGGTCCATCTAAACAAGGGAGAATCCTAACATACATACGATGTGGGACTACTTAACAAAATACATATACAGAAAACAGTGTTTAGATATGATGCAATATCAGACCTGGAAGTCAGGCAATAATACAATAAAGAAACAATAAGAAATAAAGTTTATCCAGTTTTGCTATATTGATTTTGATTAATGACCAATAATAGATACACTCAACTTGAGTAAAACGTTTGAATAAGTAACATTGACACACTGTTAACTCACTTAAATTTCATACCCCACACTCAAGTTTGAGTCATCTACTTTCTTAACAGTAGTGCATGATAATTTAAGATATTACTAAGAATAATGAGCCAGCCTTAGAAAAATTATACAGAAAAGAATTTGCAGAATTTAACAGCAGACTTTTGCAAATGACAACATACCTCAACCTCAGGATCTGCAAGGTGAGCAGCTAATTTCCTGTTATCAGCCCTAAATTGATCTTCATCAATTACAACCTTTAAAAGCAATTGAAACTATTATATCACCCAATCAACTTTTGATTATTCTCCTAAAACAGAATTAATATGTAATCTTTAACTGTACCTCAATTAAGTTGTAGCTTTGGCGACCATGAGGAAGAATCTTGTTCACATGCCTTCCCGGAAATTCTTCAGAAACAGGGGCTTTAGAATTGAGGTAAAAGACCCTTGGGACATGTATGGGTATCGTATGCATTGTCCCTTCTACAACCACCCAGGCAAAAAATTGTCCCGGCTGTGCACTTGGTACAAGCTGAATAATCTGACATAAGAAAATAATATTCAGTAATATTCAGAATATAGATATTGGTGAACTTTTAAAAGAATGCACAGCTGCCAATGACAACGTGTAAGAGCTAAGTCATGCCTCTCAAAATAGGAATTGACTCCAACTCTGCTGCGAGATTGTTTGGAATTGAGAATGCTTCTGGAATTCTCATTACCATTAATGTGGTTCAATGCCAGTCAGCAAACATAACACCAAGGTTGATCTAAGGGTGTTCACAACTTCATCAGTACGTAGAAAAAAATAAATACAAATTCTACTGCATAAAAAAAAAAAAAAAATCATTTTTCTTAAAGATAATTCACACAACACAAGTATAGATGATTATGGATGCTACATTTTTGTTTTTGCATGTGTAATTTTTTATTTTTTTTTTGAGGGGTGGGTTTTGGGGGGGGGGGGGGGGGGGGTGTACAGAGTACCTCTGGCGCTTCCTCTTTTCCCTGGTCTCTTTCCACTTTCTCTTCCTTAACTCCAGCCATCCTTGATAATCAATATGCCTGTCAATGCGCTCTTCCAAATCCCTTTGCAATGGATGTGATGAGTTATTATCTCCAATTCTATCTCCATCATTTTGCTCCACCCATGTTTCCAGATTTTTGGCGTTTAATTGATGCTGTTCAGTAAATACGCCATAGGAATGAACAAACGGTCGAGGCCTAACTTGGGGAGTTTTCCCAGTGTTCATAAAGTCTTCCATGTCAACAACAGTATTACCATCCCTCTCATGATCATTTTGATGATTATCTCCACTCACTTTCACAGGATCGTCTCTCTTCCGTCGACTAAACATATCAACTAATTTCCGCTGACAAAATTTGTCCTCTTTCTCGCGAACCTTCTTGTGCAGCCAATCTGGATGAACCACCCGAGGAACAGGATTTGAAACCTGACATAAATGAAACTTCAGTACAAAAAGAAGAAAAGGGAAATGCATCAATGAGAACATCTCCACCTTTTGCATAGCTGTTGGAATTGTGATTATCTTTTGAATAGCTGAGCTGAGCCTTTGTTTGTAGTATGCCAACATCTGTTGAGACTTTGCACCACTTCTTCACATAAAATTTTATAATTTCTGTCATCCAGACTGGAGAGCTTGAGTTATGTATTACCATGATAACAGATAATGATGGAATACCAGTATCAATATTTACCCTCATCTGTCTCAAAAATTGCAACGGGAATGGCTCGCTCGCTTACAGGTTCCCTGCCCAATAAAATATGGATAATTATTGTGTAATGAATAAAAATCAAATTTAAAATAATTGAAAATTTAAAACAGCAAGCAATATCACATCAAAATAGTTATAATTGTCATGACAAGTTCTCATATCTTGCAATCGATGTACAATAGCAAAACATTCATAAACCAAATCATTGTTGAAAACTGAAGCAACAATTAGGATTTAGGGCGAATATGCAAATTGGAATTTCTAAAAGAGGAGATTAAAGAAAGGTCAAGAAAACAAAAAATGATTGGATGACTCTTAGGGTTACTAACTCTATGGCACCCTAGGGTTGAGTAATTTGGAGTAGATCTTTAATATGTTGATTATTTTTATATAAATGTGTGTTTTTATATAAAAGATATTACTTAGTGTAGGTCCCTAAAACACTCAAGATTCGGTTATGGTTGTTTATGCTATGTGTTAACGACGTAATAATGAAAGCAGTAAAAGAACACAACCAATTTGATGACCCAGTTCGGTCCTTCCGACCTACATCTGGGGGATACCAATCCAGGTGACTCCAATAGACTAAAAATCACGAATACAGACTCACTATCCAAAATCTAACTCAAGATCAACCTCACCACTAGATGATCAAACCTAGTTGAGCAGACGTCGTCGGAACTCCCCCTTAACGTCTGTAGGAAACTCCCCTAGTTGCAATCTTCAAGATCGGACCTCAGTCTGTCATTCACCATGTGATTTCCATCTCTTCACCGGATTGCTCCAGATTCTTTCAATAGTAAAACGCTCAAATATCTTCAGATATTATCGAAGTAATCCCTTTCTTGATTCTCGATTCTTCAAATGAATATGATCAACTCAAATCTTGAAGAACGAAAACAAAAAGACTCTCTCTCTCTAACTCTGTAATCTAATCTATGAATAATACTTCACAATGAATAATCCTCTATCTAGATTACAGACTCTGCGATTAAATAGAAAGACACAAATAACTGCCTGCAGAGTTAATGTCGTCGTCAGCCTGATGTGCCAACACCTGATAAACATCTCAATGAAAAGTACAAGGTTAAGTTGTCATAACACAGTATTAACAATCTCCCCCACATTTCATGGAGATGTTGATCCATCAAACAAGGTGTCTATCAGAAATGCAAGCAATAATCAATTCAGATTATGATAGATAAGCACATCAACCAATATAACAAAATATCAACAAAGTAAAGTTCCAAACAAGACGACAGTAATAGAGAGTCAATAGTCCATCACCAAAAGTCCATCACAGTTCATCCAAAAACAAACAAACATAATCATCAAAACAGTGTCATCATCACAAAGTTTAAACATCCATCAGCAGACAATCACCAAAAACATTAAAAAGTTTAGTCAGAGTCAGAAAAGTGTTACCCAAATGTACCAACAACCATACCACATCGAGATGACCTCCACCAAAACAGACACCACCACACTTGTTTCTCCCCCTTGATGGATCAAACTACTCCATCTGAAGAATCCTCTTCCTCATCAGCAAATGGATTCTGCTCTTCAGAACGAGCTCCACTTGAAGAGGCCTTGCGGGTTGGAGACAAGGAACCTGGAAGCATACTTATAATCTGTGCAATCTTGCGCTTGGTGGCAATGGCTTCCTGACTGATCTTTGTCTGCTTGTCACTAAGGGCAAGCAACTCAGATTTGATCTGTAAAATGAGATCGGTTCCAGACGGTGGTGGTCCTTCCTTGAAGTCATTATGCTTGTCACAAAGCTCTTGGGAAGGGGAATGAGCATTTATCTTGATCAGATCATCCTTCTTGGTCTTAATGCCATTATGATGCAGCAACAAAGTGATAAGACCAGGGTATGGTAGACTAGCAGTCTTTGTGATTAGATCACGAGTAAAACCTAGCATACGCTTCAAAACCAGCAGACCAAAATTCATAAGTTCTATTCCAGAATCAATACAAAACAAAAGTTTACCCATTTCCAGTGAAGGCTGTGAGGCGTTCGATGTTGGCAGGATGTTTGCACGACACAAATAGAACAAGCAGTGAAATTTCATGGTCATGTCAGAAACACTGCACTTCTTCCGGCCAAAGTCGAAGGCCCTCTCATTTGAAATGGTGTAGGCTATGTCGGCAGGCGAATGAGGCAAATACTCCATTGGATCACCGAGATCGCCGTTTGGTGCAAGTTCTAACAACGCATTGATAACACCAGGAGTTAAATCAATAAACTTGCCTCTAATGTATATCTTACTGAACCACTGAGACTTTTTGTTGAGAACATCAGGATGTAAATTGGCGTAGAACTCTCTGACCAGTGTTGGAGAGTAAGCTTTAAACACCCTTGATCATTTCAGTAAATGTCTTTCTTCAAGAAACTCAACGAACCCTAGGTCCGTGTATGAAGAGTGGACAAAAGTCTCCTCTGGGATGAACTTTCTGTTGACAAGGTCTTTGGTTCCGAAAAGCATCATTTCCTTGGTGAAGTATGTCATGTTGAATGCTCGTTGTGACTGTAAATCTCGCTTTGTTTTCTCTGGAGTCCTCTGGGTCCTTGGTCGTTTCGCAGGTGTACCAACATCACTGGTAGAGGTGCTCCGCTTCTTTCTTTGAGAAGACCTAGTAGTTGGTCGTCGTACCTCTGTTCCAACATCAGCTTGTTCTGGAACCTCTGGTTCATCATGGGGCAAAATATGGTCTTCTTCTTCTTCCTGGACATGTTCGGCTTCAACATCGACAGGATTTGGAGTATTTTCAGTGGGGTTTTCAGTGTTTTTCTCTGTAGGGTTTGGAGTAGGATCTTGAGGAGGGTTTTGCACTGGACTAGGAGGAGGGGTTGGATACATAGTGACAATAGGCTCAGCATTCTCAGCAAACTCTGCAAGTTGGGTTTCAACAGCTTCAGTGGGGTTTTGAGTAGTGTTTTCAGGCGTAACATTGTGTTCCTCAACTACATTTTCAGAAAGATTTGGGTTATCTGAAGTAATCGGAGGCTCTGAAGTTGTTTGAGATGGATCAGAGGCCTTTTCGGGTAGATTGGTTGAGGAAGATGAAGCCATAGGTAGAAAATCTGCAAAACTCAAGCTAGAAACTGATATGAAGTAAAATGAAAACCCAAACTATCGTTTATAAAGAGAGAAAATGAAGATGAAGAGGCGAGAGAGACGACGGTTTTCCCTGACGTGCGACGTGACTGAGGCGTCAGTTTGCAGTCATCATGACTGTAGGACGACAGTTTCTCCAAAAAAAACTCTATCCAAAATGAATTTGGGCCTACAAAACTTATGGACTAGATCAAGTGTAAAATGCAAAAATAAACATAGTCATTGATCAAATTTAACTAGAATAGCAAAGGCCCATAGTAGATCTAAGTGTTTCAAACCTTTCACCGTTGAGTGCTTTAGTAAGGATGTCAGCCCGTTGTTCCAACGTCCCAATATGCTCAATGTTGCACACACCCTCTTCAACCAAATCTCTTATAAAATGATATCTTATATCAATATGTTTGCTGCGACTATGTAGAACAGGATTCTTTGAAATGTTAATTGCACTTGTATTGTCGCAATACACCTTGAAATCATCCTTTTTGATCCCATAATCACATAAGACTTGTTTCATCCACATCAATTGTGAGCAGCAGCATGTTGCAGCAATATACTCTGCTTCCGCTGTAGATAGTGCAACTATGTTCTGCTTTCTAGAAAACCAACATACTAAATTATTTCCTAGATAGAAACATCCTCCCGTTGTTGACCTTCTGTCATCACAACATCCTGCCCAATCCGAGTCAGTGAACCCTATCAAATCCAAACTTGATCTTTTAGAGAACCAAATCCCTAATCCAATAGTTCCTTTCACATATCTCATGATGCGTTTAACAGCTTTCAAATGTACTTCCTTAGGATTTGCTTGAAATCTAGCACAAACTCCAGTGCTAAAGGATATGTCTGGTCTAGTAGCTGTTAAGTAGAGTAAACTTCCAATCATACTTCTATATAGCTTCTGGTCTACACTTGCTCCTTGATCATCTTTAGATAACTTCTGTTGTTGACCCTGTGGAGTTCTAGCAATCTTGCTATCTTCCAACTTGAATCTCTTAAGCATATTCCGAGCATACTTTTCTTGACTAAGAAACATTCCATCTTTCATTTGTTTCACTTGAAGTCCTAAAAAGTAAGTCAACTCTCCCATCATGCTCATCTCGAACTCTGATTGCATAGCTTGAACAAAGTTGTTTCTGAGATGTTCTGACGTCGATCCAAAAATTATATCATCAACATATACCTGTGCAATTATGAAGTGGTTGTCTTCATGCTTCACAAACATCGTCTTATCAGCTTCTCCTCTCTTATATCCATTATGAATGAGAAATGAAGACAATCGATCATACCAAGCTCTAGGAGCTTGCTTTAGTCCATAAAGTGCACCTTTTACTCGATATACATGATTCGGTCTAGTAGGATCTTCAAAACCAGTAGGTTGTGCCACAAATATCTCCTCTTTGATCTTCCCATTTAAGAAAGCTGTCTTGATGTCCAGTTGATACAACTTGAAATCCATAGAGCATGCAAATGCTAACAAAATTCGAACAGCTTTCATCCTTGCAACAGGTGCAAACGTTTCACCATAATCCAGACCTTCTATCTGTGTAAAACCTTGAGCAACTAGGCGAGCTTTATTCCTTATAATGTTGCCTTGCTCATCAGTTTTATTCCTAAAGACCCATTTCGTGCCAATGACATTGATGTTCTTCGGTTGTTCAACCAACTCCCAAACATCGTTTCTTTCAAACTGGATCAACTCATCCTGCATGGCTGCTATCCAATATTCATCTTGTAGGGCTTCGGATACATTCTTAGGTTCCAATCTAGATATGAAGCAATTTAGTCCTGCCAATTCTCTGTAATTGACCTTCTTGCTTCGAGTTAGACGTTGAGCACTAGGATCACCTATAATGTCTTGCTGTGAGTGATGCTTTAGAGTCCTTGGACCTCTTCTCTTATCAGAAACATCAGCTTTAGCACTCGAATCATCATCCTCTGGATTATCTTCATGATCATCTTCTCCATCATCATTAATGACTATTCCTTCTGACTGTTGTTGACTGGATGTACCAACATCAGGAATATCTAATGGAGTATCAACGCTTGGGGCTGTATCATCATCATAATCTCTAGGTAAACAATATTTATCCTCAAAAAGGACATTTACTGTTTCAATAACCTTTCGAGATTGGATCAGATAAACTCGATAAGCTCTTGAGTTATTGGAGTAACCCAAAAACCATCCTTCTTCAGCTCTAGCATCAAACTTCTTAATTTGCTCTCTATCCCTGTAGACAAAACATTTACATCCAAAAATATGAAAGTATTTAACAGTAGGAGTTTTACCATTCCAGATTTGATATGGAGTGTTGTTAGTATGAGGTCTCAACAACACACGATTGATGATGTGGCAAGCTGTATGAATTGCTTCGGCCCAAAATGATTTTCCAATTGCAGTAGCATGTAGCATTGAACGTGCCATCTCTTGAAGTGTCCTATTCTTCCTTTCAGCAATTCCATTCTGTTGAGGTGTCTTTGGGGCAGAGTACTCATGAAATATTCCATGGTTGTTGCAGAAATGTTCAAACTCCTGATTCTCAAACTCTCTACCATGATCAGAACGGATCCTTTGAATTTTAATTTGCTTTTCATTCATCAACTTCAGGCTTAGCTTTTCAAAGTGTTGGAAGGCTTCATCTTTGCTCCTGAGAAAACATACCCAAGTGAATCTCGAAAAATCATCAACACAAACAAAAACATACCTTTTGCCATTTAGGCTTTCAGTTTCTGTTGGACCCATAAGATCCATATGAATTAGTTCTAAGCAATGATCTGTAGAGACTCCATCTGTCTTCTTATGTTGAGCTCGGGTTTGCTTTCCTTTTGAACAGTCCACACATGTAAGATCTTTGTTGTTGTATAGTTTAGGCAGACCTCTGACAGCGGCTGAACAACTTAGCTTGTACAATGATTGATAGTTGAGATGTCCAAGCTTCTTGTGCCATAAATTTGTGAGGTCATCTATGCTTACAAGTGCCTGATCTAGATTAGCCTCCAAAGTATAGCAATTGTTCTTAGAACGTTTACCAGTCATAATATTGTTTCTCCTGTGATCAAATACTTGACAAAGAAATTTATTAAAAATAACAAGAGAATCTTCATCACACAATTGACTAATTGAAATGAGATTAGTAGTAAGCCCTTCAACATGATAAACTCTAGAAAGTTTAGAAAGTTCACCATCCTTTACATTACCGTAACCAGTGATCTTGCTTCTAGCACCATCACCAAAGACTACATCTCCACAGTCTTTGTCTGTAAAGTTATTGAGGATCTCCTTACTACCTGTCATGTGTCTAGAACAGCCTGAATCAAAGTACCACTTTCTGGAACGTGGTTGTTGCTGCGATGATAGGACAACAAAGCAATTACTTTCTTTCCTCTTTGGCACCCATTCCATCTGAATTCGAATCTTCTTCTTTAGGTCTTCATGAGGCCAAACTACTGGACGTCCGTTCATAAGGTCACGAACTATCCTCATGCACATTTCAGCTGAATGACCAGGTAAGTTGCAATAGAGACAGTCTCTTCGTCGTTTGGGTGATGTAGGAACATTCTGATGTGTCAGTGAACTTTCTTCAGCATTCAGATTTCCACCACTAACAAATAGTCTCTTTCCAGTAGATGCTTGATTCTTGTACCCAATACCAGTCATGTCTCTATAGCTTTTTCCAATAGACAAAACTTCATCAAGTTTACCTTTCCCTTTGGTCATCTTCTCTAGGTCAGCAACTCTAACTTTCAATTTTATAGATTCCTCTCTGAGTGATTCCTTCTCTTTAGTCACAGTAGAAATTTGAAGCTTCACTTCATCATACTTTCCCTTAAGAACTTTTAGATCATCAATTGCCTTAATCTTTTCAGCTTCTGCTTTATCCATAGTCAGACGGATGTCAGTGAGTTGTTTCGACAACTGCTCATTTTCCTGTACAGCTTCTTCATATTCTTCCTTAAGTTCTTCATAGATTTCAACAAGCTCGGCATAAAGACTACCTGATTCACCTGAAACAATAGATGAAATGTCAGCAATTAACTTTATTGACTCAGGATTACCTTCCAAGGGATCTGGACTGGCTTCTCTCGTAACAAAGGCAACTACATCATCTTCATCACTGGATTGTTCTTCCTCAGGTTCATCTTCTGAATCATTATCACTTAGTGTAGCTTGAAGTGCCTTTCCTCTCCTTTTCTTGGCAGTAGGGCACTCCTTTCTGACATGGCCTCTCCCATTACATTCAAAACATATAATCTCAGAAGATTTCTCGGATCTGTCATCATCTCTATCCTTCTTTGGTTTCCTGAATTTCCCATCAGTTTTCTTCTCAAATTTGTTGTTCTGCTTCTCGGTTGTCACTAGGTTGTCAGAACATCTGTTCTTCTTTTGAAATTTCTTGAAATGCTTATTCTGAAGCATTCTACCGATTCTCTTGGAGAGCAAAGAAACCTCTTCTTCAAAGCTTTCAGCAGGCTCTTCCTCAGCCTTGAATGCAATGTTCTTGCTTGATTTTTCAGTAGCTAAGTGATTGATCTCGTATGTTTGAAGAATGCCGACTAGTTCTCTCAATGACATGGTTTTAATTTTCTCCACCTCTTCAAGGGCTGCAACCTTCGCAGAATACTTCTTAGACACGGTTCTAAGAAACTTCCTCACGAGCTTAGATGATTCAAAGGTCATTCCAAGAGCTGTTGCTTGGTTAACAATGTCTTGAAATCTCCCAAAGTATGAAGTGATATCCTCATCGTTCGTCATCCTTAAACTGTCAAAAATCGATTCAATCCGTTGTAGACGCGTCGTCTTGACATCTTCAGAACCTTCGTGTTGAGTCTCCAAGAAGTTCCAAGCCTCGTAAGCAGATGTGCAGTTGGCGATCATTCTGAATTGCGCTTCGTCCATTGCACCACTAATCGCGTTGAGAGCTGTATAATTCGCTGATCTTGCAGTCCTCTCAGCCTGTGTGAGCTCGGCATTTGTCGCGGGTCGAATTGTAGTTGTGGCTGTTTCTCCTTCTCCAGATCGAATAGTTCTTGTTGGATGAATCCATGGCTCCAAGACTGAGTCCCAAACACCATCTCCTTGTGCCAGCAGGTAATTGCGCATCCTGGCTTTCCAATAGGCATAGTCATTTCCGTCGAACAATGGTGGACGAGTGTTAGACGCTCCTTCTCGACTCATGTTTCTTGAATCTTGAATGAATGGATTTTCTCAGTTACGTTAGAGAACTCGCTCTGATACCAATTTGTAGGTCCCTAAAACACTCAAGATTCGGTTATGGTTGTTTATGCTATGTGTTAACGACGTAATAATGAAAGCAGTAAAAGAACACAACCAATTTGATGACCCAGTTCGGTCCTTCCGACCTACATCTGGGGGATACCAATCCAGGTGACTCCAATAGACTAAAAATCACGAATACAGACTCACTATCCAAAATCTAACTCAAGATCAACCTCACCACTAGATGATCAAACCTAGTTGAGCAGACGTCGTCGGAACTCCCCCTTAACGTCTGTAGGAAACTCCCCTAGTTGCAATCTTCAAGATCGGACCTCAGTCTGTCATTCACCATGTGATTTCCATCTCTTCACCGGATTGCTCCAGATTCTTTCAATAGTAAAACGCTCAAATATCTTCAGATATTATCGAAGTAATCCCTTTCTTGATTCTCGATTCTTCAAATGAATATGATCAACTCAAATCTTGAAGAACGAAAACAAAAAGACTCTCTCTCTCTAACTCTGTAATCTAATCTATGAATAATACTTCACAATGAATAATCCTCTATCTAGATTACAGACTCTGCGATTAAATAGAAAGACACAAATAACTGCCTGCAGAGTTAATGTCGTCGTCAGCCTGATGTGCCAACACCTGATAAACATCTCAATGAAAAGTACAAGGTTAAGTTGTCATAACACAGTATTAACACTTAGTTTTGATGGGTTGGTAACCTAAGGGTTACCCAATCCCTCCCGTAAGAAAATATGGGTTGAAATTTATTAAAATCTTGGTTTACTACTATATTATTAAGTTATTGAAAATGGTATGGTGAAAGGGTTGTCAATTATAAATGTATATATATACATACTATATGATATGTATATAGAATTTGAGGGATTTACAATCCTAACAATTAATAGTACCAACTTTTTTTTCTTCCTATGGTGGATCAAGTGACCCACCTTGATCATAAATACATTCTCCACTGCCCAACTCCCTACTGCCAGAACTTAAAAGACTAACGAAAGAAAAAAAAAAAAAAAAAAAAAAGTACATACATATAAAATTTTATGTAGGAAATTCAAACACAAAGTCTAGAAGAAAGATGAAAGACTACAACATTACAAAATCAATAGTCGAATATTTTAATCCAGCATTTTAGCCTTGGATGTCTTGCAGTAGCATGATATATGGATTATTTGTTAATTACAGTGCACCAAAGTCATTTGAAATTCTAAAATTGGAGATACAGTACATGAAGCAGTTTACAGGCCTTCAGTATGGCACATAACCCACACTTACCCGCACAGGTAAAAGGGAGATTTAATAGTGCAAAAATAAAGAAAATTTTCAAACACTGGCAACTCATTGACTTAGGAGTATAATAATTGGAAACCAGAGGATGCTAACAATGATTAATCGCATGTATTTATGCTTGTTAATAACAAGGATAAATTCAATATCGTTCTGGTTACCTCCCTGTTAATGATGAGATACCCTTGGCCATCGACCATGTAAGAAATCATCATGATAGAATCATATTCGGCATCAGGAAATTTTAAAGGAAGCTTTGTGGTCTCAATATCAAAAGCACAGACATGAACTTCTGCACGTTGCAACAAATCTTTTCTCCTTTCCACTGTAGTTCCAGCACTAGTTATGCTTACATCATACCACTGCCCGCACCTCATATCTGAGTTATGTGATTCAAGAATGAGATAAAAAAGCAAAAATCTTTTATGAAGAAATAGATCACCATTGTCAATGGCGAAGCGAACATGATAAGGCACATCGAATTCACGTAGATCAATGATCCAATCTACGAAATCTTGAGGTCGCTGTTTGCTGCTCAATCAAAAACATCTTCAGAATGAGTTAAGTGTTTAATGACAATTAAAGACTTAAAGTGAATGTTATATGAATACTAGAAACTGAATGTTATATGAATATTAGAAAGTGAATGTTATATGAATATCCATTGAAAATCAAATAAAAAAGGGAGGCAAAATTAAAATATCAAACAAATTTTGAATAGGTATGACTATGGTCTATGGGAAGGAACAGGTGCCACCTTTTCTCGATCAATATGGATTCATATGCATCTTCAGCATCCATTTTTGCCTGGTTTCTTTCAACTACATGAATGAGAAATCTTTTCTTCACTTGCATCAGTTGTTGAACAGTATCAAAAGAAATCTTCAAATAGCAATTTTGCAACCCGGACAGATGATTTTTCTGCGATAATAAACTAGCACTTAAGAACCTAGACTCATAACAAACACAATCTTTTCCAGGACTGAAGTAACCGCAAATAACATGATAAACACTAAATGTATAACTCAAATGAAATGTAAGTAAGCAAAGTATAGTAGAATTATTAATTGTCTCAGTAATTAATGTTGTAGGAATATACTGAGGATCAACACAGAATACATGGCAATCGGTTATATCCAATCAGAACTGCAATGAAGCAATGGAAAGAACAAATGCATCTAGGAGCAAATTGCATTTTAAGAGTAGCATAATGGCTTCGATCAGCAATTTGTCTTATGACTTGGAAAGTTTACAGATTTTAAATGCTTCAAGATTATTGACTTATTTCAAGATTATTGAAATTTGGTGTACTTGCATATTATTGACTTATTTCAAGATTATTGACTTCGAAAGTTTATCAGCAATCGGTTAAGTACTTGCATATTATTTCAAGATTATTTAAATTTGGTGATATTTGAGGAAAACGAATTTCTTCCAAACTTTCTCATTTATGATTTACCATTTCATCACTGTAGATATAACACTTTCCTCTAGTTTACACAGTTCCCGTTAGTGACCTTTTTAGTAAGGTTATAACAGTGCTCAAATGATTGCCTAAGTAAACCATATGTTTTCACTGAAGCACATGAGAGCATATACTGGACAATGATTTGAATTCATCTCCAAGCATCAAATAGTTTGTATTTAACTTACATGATCTTTCTCCACCGTTGCAATCTCCAAGCATATCTTCTTTCTCCACCGTTGCAATGTCTGCTACTTGGCCTTCATAGCGCCTCCTCAAATATGCTTCAACATCCAAAATTACAAGGTCGGAGGCAGACGGCACTGGCCTCAATGAGAGTATAACCTTAATTTTAACAGCCCAATACCTTTGTGGCCCGCATAAAAGTATGGCCGATATTTATATTTTGCCTTAAACATTGAACCATCCTACATTCAAAGAATTCAACAGAAGATAAATAACCAAGAAAAGCACGAAGGTTCCCCTCATATTACTATATTTACTTATTCCATTAAGAAATTCTTCAACCACGTACCTGGCAGACAAAATAAAGATCCACACAACTGTACACTATATGAGTTTCTTGATCCTCCCACGACGACTATTCAATGAAAACCCAAGCGAAATTCATTAGCAACATGAGAAACTCAACCTCGCTGCATCGCATTCACGGGGACGAATTGACAAGAAGCAGAAGAAATGAGATAATCTTACCGGAGAGAAAGTAAGCAACCATCCGAGGCGTTTCTCTCCTTCGGTGAAAAGGTCAAAGCCGAGCTTGGACTCGAGCTGCTCTTCCCATTCAAAATTAACTACTCGTTAAAAATCAATGCAAACTTGTTACAAGTCTCATTAAATAGAATATTTTAGAATAACTAGAATATTTTAGAATAACAAAGAAATGGACTTGTGTAGAAGTCCATAGAAATTCTAGAAAATGGTGAGTAAGATAGAATAATCTAGAGAATAATTAATTATGATATTTTTAGAATTCTCTAGAAATTTGCTCACCCTATAAGGGTGACCCCCTCATTTGTAAGTGTGGTGAGTTGAGTGGTGTAGAAGTGTGGTGAGGAGTGTAGAGAAGTTGTGAGTTTAGTGTGTGGTGAAGAGTGGAGAGTTGAGTAAAGTAGAGAGGTGTGAGTTGAGAAGTGAGTTGAGAATTGAGGAGTGATAAGGTGTGAGTAGTGAAATCTCTTGTAATTGTATTTTGTATTTATAAAAGTGTTATCTTTGTTTAAGTCTCTCGGTTAAGCCTTGGTTTGTTAAGTTCTTGGTGCACTTGCATTAGTTATATGGTCGGCCCTGCCGCCTAACTAATATATGGTCGGTTATACCGCCTAATGATATATGGTCGGCCCTGCCGCCTAAGTATCCTTGTGCACTAAGAATTTTAGTCAAAGGCTAACCAACATTAAAGCGTTGGTGTTGTGTGAGTAAATTGTCATAGGTCCTCTATAGTGTGTGTGTTTGTGTTTCGTAGTAGCATTTCCCAACAGTAGGTATCAGAGCTTATTTTACCAACAACTGGTATCAGAGCACCAGGTTCCGAACCGCTAGTGGAGGAAAGCTTCTGTAAGTGTTGGACACTTACATCGACTCGTCAACAGCAAGAGGAGACTCTGCCGGAGCACAGTTTGGAACTGTGAAAGTTGAGTGGTCTGGGACCAAGCCTACGTGACGTTGGACGTCGTTTAAGATGGCAGATCTTGCAAGCACGAGCAGTGGAATCAAGAAGCTCAATAGCCATAACTATGGTTATTGGCAGACTTGCATAGAATCTTACCTTCATGGTCAAGATTTGTGGGAGATCGTCGCCGGTAGCGATACTACTCCTCCACCACAAGAAAATGCTGAAGCCTTGAGAAAATGGAAAATCAAGGCGGGGAAAGCTCTGTTCATATTGAAGACTACAATTGAGGAGGACCTGTTGGAGCACATCCGGGATGTGAAGACACCTAAGGCAGCCTGGGAGACTTTGGAAAATTTATTCTCAAAGAAGAATGAAGCACGCCTCCAGCTCTTGGAAAATGAGCTCGCGGGAATCTCACAAGGTAACCTCACAATCTCTCAATATTTCACAAAGGTGAAATCTATTTGCCGAGAGATATCTCAACTCGCCCCTGAGGAGAACATAAGTGACGCAAGGATGAAAAGAATTATCATCCACGGTCTAAGGCCCGAGTATAACGGATTTATAGCCGCCGTGCGAGGATGGCCCACTCAACCATCACTCATAGAGTTGGAGAATTTGATGGCTAACCAAGAGGCATTAGCTAAGCAAATGAATGGAGTCACCATAAAAGGAAAAGACGAGGCCCTCTTCACTCACAGGAAGAAAGCCATGAATCGGACACAAAATGTGACGAAAGAAAGGTGGACTCATGGAGGCAATGGTCATCCAAATGCAAGAAGTAACACCACAGGGGGAGTTCGGCAAGGAAAAGGATACCACCATCAACAACATGAGGAGAACAATACAAAGAAAAATGGTGAATGCTTCAATTGTGGCAAGAAGGGTCACTTTGCTCGAGACTGTAGATTCCCAAGGAAGCGAACCTTCCAAGGAAACATGGCCACCACAAGAGACGAAACAAAAGAAGTTACTTTGGATGCATCCATCAGTGAGGAAGAATGGGATGCCGAAGCTGGATTTTCTATTGCAATCGACGAGGACGAGATAGAGAAAGACATGGAGGATCAAGCTTTTGCTGCCACTATGAAGAAAAAGTTAAACTACAAAGATAATTGGATCGTCGATTCTGGGTGCTCAAATCATATGATTAACGACGAGAAGAAGCTACACGACATGGATGAATATAAAGGAAAGAGAGTCGTGTTGTCAGCCAACAATTCAAGGTTGCCTATTTCACATATTGGAAAGACAACAATTCCAAAAGATGGCTCTCACCAGCTCCAGCTCGAGAAGGTGTATCTTGTCCCTAGCCTGAAGAAGAATTTACTATCAGTATCGCAGTTGACAGCAGAGGGGAAATATGTGCTCTTTGGGCCCGAAGATGTGACTGTGTTCCAGAAAATGAAGGTGGTTGGCAATCCAATTATGCAAGGAAGAAAAATAGAGTCAGTCTATGTGCTATCTGCAGAGACAGTATACGTGGACAAGACTCGTAAGAATGAGACGGTTGATCTCTGGCATGAACGTCTTGGGCATGTGAGCTACAACAAGTTGAAGGAGATGATGAAGAAACAAATCGTAAAGGGCCTCCCTCAACTTGATATCATCACAAATACCGTATGTGTCGGATGTCAATTTGGCAAAGCTTATCAATTGCCATTCAAAGAGTCGGAGCATCGTTCCAAGACACCATTGGAGCTCATACACTCAGATGTTTTTGGCCCGGTAAAACAAGCATCAATTGGAGGCATGAAGTATATGGTGACATTCATTGATGACTACTCAAGGTATGTGTGGGTGTACTTTATGAAGGAGAAGTCGGAGACCTTTATGAAATTCAAAGAGTTTAAGGAGAAGATAGAAAGTGAACTCAGTGAGAAAATTCAGTGCCTACGCACGGATAATGGAAGAGAATATTTGTCGACTGAGTTCAATGTCTACTTTGAGAAGCACAAGATCAGACGGCAACTCAGCTGCCCTATTACTCCACAACAAAATGGAGTAGCGGAGCGCAAGAATCGTCACCTTGCAGAAACATGTCGAAGCATGCTCCATGCTAAAAACGTTCCAGGAAGATTTTGGGCTGAATGTATGAGGACGGCATCATACGTGATCAACAGGCTTCCACAAGCAAATCTGGGATTTGTTTCTCCGTACGAGAAGCTATGGAGGATTAAACCAACCGTCGGTCATTTCAAGGTATTTGGATGCGTATGCTACGTCTTCGTGCCAGATCACCTACGGAGCAAATTTGATAAGAAGGCCATTCGATGCATTTTTGTCGGCTATGATGACTCAAGAAATCGATGGAGATGTTGTGATCCAACTACTGGAAAGTGTCATACTTCCAGAAATGTGGTGTTTGATGAAGCTTCTTCGTGGTGGACACCTGAAAAGATCGAGCTTCCAGAATCCCATGTCTTAGAGGATGATCCAGAAGAAAAAGAAGAAGGTGAAGAGCATACATCGGATTTGAGTAAAGAAGGAGAAAGACAATCCACCAAAGATAAGAGTCCATGGAAGACCGGTATACATTAACCTGCATCCGATGAGTTCTCTCCCAGCCGAAACGAAGCAGACGAACAACAATTGCGAAGGTCGACAAGGCTAAGACAACCTAATCCAAGGTATGCCAATGCCGCCCTTGTAGATGAATCTACACCTATTGAGCCATGTAGTTATAAAGAAGCAACATAGAGCCAAGAGTTGCAAACATCTATGGAAGAGAAATCAAAGCGTTGGAAGGAAATCGACCAAGGAAGGAAGTTTGCATTGAGGGGGAGTGTTAGAAATCAATGCAAACTTAATAATGTTACAAGTGTCATTAAATAGAATATTTTAGAATAATGAAGAAATGGATTTGTGTAGAAGTCCATAGAAAAATCTAGATTAAGTATTAAAATAATTTTATTAGAATATTCTAGAAAATGGGGGAGTAAGATAGAATAATCTAGAGAATAATTAATTATGATATTTTTAGAATTCTCTAGAAACTTGCTCACCCTATAAATAGGGGTGACCCCCCTCATTTGTAAGTGTGGTGAGTTGAGTGATGTAGAAGTGCGGTGAGGAGTGTAGAGAAGTTGTGAGTTTAATGTGTGGTGAAGAGTGGAGAGTTGAGTAAAGTAGAGAGGTGTGAGTTGAGAAGTGAGTTGAGAATTGAGGAGTGATAAGGTGTGAGTAGTGAAATCTCTTGTAATTGTGTTTTGTATTTATAAAAGTGTTATCTTTGTTTAAGTCTCTCGGTTAAGCATTGGTTTGTTAAGTTCTTGGTGCACTTGCATTAGTTATATGGGCGGCCCTGCCGCCTAACTAATATATGGTCGGTTATACCGCCTAATGATATATGGTCGGCCCTGCCGCCTAAGTATCCTTGTGCACTAAGAATTTTAGTCAAAGGCTAACCAACATTAAAGCGTTGGTGTTGTGTGAGTGAATTGTCATAGGTCCTCTATAGTGTGTGTGTTTGTGTTTCGTAGTAGCCTTTCCCAACAGTAGGTATCAGAGCTTATTTTACCAACACTACTGCTTCTTGGAAATCCAATCACTGTACCTAATTTTAAAAAAGAAATCGAAAAATTGCAATGCAAAAACAGGATTGTTCTCAATGCCAATCAAAGAATTAAAAAAGAAGGATATATCACGGTCGATCAATCCAATTGTTCTTTATTTAACAAAAAATTTGAAAAATGCAATGATATATGAACAGTATCCCTCAGTTCAGTGTTCTTTATTTTCAAAAAGAATCTAAAAGTTGCAATCATATGAACAGTATTCCAACAGTCTGTAAATGTAGAACAGTATTCCTCTACAAAATCTAGAACTACGAGGAGACTTCCTTGCCGCTTGATGGAGGAGAAGGGGGGTTGCACCGTATCTAGGGGTGAAAGCGATACGGTAAATATCCGACCGATCCGATGCCGTATCCGATTATATTCGAATCCGAATCCGTTTTTGACTATCCGGACGGATATTTCAATATTCGTATCCGAATCCGAATCCGTATTTTAATATCCGCATTCGTATCTGTATCCGAAAATATCTAACCGTATCCGAGAATATCCGACCGTATCCGAAAATTGATAGGATATTATCCGGATTTTAAATATGGATATCCGAATATATTAATATATTATTATTTAATAATTAAAAATGATTAATAATTATAAAAAAAATCAAATTTTCAAAAAAAATTATAAAAAATTATCCGATAATCTGTATCCGATTGAATCCATATCCGTCATATATCTGTCCTGTATCCGTACCGTATCCCTAATCCGAAATATCCGAAACCGTATTCGTATCCGGCTCATCCGTATTCGATACCGAATTCGACAAAAAAAATATGGATAATATCCGTATCCGACACTATCCGACCGTATCTGTACCGTTTTCATCCCTAACCGTATCCATCCATTTCTTTATTGGAATCATAGGAATCTTCAGTTCTGTCTGCACGGGGAGAGTCCGTCGAGCCAGAATTCACCGGCAGCTGACGCTGGCGACAGCGAGGCTCGGCGGCTGGCTGTGGGGCTGGGGGCGGGGATCACGGGCTGGCTGTGGGGCTGGGGGGCGGAGCTCGACGGCCCGCTGCGGCTCCACCGGCGGCAGCTGCGGAGGAGGTGGTGCGATGGCACCCGCACCAGTGCGGGTGCGTTTCGCCGCCGCCGCCGACGACTCAGGGGGGGGAGATACCGATCGCTTAGGTGGCGGTGGCGGCATTTCTTATTCAGTTAATTTGCGTCGTTAAACAATTTACTCCGTATAAGAGAGAGCGGTTATTAGAAGGCGGGTTGCATTTCAAGATTGGCTCTGACAGGCTTCAAATACTTGGCTTCGTCTCCAACGGTTTTCTTTTTATTTTATTTTTTTAAAATGAAAGAAAATCAAAAAAATAACCCTTTTAACGTTTTCTTTTTTTTTTACAAAATACATTTCCATTTAATTATAGAGAGCACCGGCGTTTGGTAAGAGAGAGTATCCATTACTTGAAATGTCAATACCAATAATTTTAGATTAACGAGACTATGAGATTTTAGAATTTTTTTTGATATTATAAAATTTTTGCATTTAGTTGAGTTGAGTTAGAGAATTTGTACATTTTCAATTCAGACTAGTTTAAACTAATACCATGTGCTGGCCTGTGTTGCCCTGGCCTGTGTTGCCATGGCGGCCCCTCGTTTTCACAGCTCCAGCCAAAATATTTGAGGCAATTCTGATTGAGCTAGAAAAACCCTCAATCCATTTATCATTACCATAATACTATCCCAAATCACGCCTCAAAACTCGCCGCCGGGTTCTCCATAAAGCTTCCATCAATGTTAGACTGTAAATAAAGGCGCTTTTTTCCCACGGGGATTCCAAGTGACCAGCGGCATGCAAACCTTTTTGATGCCGCGTTTCTCATAACCTATAGTCATCCCTCTGATGACGCCTCCTCTCTTTAATACCCGCGATCTCCTTCCTCGATGTCGCCTCCTCTTTTTAATGCCCGTGATCTCCTCCAATGAAATTTTTAGTGTCGCGTTTCTCATAACCTGTAGTCATCCGTCTCGGGATTCATGGATTGGGCCAGTTACTTGTTTATTGGGCTGGAATGCAATGGGCCTGAATTATTTAATTTATTGGGTTAACAGATGTCTCCCTCGCACAATTTATCTGTTTAGAATTTTAAGACAGATTTACGCGTTTTAACCTAGGCCTGGCCCATTTAGGCCCATTTTCTTCACTTTTTCCCTTCTCTTCTCTTCACATTGTTGCCGCCACCCACGAGGATTTGAGCTCCATCCTTGAGCCGCCATCCGCTCCTAGGCCGCCACTTGCGAGTCCAGGCCACTGTGCTCGTTCACTTCCCGGGTCGCCGCAGATTCTCTGCTGCCACCTTGATCTCGAGCCGCCATCATCGTTCTCACCCCGGGCCGCCATCGCCTCGAGGTCGCCACCATGATCTCGAGCATCCTCAGCCGCCACTGCCTAAAATTTTCAGCCAGGCCCCTCTCTGCTCTGGGGGTCGCCACCTCGCCCTTGTCTGAGGGTCGTCATCTCTGTTCCGGGAGCCACCATCTCGATCTTGTCCGGGGCTGCCATCTCGAGCTTTCTGGGGCCATTATATCCATATGTTCCGGGAGCCGCCACTGCTTCGAAGGCAGTCATCGTGATTTCGAGCTCCAGGCCGCGCTGCGTTTCCCAGCCGCCATCAAGACGCCTGACGCCATCGAGGAGCCAGCCGTCATCCTCATCCTCCGGGGGCCGCCATCTCAAACTGTTCCGGGGGCCGCCACTCATCATCTCCATGTCATCGCTTGCTCGGGTGCCACGCCTTGCGTCCAAGCCACCATCTCGATCTGTCCAGGCTGCCACTTCGCTCGCCTCATGGATCAGGTTTGCCCGGGCCTGCCTCAGGCCCCCGGGCTTGCCTCAGGTGCCGCCTTCAAAGCCTGGACACCGCGACGGAGTCGCCAGCCCCCATCGACATGTCGTCGCTACTCAGCCACCAACTACTCGGCCTCCAAGGCCGCTGTAGATGGCGTTCCAGGGCCACTATCCAGGGTTGTTTCCACCCACGGTTATTGCGTCGGCCACAACCCTTGATTCGTCTTCCTCTTTATCGGGTTTTACTTCCTTAAAATGAGTCCCCGTATGTAAGTAGACGCTTCCCATCTTGTTCTTCAAGGAACTTTTCCGAGCGGGCTGCTTTCTCGGCCAGCTGGGCAAGATCAATGGAATCCTGCACAATTAAACGTTCTTTCAATTTTGACAACATATTCGCCACTGCAACATTAGCGATCTCCCTATCGGGGACCACCATTGTGCATCGGCACAATTCTCTACATTATTAATATTTGAATAAGCTAAAGATTTGGTGAGGTGTTGAAAACAAGGGTTAGAGAGGTGGATGGAGTGTGAGAGTGGGAATTGTTGATAAATGGGAGAGGGTAAGTGTAGGGAATACCACTATATTATTATTATTATTATTATTTCGACTGCCCAATGGGCGGAAATTATGGACTGAATAAAATTATCTGATTTAATAACTAAAATTGTTCAATTTTGTTATGTCGATTACATTCTCCAACCTCCTTAAATTATTTTAAGTATTACATGAGTACATCTATACGTTACATAGAAATCGGCAAACATATATCATTACCAATATTTATATATTACAATTTAGTATTTTAAAAAATACTTATACTACAAACAATAATCGAAAGGACAAGAAAATGAAAAAACAAAGATAAAAATATTTCTACTCATGACTCTAATGTCATACATTGACAAAGAAAGTACGTGAAATCGTATATTGTACTTGATAATTGATTATTGGTATTTATTCACCCTAAAGCATTGAGATATTAGGAATTTCATAAAGATATAGATATTTTCAAATTAAATTAGTAGAAAAATAAGAAATACTCTTGTAAATGAATCCATAGACAAATTAAAATGAATATAGTTTCATCAACTTATTATCGTATTGCAATTTATCTAATTTAGTTAATTTATCTAATACAAATATTTCTTATGCATTAATGAATATAATATCAATTTATAAAGTACTTATTAATGATATACTACAATATATTCTTTAATTAGAATTTTAATTAATAGAGTATTGGTTAAGAATAATAACAAATATAGAGTATTGGTTAAGAATAATAACAAATATATTGAAATTATCTTTAAAAATAAATATAATATAAATCCATAAAATTTTTGTTACATCCTTTATTTGGTAGTATTCTTTATCTATCATAACTAATGAAATTAAGTTATGTAATGTGAATTCGCTTGAATTTGGTTCTCCTATATTTTGAAAGTGCATTATATGTATATATAATTCCTTCATTTTTATAGTGAAAAGGGATTGATTTTTGCTACTGTTTATTATTCAACTATCGACCCATAAAGTTTTTGTTACATCTTTTATTTGGTAGTATTTTATATCTATAATAATTAATGAAATTAAATTTTTTAACATAAATTTCGCTCAAATTTGGTTCTCCTATATTTTGAAAGTGCACAATTTTTTATTTTTTTTTACTTTTGCTACTATTTATTACTAGTATTCAACTTCGACTAATGCTTATATATACAACATCTATATAAGAAAAACATAGTCAAGTTGGATCTTGTTAGATTCGTCTCATTATGTAGTTTTAAATTATCAAATTTTTAGAATTTTTTCTTGTACACATTTTGAATTATTGATCATTAGAAATGTGTATTGGATTGCGTGCAGAAAGTGAACGTTGAGGAAGTAGATAGGTTATTGTTCATGAGGGGATTTTTGTGTGATAGAATTGATAGATTACTATTAATAAGAGTAGATTACATGTTCATAAAGAATATTGTTTTTATATATTACTAGTATTACCCGCCCGAGTGGGCGGAATTTAATAATAAGAAGTAAAATATATTTTGCATAATTACTAAGACATTGAAAAGTGATACTGGTCCGTTGACGAACACAAAATATTATACACACAAATATATACTTGAATATCATATAGATAAATTTTGGACAATTATATTATGGATAATTACTACATTACAGTAATGGATAATATTTTTTATATGTAAATAATCGAATTAAATATATATAAACACTATTTATATCTATTAAATTATGTTGATAATATTTTTTCTTGATACTATAAATTATGAAACTCAATAAAAACCAATACTTAGAACCCTACTACGCATTGAGCCCAAAATGGTAGAGAATTTTTGTTTTTTAAAAAAAAAAAACCTATACAACCTAATTATATGTTTCAAGGCAAAATTATATGTATATTTATTGAGTTAAGCATATACAACCTAATACTTAGAACCCTATCGCGCATTTTGAGCCCAAAATGGCTTGACCCAATAATATACAACCATGCAATTATATGTTTCAAGGAAAAATGCACATTGACCCAATAATATATTTTTAGAGCGAAATTGCATGGACCAATAATATATTTTTGCTTAAAACTTGATAATTGTTAAGTTGTTTGTAAAAATAAATTTAAAAGATTTTTTTTTGGAGGAACCGAAACCAGACAAAGGGTGGCGGGAACCTATACCACACAAATTACAAAGGAATAAAGATTTGGGAATCGAACCCCCAACTATAGGGTTGGAAGGCATGGACTTGACCGCTTGGGCAAGTCACAATCACCAAATATTGTTTTATTTAAATTGTGAAATGTAGAGAATTTGTTTAAATGTAAATAACTGACAATACTTGAAAAATGCAAAATACACCATATAGTATTTTTCAATGTACATATATTAGGTACATAATTTGATTGAATGCAGACTATTACTCCCAATAATTTTTTTTGTGTATACCGGGTATCCACAAGCCACATTGGTACTATTAGTTCCAATAATTTATTTTTTTCTGAATAACTTATACAACCTAATTAGTTTTAATAAATTTTTTTTTGGATGAGCAATTAGTTCCAATAATTGAACTCATACTTAGAATTAAAACAATAATTTAATTTTTTTTTCATAAATTAAGTATATATTAGTATTCTTTTGATATACTTTATATCATTGTTTTATATATATTCTGAGATACGCAAAATATCTTTAAATATAAATAATACACAATTCATAATCAATGTAAAATTTTTTGTTTTTTTTCTGAAATTGAATTAATAATATATCCAATAATTTTTTTGGATGAGCAAATCCAATAAATTCACTATGCAACATTATTAGTATTATTATTAAATAAAACTTCTTATTGACTAAAATTTATTGGGTTGTGTTCTTATTCATAATTGCGCTTTGAATTTTTTTTGGCATTTTGTGATTTTAAGCTCTATTTTCTAAGCCGAGCCGTATAAACCATTTTACTATTCATAAGTTTTTCTTTGTGAGTGAAAAAATATTCATAAGCCATATATGTACTATTCATAAGGGCAATAACTTTTTTATTATAATTAATATAGATATAGATTATTATTATTATTATTATTATTATTATTATTATTATTATTATTATTATTATTATTATTATTATTATTATTATTATTCTAGGGTGAAAAAACATCTCACCAATCAAATAGATTGTAATATAATAAAAGAACATAATATTAAATTGTGAAAAATAAAAATTTGCTAAATACTACATAAATTGATGATTGTGGTTAAGAAGATAGAAGGGTTTTATTTTGTGCTATATATATGAAAGATCACAGCGATAAAAGATCAAAACTAAAATTACAACCATAAATTTTCACTGCTAAAAGCTCCTTTTATATATTATGAATCCACTAACATTCACTGTATTTTCACCGGATTTTCATCTGTCAAGAAACAACATTTAATCGGATAAATAAAAAATTGGAAGGTGTTAAAAATAGGGGTTGGAGAGATTTTTTTTTTTGAGGAGCCATTGAAGGCCTGGAAAGGGGTGGTGGGAGCCCATGCCACACAATTACAAAGGGGAAATAAAGGGAGGGATAGGGGGCCGGTGGGAATCGAACCTCCAACCTTCCGTTGGAAGTCAAGGGACTTAACCGCTTGGGCTAGGTCCTCATCCCGGTTGGAGAGATTGATGGAGTGTGAGAGAGGAATTGTTGAAAATGGGAGGATGAATGTGGAGGGAATCTCACTCACTACAAGAATTGAGTTCTCGTGATCGAGTTTGCAAGCGAAATTCGTTAGTTACTACAGTTTTAGTTACCAAATCCAAAAATGTTCTAGTAGTGACTATATTATTACTTTTATATAGATTATTATTATTATTATTATTATTATTATTATTATTATTATTATTATATAGAATACAATAATAATTATTATACAATAATTATATAATAGATGTTCTAAATTAATCTTATTAGCTTCTACATCCGCAAGCATGCAACGTGGCATATCCAAAACATATTATTCAACTGAATTAAAAAGTGCTTCTCGAAAAAAAGAAAAAAAAAAAAAACTGAATTAATAAGTAAATTCTGATTGGACAAATATGAGCACAACTGAAGATGCACATATCCAGATCAGATCCCCGCCCGCTTACTGATTACTTCTTCACAACATATTTTCACGACTCCACGAAAATGAATATTCAAAAAATATCCCTCCCATTCAATCTCTTCTGGATCAAAATTAAGCCACATCTTTGTATTACTATCGTTATTGCTTCCTCTTATGGCCCTTCGCAAAATTCCGATCCATGTTGGCATCATCAAAACTATATATCCAAATTAATTAAAACAGAAATGAATCATTATTATACTCTATTCATAATTTTTTGTGAATACGATAAAATGCTATGAAGAACGATACAAGGTGTGGCTACAGAACGAACTTACATTCCTTTAAAAAGTATGTAATTAAGGCCTGTAAATCTCTGCCAGACATGAAATACTGTTGAGGCTCCGTCTAGCATGGCTATACTGACTCTCAAAGCAATTGCAAAACACAGTATTTGCTAACTTCAGTACCTGAAAAATATAAAAGACGGTAAAAAAAAAAAAAAAAAGAGAGAAAGAGAAAAAAAAAAAAAAAGCATGATGAGTCACTAAACATTACATACTGACAAATGTCAATGCTTGGTAAGAAGAATTCACCGATCGAATTAAACAAAACAATTGAAATATAACCTTGAGGAATGGCAGATAGTGTCGTGCGATATAGTTTTGAAAGCTAGTCATGGAATTTAAGACAGTGGCCGGATTTCCTATTTTGATAGGTCTCCCAGTGGTGTGGTCGAGGAATGGAGTTTTGGTTAAGTAACGACGTGTGAGCTGCTTGACCTCATGATACTTAATAGAATTCCTCAAGGATGAACCGATTTGATAAACACATAACTCATGTTATTGATTAATACTAATTGCATGTGATGCTATTGTAGCAAGCATGCAATTAATCACCATGTCTCCAGGCATCTGCACCCAATGTTAACATAATAATTGTTTCATATATATGCACAAACATTAGAGGTGTGTAATTAACAAGGTTACATGCATCATGTAGTGTTTGGTTCTTGACGAGCTTAACTCTGATGATTAATAGCATGTATTATCAGAGTTAAGCTCGTCAAGAATCAAACACTACAAGAATTTTTTGTTCTAGCTAGCAACCGGAATTTTTTGATAAAGTTTGGTCATTAAAGAGGTTAACGATCGAAGTTCGTTAACTACCACAATTTTAGTTACCAAATCCACAATTTTTTCTTTCTTTTTTTTTTTTTTCCTAGCAGTGAAAGTTTTTGCCCTTTTTGGTTGTTGCCATCTTATGGTACAAACACTCTGACCATCTTTTGGGTACAAATTGCCCCGAAATTAAACATTTTAAAAGATTTTAAATAAAAATAAATTGTCCAAAAATTTGCCCTTAATTAGACCTTTAACACAACTGGAGATGGATTGCACAGTAGACTATTATACATCCGAGGCTGGTTGGAATGTGAGAGAGCTGATTGAAGTCCTCCCGATCAACATCCTCCACACCATCATCCACATCACCCCACCATGCCATTCTGGTCCTGATGATATCCCCTCTTGGAAACCTTGCCCCGATGGCAAATTCACTACTAAGAGTGCGAGGAGTTTCCTCAATTCTCAACAGAACAACTCCAGTCCTCCATGCCACCTTTGGAAACTCATTTGGAGATGGCCCTGCCCCCATCGTGCTAGGGCTTTCAATTCCTTTGGCTATGCATGCACAATAAAATTTTGACAGGTGTTGAACGATGCAGACGAAGGATGTGTTCGGATGACAGTTGCTGGAAATGTGGGCTTCCTCAAATCTAATGAAATAAAAATTTAAAAACTAAAAAATCTGAAACTAATGAAAATGAAATAAATTTTTTTAAATAATATAAAATAAGAATCTAAATATAATTAATAATAAATTTACTTTTTAAAATTAAAGATATTACAATACATATAATTTGATTTTTCATTCATTGTATATTATTTTATTATTAAATAGTATAAACACGTGAAATTTATTCGCCACTAAAAAATGCGACACGTGTAAATTTAAATATTAATTTAATTATTTTCTAGGCATTTTAAATAAATTAAATGCTTGAAATAATTATTAATATTTATTGGGCCATTTGGATCCACCAAGCCAAATGGATTTAATTGGGCCAATGTGGATAAGTCTAAATGAAAGACCCACAAGCCCCATAGCCAATGGATACTTGAAGCAGGCCAGCCCATGAAAATTAATCGATGTGGATAAGTCCAAATGAAAGACCCACAAGTTTATGATCCAATGGATACTTGAAGCAGGCCAGTCCATGGAATTCAGTTAATGTGAACAAGCCCAGATGAAAGGCCCACATGCTCACTGACCCAATAGAAATGTGGATTGGACCGCCCATCGATTGGTCCATCATCCACAAACCCTAGGGTTTTTCCCTCTATAAATAGAGGCACCCTGTCACATATTGGGGTTACTTCTTCACTTCCAGATACATCTTGAGACGTCTCCATACACTACTCACTCTCAAGACTCATATACTTGAGATTCTACAGCAACAAAACGCTGCAGAAATATTAAAGAGGCGAAGAAGAATCAGATACACTTCTACAACCTCTAAACAGTCATACTCTGAGACTCATACACTCAGACACATAGAGAGACGACTCATACACGTCTACTCATTCTCAAGACTCATACACTTGAGATTCTACAGCAACAAAACGCTGTAGAAATTCCGAGAAGCCGGAGAAGAAGCATAAAAGCATCTCGACGTCTTCAAAGTTGGAGGAATCAAAGGAGTACCAGAAGTCGAACCCATATAGTTTGATTTTCTATATGTTCTTTGATATTTAAATTTCTCTGTAATTGTAGACATTTCTTGTGAAATTAATAAAATTATTTTGCAGTTTCTGTCTACGCATTTTTTTGCACCTACAGATTTTGGCACGCCCAGTGGGACACTTCTGCCTTTCATCTCCTCCAGACGTCGTCAACAAAATCCAATGGCTTCAAGGAACACGTCCAAGAGCAACTCTTCAACATCCGGTGCCGCTATGCCTAACGTCACCACAAGGAACATGAAGAAAGCAATGGAGGCCGCCGATGCTGCGCGCGGAAAAGAAGTTGATGCGGATATGCCGCTGCTGGAAGAAGGAAACGACCATAGATCGGGATCCTCCACGCCGTTGTCAAGCCCGCGGGGAGATCAAGAAGAGACATCCGCCCTGCGTCATGCTGCTGCAATGACAACCCAAGCCAGCACTCTTGAAGAGCAAATGGCCAACCTGACAAAGATCGTGGAAATGCTTGCGAAGAGATCCGAGTTGCAAGATGCACGTATGGAGCAAATGATGAACAGACTGGATGGCTCTAACGACGGCCAAGCGGTGAACAAGCCCGTGGAGATTCGCGACGATGGGGAGACTTCCCGACCGAATGCTTCGGCAAAAGGAAAAGCAACCGCTGACGTCCAAGTCACCCCTGACGGCTTCATCTATGCTGATCAACTGAAAGAGTTCATCACGGGAACGTTGAAGGAAGAGGTCTGCAGGATCAAAATCCTCCTTGACGTATCTCAAGCCATACAGCGCCCGCATCGACTCATTGAGGATGCCAGCAGGCTATCAACCGCCCAAGTTCCAACAGTTCGACGGCAAAGGGAATCCCAAGCAACATATCGCCCATTTCGTAGAGACATGCAACGAAGCGGGTACGTTTGGAGATCACCTCGTCAAGCAGTTCATTCGTTCACTAAAGGGGAATGCGTTCGAATGGTATACCAACTTGAAACACGGCAGCATCGACAGTTGGGATGAACTTGAGCAAGAGTTTCTGAACCGTTTTTACAGCACACGGCGTACCGTCAGCATGATAGAATTGACGAACACGCAACAATCAAAGAGCGAGCCGGTGATTGACTACATCAACCGGTGGAGGAGCCTAAGCCTCAACTGCAAGGATCGTTTGTCTGAGACGACGGCAATTGAGATGTGCATCCAAGGCATGCAATGGGGTCTACAATACATCCTGCAAGGCATTCGTCCCCGAACATTTGAGGAGCTTGCAACCCGTGCTCACGACATGGAGCTAAGCTTGGCGTCAAGTGGAGCCTATGGTCCGCCCGTTCAACAAACTCGTGCAAACAATCGAGTCGAATGGGAGAAGAGAGGTGAACCACCGTCAAAGCCGCCAACAAAGGATGCGATGGTTACAAGCGCCACTTTCGTAAAGGTACGTGGGAAGGAGCCGGTGACAAGCGACAAGCCGAAGCCACCACAAGCTCAACGTCAAAAGTCGTCGTTGGAAGATAGACGGGCCAAGACATACCCATTCCTTGACTCCGACTTACCGGGCATCTTCGATGACTTGATGAAAGAAGACCTCATCGAGCTACCAAGGATGAAACGTCCCGAGCAAGCGGGGATGACCAACGACCCACTATACTGCAAGTACCACCGTTTGGTGAGCCACACGATCCAAGATTGCTTCGTTTTCAAAGACAAAGTCATGGATCTCGTCAAACATGGCAAAATCACCTTGGCAGACGAAGCGGAGACTGCCAACACCATTTCCATCCAAGTTGGCTCAATTGAGATCAAAGTTCCCAACAAGTCCACAACGTGCAACATTGTCTTTGAAGTCGGGAGCACGTCAAAGCAAAACCACACCAAACAAGTTGTGGATCATTCACATCTCAACGAATGCATGCTTTCCATTGCGTTCAATGACGACGACATGCCGATGGAGCTGGAAAATTCGAAGGCTCATAACCGACCATTGTTCGTCGTTGGATACGTAGACAACAAGCGAGTAAACCGTGTCCTGATAGATGGAGGTTCTGCTGTCAACATCATGCCACTTCACACCCTGAAGGAATTGGGCATCTCGGAGGAAGAACTATCCGACAGCAAAATGTTGATCCAAGGCTTCCGTCAAGGGGGGCAAAAATCCCTTGGTGCAATCCAAGTCCGGCTGCAAATTGATGACATGGCTGCAAGCACGTACTTCCACGTCATTGACGCAAGGACATCATACAACATGCTTCTTGTCGGACATGGATCCACGAGAACGGCGTCGTCCCTTCAACACGGCACCAATGCTTCAAGTACGTGCACGATGGCGTCGTCAAAAGGGTTATCGCCGATGACAAACCATTTGCGATGGCTGGGTCATATTATGGAGATGCTAAGTACTACCTAGAGGTGTCCAATGCTAAAGCATCTTCGTCAAAAGATGAAGAACGTAATGATGATCAACTGAAAACGGTGAAGATTCAACTCAAGGGTAGTGAGGCACGTCGACTGAAGAACGATAAAGAATTCGGTCCGAAAGCATTCAAGTTGCTCACCAAGTCTGGCTTCAACCCAAATGAGCCATCGCCATTGGGAAAGCTCTCGGACACCAATCGGAGAAAGGGAGATCGAAACGGCCTGGGATACGTAGCTGAATTCGACACAACGCCCCATGCATCTAAGGCACCCATATTCGTCAAAGCACAAGAAACGTTGAAGGCACCAGTTGGAATCTTCGTAAAGCGAGCTATGGCCAATTACATCACCGAAGAAGCGAATCAAGAAGATCATACCCCAAAGGACCAACCTGCACGAAGTCAGCATTTGATCGCATCGGTAGTCCGTCAAAGGGAGAGCCAAAACGGAGTGTCCACGATAGACTTGGGTCAACGGAGACGGACGAACGCAAAGAATCCGCCTTCCGCCGGCTTGGAGCAAACAAAGAAGTGAAGCCAAGTGTTTTCGATAGACTCGGGGTTGTTGCCAAAGAAGAATCTGCAAAATCCATCTTCAAAAGGCTAGGTTCTACAAAATGCCAATCACAAAACAAAGCATCGGCAAGCGAAGAGCGGTCTCTAGTAAAGCAAGGAATATTGGACGACCCGAACTACGGCAACGATGTGAGAAGCACAGTACCTTCCTGCATGAAGCATCAAGTCGAGTGGACTGTCTCGTCCGACGAATGGTTGAATCACAAGAGGCGGCCCATCATCTTCACAAAGCATGACGGAGATGATCAAACTGACGAAGTCGAGTCCACCCATCATATTACCGTTGATAGCGGTGAGCGAAACAAGGAGGATGCTAATGCAACTTGAAGAAGAAATCAATGTCACGATGGATGAATTGCGGTGATAAAAAAGAACCCCGCCTAACGTTATCAGCACCCTACGGACTGTAAATGAAGCGGGGAAGTGCGTGGCGCTCCTCCAAGAGTTCAAAGATGTTTCTGCATGGCCCTGCAAAGAAATGCCCGACCTGGACCCCAAGATAGTTGTCCATCGCCTCGCAGTCTTTCAAATCTTCAAGTTTCCAAACTCTTCAAGAGGATCAAGCTCAGAAGCCCTTCATGAAGCCTTCAAAACATTATATGAAGCAATTTCAAGTGCCAAATCATTCAAGATGATCAAGCTCAAAGCCCATCTTGAAATAGTCAAATCTAGAAGTCTCAAAGTCTTCACGAGGATCAAGCTCAAAGCCCATCCTGAGGTCCTTCAAATCTTTAAGTCTCAAAGTCTTCATGAGGATCAAGCTCAAAGCCCCTCCTGAGGTCCTTCAAAACTTTAAGTCTCCAAGTCTTCATGAGGATCAAGCTCAAAGCCCCTCCTGTAGTCTGTCAAATCTTCGAAGTCTTTAAGCCCATCAAGAGGATCAAGCTCAAAAGCCCCTCTCGAAATTCTTCAAAAGTTCATGCCTTCAACAGGATTAAGCACAAAAGCCCCTATTGAAGTAAGGAAATGCATTCTTGGAGAGTCAAATCATCTCCAAAGATGTCGAAAGATCATCTCAAAGTTCTTCATGGTCCATGTCAAACGTGTCTTGTGCGGATCTTCATTAAATTGAGGCCATTCACCAACCTCCTGAGCCGTTGCATCCGACTATGGCATCATGACCGTTTGATGACGCATGGGAATGGACATCGTCGGACCGATGCCAAAGTCTTCCGGGGGAATGTCTACATCCTTGCCGCAACTGACTACCTCTCCAAGTGCGCTGAAGCTGCAACCCTTAGAGAAGTCAAAGGGGAACATGATGCAAGTTTCATCCGAATCAATATCATCTACCGTTATGGCGTCCCGCGTTACATCATGATAGACAACGGACGATCATTTGTCAACAACACCATCACCAAGTTGTGTGAGAAGTTTGGATTTACTCAGCGAAAGAGCTCTGCATATTACCCGCCGGCAAATGGACTGGCGGAGGCCTTCAACAAAACCTTTTGCGGCTTATTGAAGAAAGTAGTCTCCAAGTCAAAACGAGACTGGCATGAGAGAATCAACGAAGCTCTATGGGCATATCCAACAACTTTTCGCACACCCACTAAGGCAACGCCATACTCGTTGGTCTATGGAGTGGAGGTCGTGTTGCCGCTGGAAATGCAAATTCCCTCGCTAAGAGTCGCCATCAAAGAAGGGCTCATTGAAGAGGACAACGCCCGACTGCGTTTGGAAGAATTGGAAGCCCTTGATGAAAGAAGGCTCGAAGCACAACAAAGATTGGAATGCTACCAATCTCGTTTGTCCAAGTTCTACAACAAAAAAGTCAAGGCGCGGTCGTTTCAAGTCGGAGATCTCGTCCTTGCCATCCGGAGACCTGATAATGGCCAAAATTGACCATTATTTTCAATCTATTTCCGTGTCTAATACGGACATTTGATCGTATTCCGGTCTTATTTAAATAAGAAAGCAGTTGAATTTGACAGATATATGCAAGTTTGTATAAATAATAAACTGTTATTAAAAAACACAAAAATATTGTTGTTTTTATTAAATTTGAGTTAAAAAATCCAAAAACATGATAAAAATATTAAAAATCCTCCACTTGATTAATTTTGGTTCGGTGTTGTCTATTCGGTAGAACACGGGTCTATTAGATGGAACACAAACCAAATAGTCAAGTGGAATAAATATACTTATTTATATTATTTTATATTTTGATTTATATATTTATATTTTTTTATGTTTATTTTTTTATTTCTGTTTTCTGATATGATTAAAAATTAATTGGTCCACTAATCCATTTATTTGATTAAATGCAGGTGATTTGGTGATTTGGACCCAATAAAAATTATTAGTCCAGTTCAAAGCCTCCATAGGCCCAACAAAATTAGTCCATTACACCAAAACCACCCTAGCCCAATTAGCCCAACCCATTCACCCCTACCCAACCCTAACCTAAACCCTAACCCTTCTGCTCAGCCGCCGCCGGCCGGCCGGCGTCCCTCCGGCCACCACCATCAAGCTACTGCCGCCATCTCCAACCGAGCACCTCCTACTCCGGCGAACTCGCCAACCCACATCACCACCATCTCCATCCCCTCGAGACACCACCTCCACCACCTCTATCCACTTCCGATTCTCCACAACCCTCATCCCCTCCAGCCGCTGGCGCCGCCCTCGCGCCACCACAACCAACACCGCCGACCCGCCATCGCCGTCGCCCCTCCAGATCCGCCTCCAACCACTAATCCAACCTCATCCTCAAATTTCAGAAAACAAGAACAAAGAAAAAATGGGAGACGGAAGAGAAGAGGAGAAGAAGAGAGCAAGAGAAAGAATCTGTGAAAAAAAAAAAAAGAAACTGGAAGAAGAAATGAACGAGAGAAAAGAAGAAAAATGGAGAAAGAGGAGAGAGAGAGGAAATAAGGAAAAGAGAAAGAAGAAAATAAAAGAGGAAAGAGAAAAGAAATAGAGAGATAAAAATTATCCGGACCTCGGGACCCCGGTGGCGCTAAACAAATCCTGTCGCGAGGCCATGTTTAGCGACACGGAGTTTAGGGACAGGAAAAAATAGCTTAAGGACTGGGGATGTTTAAGGACAGACTAAGAGTGAGTATCAAGACAAAGACCCAGTCGCTAGACTTATGGCCTAGCGACTGGGAGAAGTATCTCGACAGAGGAAAATAGGTCGCGACTAGCGACAGAGACAGAAAATTAAAAGCAGCTCCTCACGTGACCACCCATCTCAATCCAATTTTGAATTCCCACATGCTTAATCAACAAGGAGCTCCCAGGACTTGAGGTCCCGTTGGGTAGGAGATTTTCGTCTTATCCTCCTGGGACTCGAGCTCCCATCCCCTCATGCTCACAGCCCTGAAGAGAAATGCAATTATATTTTGTGTCCCTAGCCACAAATTTTTCCACGACACAACAATTTTGCTTAGCGACACGGGCCTTAAATGGGCCTAGGGCTTATTTTTCCACTCTCTATAAATATATCCTCCCACCCCCTTGAACAGTAACCTAGCTACACTTAGTTTTTTTTATTGTTCATGGAGGCACCACTGTGCTCTCCAAATTAGTTTAGAATAGATAGCTTATTTTATTTTTTATGCAATGTAGACGTAGATCTTAGCTTAGTTTAATTTATGCTTTGTAATAAATTAGTGTAGCTAGTGTTCAACTTTTTTTTTTTCAGTTTATACTTTTTTGTATTTTGGATTTAAAACACCTAATCAATGGGTGTGTTTGAATCTCATTTTGGGTTTGGTTGAAATGCAAGAAAATGTTTACCAAAAAATATGTCATGAACTCTCTTCCATTTTGTTTACTGCTTTATTTTTATTTTTGGGTCACTTGATCATTTTTTTTTATTTTAGATAGGTTTTAATGCTTTCTTAGTTTTAAATAAATGCATAAACACTTGATCATTATCCCTTGTTAGATTTAGTGTAGTTTCTATTTTTATTTATTTGTTAGCATAGTTAGTATTTAATTTTTGCTACTAGTACTAGGTTTTTGATTTTTTTATTCTTCTGTTCCTTTTTTTTTATTATTATCTTTAGTTTAGGTTAGGCTTTTGTTTTCTTTTATTATTCTGTTCTGTTGTTTTCTTTCTTTATTCTCGTGTCTTTAGTTTAGGTAGTATTTTATTTTCTTTATTTTTATTTCTAGTGCATTAGATCTAACTAGAGGTGCTATTAATGTGTTTGTGGATATTTATTTAAAAATTGCATTTCTTATATTGTATTGCATCATGTTGTAACCCCACGGGTTGCAATGTAACATTCCCGTTGTGATCCCACGGATCACAACGCACTTCCATGCAATGCAATATAAGGCGTTATGCTGCCAAAATTTTGTAAAATTTTTAAAATCCCTCGGTCGCGAGGCAACCCTGTCGCGAACCCACGGTTCGCGACACAACCCTTAGCGACCGAGGACCCAAATGCTTGCAATTTTATTCTGGAAGGGCTCTGTCGCGAAACCCCTGTCGCGGACCCACGGTCCGCGACACACTCCTTGTTCCGCGACATGAATTGTGCCCTTGTTGAATTTTCAAACCTTGTGTCGCTAGACCCCTGTCGCGAGGCCATGCCTAGCGACACGGATTTTTGTTTAGCGACACAACAACCCTAATTTTCAAAACGTCCAATTTCTCTTATTTCCCACCTCTCTGTCGCGAAACCCCTGTCGCGGACCCACGGTCCGTGACACAAACTCTGTCTCACGACATGCATGGCACCTTTTTGCCAAATTTTTATTCTCCATCTCACTCCATTAATTAATTGAACCTTTATATTAATATTTTGAGGTTGAAATCCAATGATCTCAACCCATGATTAATTTGATATAAAGAACTTTGTTCAATTCTCCATTAAAAGATTCTTCTACAAAAATTAAACTCTAATGATCTAAGTATATAATCCGGACTGTAATTAATTAATTATGGAATGAGTGATTATTTAGACATAAAGAGTAATTATGGAATAATTTCCACACCCTTGCATGAGAAACCAATGTCTCTCATACAAGATGACCCAAAAATATTTTTCTTTTATTTATTTTGTCTTTACCTGTGCTGTGTGAAACGACTAGTAAGAAATATATCATACTAATGTTGGCGGGTATTCCCACACGGATAAACTAGCTTGTAGTCCGAATATTAATTGCTGGTTGTTATTTTGCATGGTCCGGATAGTGGTCGGTGGAATCCTTGGCGGTTCGTCCATCCGGGATTATAATAGCTGCTCAGCTGACTCCTATCCGGATACAGTTTTCTTTTCTTTATTTTAATTTCAAACCTGAATCTAGACTTGTAGTAATGTTCGATGACATATGCCAATGTTGTCTAATAATTATTGCAGTAATAAAACATGTGAGTTTTTATCCAGTTCACAGATAGGGGAGTCTAAGATGACGGCGGCAACTGTCATTTAGGGAATTCCACTATCTAAAAATCATCCCACCTGGAATAGTCAGGACCTGGATAGCAGATGTTTGCAGTCCGGATTATCCTGATTATTTTTGTCATCTTTTTAGCCAAAATAAATTCTTCTCATCTCCGGCTATTTCATCTCTGTGTATCAACTTCTGTCTAGACCCACCTTATATTTTGGGTTATTTAATTTTACACTTCTTTATTTATGCATGATATTATTATGTAGATATTGTGGTCAATATTATTTTGGGATCCTTCCCTTGGACACAGGAGTCTTGATTTTAATCAGATGTCTCACAATAAATTTCCGAAAAAAATTCATTTATAAAATCCGGATCTGAGTAAGGGATAAATTCCACAGTTATGACTAATTCATATCCGACTGGGGGTTGATTTTGGAAAATTAGAAGCAGAGTCAGCGATTAGGTCTCACCTAGACTGAAAGGGTCTGTGTTCTCAAATTCATTATTTTCCGAAATTGCTGTATGTTGGGAATCTGATATTAAATGTTGCACTGAGATGGGGTCCACTTGGACTCAAATACGGTGTGATAGTTAATACTCGAGGAACAACATTCGGGCCTTGGTTATTTTCTGAGATAGGGTTGAGTACTCTTTCAACTGCTGTCCTATTCTGCCAAAGCCTATTTTTGAGTCCTGAGTGAGTGCATCCAGAACGAACTAATTCACTAGTTTGTTTCATTAGTTTGTATCTCATAACCACCCGGAAGGAAGTGAACACTGCGAGCGGTTCACCGAGAGCCGGGAATTCTTGATCCAACATCCGGTCATTCTGACTGGGGGCTTTCATTTACTACCAGGGTCAAACTTTCAAAAACCTCCGAGTGATAGGATTTTAAATGCTTTCTTTATCGCTTTCTTTTAAATGCTTTCGTTAGAGGTCACTCGGTTCTATTGAGAGTTGTGTAACTGCTACTAGGACTGATAGTTAAGGGATAGTTCAGGCTTGATTAGAATCTTTGGGTGTGACATGGGGGAATGATGGCGGTACTTGACACTTCAACTAATGATTTGTCAGGTGTTGCTTGTCCACCACAGATAAATAATATGACTTTGCAAGGCCTGTGAAGAGCAGTTGTAAGTCTGTGGTATCTTAGAATTTGTTGTCTTAAGAGCATGTAAACTCTTACTGTAAGTACCTGTCTGTTAAAGGGAACATGGTGTAGAGAGCATGAGAGTTAGCTAACTTAAGGATTATCCCAAACAAAGATCTGTGTAATTAAAATGGAAGTTTAATTGTGTTTCATCTGAATCTTGTCCAATCTTTATTCTTTTCTTCCTGTCCCTTCTGTCTCATTTTGAATTTGCTTTCTTAGAATAATTTCAACCGCTTTCTTAGAATAATTTTATTGCTTTCTTAGATCAAATTTAATTCGCTTTCTAGAATAATTTTATCTGCTTTATTTTAATTGCTTGCATAGCTTAGTTTAAATTCTGTCAAGTAGTTGATAGTCAAAACACAAACTTGAATCGAGTAACCGAGTGGAAACTCTTAGTAAATGATGTGGGCCCTGCTTCTATAGCACATCCTCCAGTGAACGATCCGGTACTTACTATAAATACTGCAATTTTTGACTCCGTGCGCTTTCGGGGGCACAGTTTCTTAACACGAGTAAATAAAAAACGTGACAACCTATAAATATATCCCTAATCCCAACTCCGCCTTCATAAATCGATTTTCATTAAATAAAATTGAAAACCAGGATTTTTATGTTTCAGAAAATACTCATGTAGTGGGAACTTGTCAAAAGTTTCATGGCAAGGATCTTCAAGGCAGGAAATTGTCAAAGGTTTCATGCCGGGGAGGTCCACAGCGCCGTTTGAATTCCAAAGTTTCTCACATGAGTAATAAAAAGTGAAATATATCCTTAAACCCCTTTCCCACGAATCATAACTCTTTTCTTTTAATAAATTCAAACTTGGGATATTTTATAAAAACGCTCGTGTAGGAAATTGTCAAAAGTTTCAAGACCCATTGTCATCAACTACCGCAGTGGGAACAAGTTCACCTCCAAATGGGATGGACCATATGTCATCACGAAAGTCTTCACAAACGAAGCCTACATGATGCTAGATAACGACGGAGTGAGCATCGGACTGACAAACGGACGATTCTTGAAGAAGTTCTACGCCTGAAGAAATTGCAAGCAATGCTCTTTGACGCACGAGCCTAAAATGCACGTCACCAAAAAAAAATACAAAAAAATGTAATACTCCTGGCCCGCAAGAGTATAAACTGTGTACGGCTCAAAATAAACAAATTCAATTTGTTTTGAACTACGTAATGGCTTGATCCCTTCACAGGGTACGTAGGCAACTTGGATATCAAAATTCTAAGTTCAGTCATGGCATAAAAAAATTTTAAGTAATTGGGTTGATTAAATTTAATCCTTTACTTGGAAAACATTTTTGAGTAATTGGTCAATAAAGTTGATCATTACTTGACCAAAAATGAAGTAGTTTGATTAATTATATCGATCCTATACTTGACAAAAATTGAGTAAATGGGTTAATTAAATTTGGTCCATTACTTAAGAAAAAATTCTTCAGAAGAAACAAGTGTCAAAGTCCCTCTGGAAGTGTCATACAAATAATATAATCTATTTTTATTAGTTAACTATATTTTTTTGTATTTAAGTTAAAAGGGAAAATTAATTACTAATATAACACTCCATAAAAAATTTAAACAAAATTTAAATTCAAATAAAGAAATATTCTAAATTTCCCATAAAACTAAAATTTTTAGATGAAGGAAGATATTTTTTCGAAGCAACGACTACTCAATACAACATTAGTATAAATTAATTAGCCAAGTTTAAACCTAAAACTCCAACCAATATTTCAGCACAAATTAAATCCTAATTATGGGATTGACTGTAATCGAAGTATTTTAAAATTTAGGTCCATTAAGCTTTTGAATAAATATAATTGTACAGGGATTAATTGTTTGAATAACCCAATCATGGTTGAAATAAAATACTTTGCCAATTAAGTTACGGAATTTGTGGATAACCCAATTCCTAACTAAGTAATCATTCAATTACTAGTTTCCAAGACTTCGACCAATTTGACTAAAAAGACTAATTATTAAATGAGATAAATCCATCGATTTGTTTATCAGCGATTGGATTGAATATTATGACACTTTGATTATTTTCACAAGGAGACCCACATCTAATGTAAGTTAGTCCATTAGTCCACCAAACTATATTATGATATTAAAACTACAAGATTTAATTAACATATTATTAATTGAGTTCACGATGAGTAATTATTAAATCCAAATGGTGTGGCAATAATTTCGGGGACTCTATATTAATCTCTAGTTCAATAATTTATTTATAAATGTCAAGTGTTAAGCATGTATTAAATTATATAATGTAGTCCTTATAACTTAAATTTAAAGACTTAACAACTATGAATAGGAATTCATGGATCGTTTGATTTTTAATAGCAAATCATCTAAGTATTGGTATTTAGTATTTGGAATATTTTTTTGCGGAACAGCCAAGATAGTATTTGGAATATTTAAACTGTGATGTCAATTTATTAAGTGGTTTAAGTCCAACAAATTAAATTATAAATGTAAAATCACCGGATAATTATTAAGTCAATGAACTAGCAAATTAATTTGGACTACTTACTTGATTTTTAAGAGTCCAATTAACAAGGATTTAAGTCCAATAAGCAAAAATAATTAAATAGCCCAAACAAAACCCTAAGCCCAATCCCAGCCCAAAAACCTAACAAACCCTAACCTAATTTCCGTCGGCGGCCCGCCGGCGACACCCCCCCCCCCCCCCCCCCCCCCCCGACGAATCAGCCGCAGCCACCACCACCGCGGCCATCCCCTCCAACCTCCCCTCGCCCATTTTTCCGAATCTCAACACCACCGTGGAGCCGCCACCACCCTCATCTTCCTTTTTCCTTCCTCCATCTACCAAAGCCACCCCTCTTCCACCATCATCTCATCAACAACCACCATCACTTCTCCGTAAATCCATAAATCGAAAACCAAAACAAAAGAAAACGAAGAGAGAAAGAGGAGAGGAAAAAAGAGAGAAGGCCGAAGCCATCACTGCCGAGTCCGCCGCCGCCGGCCACCGCTGGCCAATGGTTTCCAATCCTCCATTTCCGCCTCCACCCGAACACCACCATCTCCCAACCCCCAGATCCGAACGCCTTCACTGCCACCACCACTGCCGGGCAGCCCTCCACCAAGGCGAGCCTCACCACCACCGGCGTGTACCTTCGCCGCCGAGGCCTCCCTTCCCATCACCACCATTCCATCGCCACCCTCTCAATCCCAAGGCCCCAGCCAAACAGAAACAAAAAAAAAAAAGAAAAAGATGAAAGAGAGGGAGACAGGGGCAGACAAGAGAGGGGCGAGAGGGAGACGGAACCGGTGCTGCCTCCGGCGGCCCTTACTCCGTCGCCCGCTGCCGCCGCCGGGACTTGCCTGTCGGAGTTGCAAATCGAGAGAGTGGGAGAAAGGGATAGAGAGCCAAGGACTTGGGGGACACAAAAGTGGAGAGTACTGAAAAGTGGAAGTATGTTGAGACAAAAATTGGATAAAAATGAAGGGAGAAGGACGGTTGACCATGGACATCAGAAATAATAAATGATGGCCAGGGTTGGAAACGGAAAAGATGTCTAACAGTAAAATCAAAAAAAAAATAATAAATAAATAAAAGGGTACACTGGTACTCCCATAAAAATACAAGAGTAATCTATATATTAATAAAACCATTAGTAAACAATCTATCATATATTTAATGTGGTGTCTCCATTTCAAATTTCCAATTTTTATAGATTTTTGCATATTTTAATTTATTAATTTTAGAGTTTCTCATTTATTTATTTATTCATTATAAATTTTCAATTTTTGATATATATGAAATTTTGAATCCCACAATATTCCAATTTATATATATTATATATTATTAATATGTACTGATATCATTCTAATTGTATATAAATACTTCTTCTATATTCAAATATTTTTTACGGACCCACTTTTCACACAGTTCAATGCACATTTTCAATCATGAAAAACTCAAGTTCAGTACAAGTAAATATTTTAAAAGTTCGATATTTAAAAACTACACGACAAAACGAATCTAACAAGATCTCACTTGGCTATATTTTAACTTTTTAACTATGATAAAACTTTAAGTGGAAGTATGTGTGTGAATAATAGCACATTTACAAATATCAACAATATTTGAATACGGAGATAGTAATATAAAACTTAATTATATTTTATTATATTAAAAATTATACAAAATATTTATAATTATTAATAAAATTGTGAAAATTCATATTATGTGAATAATTAATTTACAATAAGTTAATTATTTCCGTAAAAGTATTTAAATAAAATAATGGGGTGTATAAAGAGTTATTGGAGTGCGAATATATCCATTATTAAATAAAGAAAGGAAATCAAATTTATTTAATCTATTTTTTAAAGAAGAATTCATTAATCTATATTTTAAAAAGATTTTCAATTGCCAGAATAACAAATAAAAAATCTAGCTTTGTTAAGAATTGAAAAGCTAATTGCTGCAAATTTTATAAGGTTGAAACTTTTCTCTGGAATGCCGGCACCGGATGAAGTTTTAACGTCTGAAACCGATAATCTACTAGTATTAGAAGAGTCATATTATAATAAGAAAAAAATGATGACAGATCATACTAAGCTATTACCTTTGTTGATTGATAAGCAAAGAATATTTATAATAAGATAATATATGCAGTTGATAGTGGTGATGGTGGATTATTTTTTCTTTACGTGGTGGAACTAGCAATACATTTAGCTGGAAACCATTATGTTCAGCCCTTCGTGGAGGCGTGATATTATATTGCTTGTAGCATCCGATGGAATAGCATCACTACTTCTTCCAAGAGGTAGGACTGCACATTCTAGATTTGACATTCTACTAGATTGTGATGAGATTTCTACTTACAAAAAAAATTCCCCCAAAAAATTATTTAACACCTCTTCCATAACAAAGCTCATTATTTGGGATGAAAATTCTTGATTGGTATAATGATTATGAGCCCATTTGATTTAATCAAATTTTCCATTAGAGGAGAAATTTCTCATTCGCAATTTGTTTTGCTATGACTATAAATAGAAGTCATTGTCAATCTTTAAAAATGTTGGATTCTATCTTCCAGAATAAGTTTTTAGAGGAACTCGAAACATTAATATGCAATTAAAATGGATTGACTCAATATATAATAAGAAATGTTGTTTACAATGAAATTCATATATGCTAAAAAATTTGTAACATAAATACTTCATGCAGGTGATGGTAATTGATAAAACTGGTATTGATCTGGAGATGTACAATCAGATTTGACATTTCAAGATGATTTTCTTATGAACTCTACGGGTCGACAATTGTTGAGATTATATATACAAATATAAATTGTACCACTTCAAATCCATACATTTTTAAAGATGTTGCTAGATTAGCCCTACAAATGAGATATTGATACGATCAATGATTACATCATGGAACATCTGTCAACAAATGAAAAATATATCTCAGTTCTAACAATATTTGTCAAGATGATGAAAGTATATATAATGACGAAGAAATATTTTTACCGGAATATCAAAGTATGATCAAGCTTTCAGGATTACCGAATCATGAAATAAAGTTGAAGGAGGGCCGCATAGTCATGCTTCATAGGAATATAGATGGGTTGATACAATCAATGATTACATCATGGAATATTTGTCTGCAATTCAAAATATATATCTCAGTTTTAAAAATATTTGTCAAGAGGATGAAAGCATGTATAATGATAATGAAATATTTTCATCAGAATATCTAAACACGATCAAGTGTTTTAGAGTACCGAATCATAAAATAAAGTTGAATGAGGGTTGTATAGTAATTCTTTTTAGGTATATAGATCCATTAAAAAAATTATGCAATGGAAGCAGGTTGATAGTAACCAAGAGGCGAAACCATATAATTGAGGTTAAACTAATTTTGGGAAACCATGAAAGTAGAAAATTCTTGATTGGTAAAATGATTATGAAGCCGTCTGATTTAACCAAATTCTCCATTCGATTTCAGATGAGACAATTTTCATTCGCAGTTTGTTTTGCTATAAACATAAAGAAAAGTCAATGGCAATCATTATAGAATGTTGAACTCTATCTTCCAAAACCAAATTTTAGCAACAAACAGTTATATGTTGCGATACCTCATGTTACTAGCAAGATGAGACTTAGAGTATTAATAGGAGTATTTAGTTAAAATGGATTAATTGAAGATACTACAAGAAACGTTGTTTAAAATGAATTTTTCAGCAAATTGTAAGGAAATTTTTCATATCATGCTTAATACTTATTTAAATTTATTTAATTTCAAATAAAAATTTCAAACTAAATAAAATATAATTTTATTATTTATTTTTATTGATTCCTAAGTTTGTACGGGACAAGCCACAAAAAGACGTTTTAATATGATTTCTCTATTAGTTTTAAAAATAATTAAATCACAATTATTATATATTCTCTATTAGTTTCATATGATATAAGTATATATATTATATAATATATAATTTCACCCGTCGAGTTTCGACAGGTTACTTACTAGTATCTATATAAACCCCCATTCCCCTACCGGTTTCCCACGCCATTAAGCCCCATTCTTTTTTTTTTTTTTTCTCTTTGAGTTTTTGGGTTAGTTTAGCTGGAGGGATATTTGTGTCTTGCTAGGGATATTTCTCAAATAGTTTGTTTTTGAAGAATTCAGTGGGGAAATTTCAGTGGGTAAAGGGTGAGAATGGGTGTTACACTTGTTTTTATCCCAATAACTTGCCTATATAAAGCCCACTCCCACCACTATAAACCACGCCATTTTTCCAAAGGATGCAATTTTTCTCATTTCTAGTTTCTTTGGTGCTTGTAGAATTTTAAGTAGCATTGTTGGGATATTTAATGGTTAGATTTCGAGTGGGATTTTCACTGCAAGCCAAGGAGTTTTTAGAGCTCAGTAAGGATTAATACAGATAGCTAGTCCGTGAGAGTGTTCGGTAAGATTTATTCAGTTGGAAATTTTAGTTATTACTAATGTTAATACCATTATAGAATACGTTGTTAACATTAAAATTTTTGCTAGTTAAAAAAGCGGTAAAGAGATATCTGCTCGTAGCCCTGTGCATGTGTCGAGTTCCATTCCATCCACGGTGACAGTAAGTAGATTTTTACTCTTTGGAGTAAGCCCAAAATTATTTTAGCTAAAGCATAATTTTTAAATACCGTTTTCTTATTTTAAATTTATGCTTATAGCTCCCTACTGCTTTTGGATTATTGGTATGTTCTTTTACTGTGCTTTACAATATTTGCAATTATTCTCAAAGTCCTACGAATTTTTGAGCGTGCATTGTTACGAGTTGGATCCAAGTTTTGGGTCGCTGCTGCCACCTCCGCCGTTAGCTTGTGTTACACGACTTACGGGGACAGATGTCAATCCTCTGCCTTTTGCCTTTAATACACGACTTTTCGGGACTGATGGAAATCAGTCCGATGCCATTTCTCGATTCAATGTGGTCTGAGGAAATTTCTTACCTCCACCACAACCCTTGAATGTATGTGAGATTCGAGCCCTACAATAGGGAACCTGCACATCATGTTGGCTGAGAAATTTATTTCTTGGTAATGCATAGTGTCATATTGTCTTTTCCCGGGTTTAGATTTATATGGATTTTGTCTGTGCTTAAATTAATTCTCGTTTCAGCATACCATTACCATAATTGTTGTTTTTAAATTATTTCTGCTACCCTATCTCCTCCGGGAGTAAACGTCTACTTACTCAGTGACTGTTTTCGCTGACTCTACACTTGTCACCATTTCCTTTCATGTTTTGAGATCTGCAATGTTCGGTAGAGCATTATTTGCACGGGCACGTATTGGGGTATTGTTTACGATAATACATATTTTAAAATCCCCTTTTCGGATAAAACTATATTACTTGGCATAGATAAAAATTTTATGAGGCAAAAATAATTTTTATGAAGTATTGGGAATTAATTATCGAGCGTAAACAAATATTTGGGTTTTATCCCGTTTGTGCAACCTTGTGCCCTACTGTTTAAACAATGTATCTTGCATTTAACAGTGTTATATTTGAAATGCGAGTTGGACAACCCTTTTCTATAATGTTTTTCAAATGCGAGGTACAAAATCTTTTAAAATCAAACTTCCATTGATTTATTCCATTTCTATCGTTGAGCTCACTTGAGGAATGCGTTCCTCCGTTTTGGTTGTTCAATCCAACCGTTTTTATTAAGCTTATTTTATACTTTCCATATTATTATAAGCTTTGATAATGGCCAAAAATGACCATTATTTTCAATCCATTTCCGTGTCTTAAACGGGCATTTGATCGCATTCCGGTCTTACATTAAGTAAGAAAGCAGTCGAATTGGACTAATTTATGCATAATTGTAAAAATAATAAGCTGGTGTGAAAAAGACATAAATATGTAATTTTATTACATATTTATGTTAGAAAAATCCAAAAACATAAGAAAAAGAAAAGGAAACAAAAAAGTTGGAAAAAAGATAGAAAAGCCCACAAAAAGAATATTTTCGGCCCATCTGGCCCAATCCAGCAGGCCCAGGAAAACCTTTGTCGCGGAAGCCCTTGGCGCGATGCAGTGTTCCGCGACAAAGGCATGTTCCGCGACCAACTGGCCCCAAATGAAGAGGAGACCAGCCAAGCCCCTGGCGCGATGACCTTTGTCGCGATGGCATGTTCCGCGACAAAGGCATGTTCCGCGACCAAGATGCACAAATAGAGACACAAGACCCAGTCGAGAAGCCTTGCCACATGCAGTGTATTCCGCGACCAACTTGATGTTCCGAGACAAAGCTGTGATGTGTGTGATGTCTTAAGACACAATGGGCTAGAATCAAGGCCCATGGGCTTAGGGTTACACTTCTATAAATATGAGGTGTCTCCCATGAGCTAATGGTTGTTGGAAGGTTGGAATTTTGTTGAGTAGAGCTCTCTTGAAGGCAAGGCAGTGGGTGCTCTCTTTTAGGTAGTTTAGTTTAGTTTTAATATTTTTATGTATTATTTAATTCTTGTCCTTAGATTAGTTTAGTGTAGTATTTATTTAGTGTTTTACTGTTTACAGCAGCTAGGTAGCCACTTTACACCATGTTTTGGTTTCTAAACTCTTGTTTTAGGGTTTGTAATACCCAAATCATGGGTATTAACAACACCTCTTCAATAATATGGGAAAACATTCATCATTTGTGTCCCAAATCATGAAATGGGTCTCACACCCCATGGATTTATGCTTTCTTTTCCATTTTGGGGTCATTTGACCCCCATTTTGTCATTTTTATGTTTACTGTTAGCATATTATGGATAATGTTGTGTGGATGTGTGATCAAATCCTAGATTAGGACTCATGCTTTATTTTAATATTCTGCCCTTCCTTGTTATTTTTGTTTAAGCATGTTCTTCCTTATTTTGAATGTTTCTTGCTTGTTTTTAGCTTAGAATAGCTTTTTGATCTGAAATAGGGTGAGATCACGCTGTTTGCATGCCACTGTTCATTTCTGCTTTTTCTGACTTTTGTTCTGAACCACCTTGGGCGTCAACCGCCTTCTGGCGCGGAACCACGTTCCGCGACAGAGTGGCTGTTACGCGACCAAGGTGTTTCAAGACACTTGTCTCCATGATTTAAAACCCTTTGTCGCGGAATACCTTGTCGCGGAGCCACGTTCCGCGACAAAACTGTCCATGCATAGCGACAAAGGAGCCAAACTCTTGCATTTTGTCTTCATGGCTTTCTGTCGCGGAATCATCTTGTCGCGGAGCCACGTTCCGCGACAAAATCCCATTCTGAGACAGAAAAATTATGCCATGTTCCTTGACTTTTGAACACCTTGTCGCGGAATACCTTGTCGCGGAACCACGTTCCGCGACAAAATTTCCATGCATAGCGACAAGGGTTCAAATGCTTTAGAATTTTATGAAAACACTTTGTCGCGATGTCACCCTTGTCGCGGAGCCACGTTCCGCGACAAAATCTCACATAGCGACAAAGAAGCGTTATGCTGCCAAAAATTCTAAAAACTTGTCGGGATGTCCATGTCGCGGATCTCGGTCCGCGACAGAATTTATGATATCGCGACAAGGGTTCTTCTCTCTATTTGATTTCAAACAAATTTCATTCTCTCCCTCTTTTATATTGCAACACTCACATCATAGCCCCACGGGTTAGGGTGTAACATTCTGGAATTGCAATATAGGGTGTTATGCTGCCCAAATTTTGATTCTCCAATTGCATCACTTAACTGATTGAACCCTTGACTCATTAATGATTAAAAATTGAGATTAGCAATAATCACTCTTCAATAATCATCATGATTAAAGGACCTTTGTTCAATTGCCATTAAAACATTCTTGTATAAACAAAATCCTGATGGCTTAAACAGATAATCTGGACTGTAATTAATGATGGTAGGAAGGATTATTTAAGACCATCACATGTGGACCCAATCCACAACCTTGCATGAGAAACCAATGTCTCTCATACAATGGATCCTCTTTTATTTCTTATTTATTTTGTCTTTGTGTGTTGTGTGGAACCATTAGTAAAGAATACATCAGACTAATGTTGGCGGGTACTCCCTCATGGATAACTAGCTCTTATTCTGGGTATTAGTTACTAATTGTTATTTTGCATGGTCTGAATGGCTGTCAGTGGAAGCCTTGGCGGTTCGCCCATCCGGGGTTATAATAGCTGCTCGACTGACTCCCATCCAGATACAGTTTTATTTTTATTATCTTAATTTCCAAACCTGAATCCCAATCCGTACTGGGAGTCAGTTGGCATCAGTCAATGCCAACCGATGATCATTATAGAAGGGAAGTATGTAGGTTCTTATCCGAATTCACAGACAGTGGAGGCCCAACTGGTGTTGACACCACCATTATAGGGTCTAAGCTGTCTAAATTCGCTCCATCCGAGTGATTGGGAAATTGGACAGTAGATGTTTACAGTCCACCTGATTACTCTGCCATTACTTTGGTCCCTTGACCACTTCATTCTGTGTTTCACCTTCTGTCTAGACCCGCATCTATATTTTGGGTCAATTAATTTTATACTCCCATATATCTTTATGCATGATAATATTATATACTATTGTGGTCTGTATTTATTTTGGGATCCTTCCCTTGGACAATAGAAGTCTAGATCTTAAACAGATATTGCTTTATAAATTTCCAACAAAAACCTCTTTATAAAATCCGGATCTGAGTAAGGGATAAATTCTTCAGTTATGACTAATTCATATTCTGTCAAGGGTTGTATTTTGGGGAATTAGAAGCAGATTCAGCGATTAGGTCTCGCCTAGACTGAAATGGTCTGTGTTATAACTGAGAGTCTAGTACCTGACAGGGAATGATTTTCAAATCCATTATTTTCCAAAATTGCTGGTTGATGGAAATGTAAGATTAAGTGCTACACCGAGATGGGGTCCACTCGGATTCAAATACAGTGTAGTAAATGATCTTAGAGGAACATCATCTAGGCCTTGGTTATTTTCTAAGATAGGGTTGAGTTTTCTTTCAACTGCTATCCTCTTCTGCCAAAGCCTACTTTTGAGTCCTGAGTGAGTGCATCCGGAACGAACTAATTTATTAGTTCGTTTCATTAGTTTGTATCTCATAATCACCCGGAAGGAAGTGAACACACTAGTGGTTCACTGAGAGCCGGGAATTCTTGATCCATACTCCTTCATTCTGACGGGGAGCTGTCTTTTACTACCAGGGTCAGATTTTCAAAACCTCCGAGTGATAGGATTTTAAATGCTTTCTTTACCGCTTTCTTTTAACCGCTTTCATTAGAGGTCACTCGGTTGTATTGAGAGTTGCGTAACTGCTACTAGGATTGACAGTTAAGGGATGGTTTAGGGCTTAATTCAAATCTTTGGGTGTGACATGGGAGAATGATAGTGGTACTTGGCATTTCAATAAATGATGTGTCGGGTGTTGCTTTTCCACCATAGATGAAGTAACACACCCAGGCCAGGGCAGTTACAAATCTGTGGTATCTTAGAATTTGCGGTCTTAAGAACATGTAAACTCATATTGCAAGTACCTGTCTGTTAAAGGGAAAGCCTTATTGAGAGCATGAGAATTAGCTATCTGATAGAATTATCCCAAACAAAGATCTGCGTATGAAAATGGAAGTTTAATATTGCTGTATCTCGCTCTTGTCCAATTTTCATTCTTTTCTTCCTGTCCTTTCTGTCCACATTGTGACTCAACTTCACGGTTGGCACAATGCTCCTTTTCCCTGCTTTCATAGATAATGTTTACCGCATTCCTAGAATAATTCTTATCCGCTTTCTAGAATAGATTTATTTGCTTTGTAGATTAATTTAACTGCTTTCTAGATCTAATTTACATTCATGTCAGTAGTTATTAATCATCTTTCAAACCTATTGAGCAATACGAATGGAAAATCTAGTAAAACGACGTGGGACCTGCTTCTATCGCACATCCTCCAGTGAACGATCCGGTCTTACTATAAATTACTGCAATTTTTGACTCCGTGCGCTTTCGGGAGCACAGTTTCTTAACTCCGAGCAATAAAAACATGACTACGTATGAATATATCCCTAATCACAACACCGCCATCATAAATTGGTTTCATTAAATAAAATCTAAACCAGGACCATGATTTTTCGGAAAATACTCATGTAGTGGGAATTAGTCAAAAGTTTCATGGCAGGAAATCTTATGGCAGGAATTGATGAGAAATATCATGACATATTTGCCGGGGATCCTCAGTGTGACAGGCTGAAGATCAACCTATCCCGGCTATGCCGTGAGATTTGTCAACATTTCATGACAGGGAGGACCACAGCGCCATTTGAAACCAAAGCACCATACTTGAGTAATAAAAAGACTAATAATCTTGATATATCCCTAAACCCTTTCCCGTGAATCATAACTCTTTTCTTGTAATAAATCTAACCTGGTATATTTTAGAAAAAGCTCGTGGGACGGAAATTGTCAAAAGTTTCATGGCGCCGTTGCCGGGGAGGATGCAGCGCCGTTTTATTTAGAGAATTACATTCCTCATTGCTCCTAGAGTAGCCTATACATATAATTATAAATATTCACCTTTAGAACCACTTCTAACCTGGGGATTGTACAGGTACTGTCATTATTGAAGCCATTGTTCTATGCAAAGGAGGAAGCAGACGCCAGCCGAGATCCCGTTTAATTCCGAGATAGAAAAGACAGCTCGACGTCTTAGGGCGGAGACTAAACGAAGAAGGGAACGGGAACGACAGGCATTACTTTCGCCAAGCACCAGCAGCGATATTTCTGAAATGGCAAACCCTGACATCCCACCAATCATTCAACCCAATCCCCCACTTCACAACATTGAGGAAGACCCCGAAGATGCTGATCATGATGATTTGGATGATCCCCCTCCCCAGATCATACAAGGAGGTGGGAATCCACCAAACATGGAGCAGCAGCACTTCGAGGCACCCCCTCCCAACCCGAACCAAAACCCACCAAACAACCAAAACCAACCAAATCATCAAAATTTCCCAAACCAACAGAATCAGCAATACCATAACCCCCATCAGAATCCCCCGAATCCGAATGATTTCAATGATCCGAGGAACTATTTCATGCCTCAGAACTACTACCCACAGCAATACCAAGGCGGGCCTGAGAACAATCATCAAGCAGCAGCTGCTGCTGATTACATGCAGCCGATTTTAGAGCCATATCTGAACATTCCTGGACAAGCTCCATTCTTGGCCAGGAATTTCGAACTGAAACCGGCCCTAATCAATCTAGTCCAGAGCAACCAGTTTGCCGGAGCAAGTCATGAAGATCCCCATGATCACCTGCAAACCTTCCTAGAATTGTGTGACACGATCAAGAATCGTGATGTACCCGCGAACACTATTCGACTAAGGCTATTCCCCTTCTCTCTGACAAGCGGAGCACGAACATGGTACAAGTCACTGCCCGTAAATCAGAAGTCTACATGGGAAGATGTGATCAGAAACTTCTTAGCAAAATACTTCCCGGAGTCCAAGGTGGATGAATGCCGCTCCAAAATTGCGGAATTCAAGATGAAACCAGACGAGTCCTTGTATGATGCAAAGGAAAGATTCTTCAACCTACTCAGGAAGTGTCCTCAACATGGCTTCCATGACTGGGAGAGACTGAGAAAGTTCTACAGTGGTCTGACCCCAGCATGGAAATCCATGCTTGATGCTGCCGGTGGTCAACATTTGCTCTACATACCGATGGACCAAGCCTGGGCAAAGATCGAAGCCATGAGTGTCAACCGTTCTGTCCTGACTGATGATGGTAATCTCACTCCCCCTCGCGGTTTGTGTGTTGTAGGTACAGTAGAGAAGTCAGACATTGAAAAGCTTCAAGAGCAAGTGGCAGCGTTGTCTGTAAATCAAGGAGTTGGAAGTTCTGCGCAGGGACAGCAAACTGATGTGATCTGTGGACTGTGTCAGGGTGCTCATGCAACTGACACATGCGAGCAAGTCACAGCTGAGAGCTGTAACTATGCAGGAGCCTTTCCAAATAGACACCCGAATTTGTCCTATTCAAACAACAACGCCTTGAACTCACATCTCTTGAATAAGCCACAGCAACAGCAGTTCAACCCTCAACAGAATCAGGGATTCAATCAGAACAGGGGCCAACATTTTCAGAATCCAGGTTTCCAACCTCAGATCCAGCAGAGGCCACCTCAGAATTTCCAGAACTTTCAGCCCAATCAGAGTTTCCAGCCTCAGTTTGTCCCAAACCAAGGCCAGTGGAATCAGAATCAGCATCAAAATCAGAATCAGAATCAAAAGCCTCCTTCAAGGCTTGAGAATCTGATGACTGATTTCATCACTAGTCAGAAAGAGATCAACAATCAACTGCAAGCCTCCATCAGAAATGTGGAGACCCAAGTTACACAGATGGCTAATGAGATGCAGAAAAGGGACAAAGGAACGTTGCCTAGTACTGCGGAAAAGAACCCGCAATGCAAGGCAATAACCTTGAAATCTGGAAGAGTGCTAGCTGGACCGAAGGGAGCAGATACTGGAGCGGAATTTGAAGAAGATGATATTGTTGACAATGCTGGTAAGGAAGCTGATAATGGGAACGAAGCGGAAAAAGAGACAGCCGAATTGCAGACTGAAGCTGCGCCTGAAACGGCTGAAACAGATAAGGGTACAGGTGAAGGTACAACTTCCTTCCCTTCACCACCAAAAATTGCTAATAACAAGTACATGCCGAGGATTCCTTATCCTGCGCGGCTTAAAAATAAAGAACATGATCTTAAATTCAAGAAATTTCTGCAACGATTAAAGTCTGTAGAGATAACCATTCCTCTCACAGAAATGATTTCCGAAATGCCCATCTATGCTAAGTTCTTGAAAGAATTGATTTCAGGAAAAAGGCAGGTTGAGCAGGAAGAGGTAATTATTCTCAACAGCACATGCAGTGCCATCGTTCAGAGGAGAATGCCTGAAAAGAAAGAGGACCCCGGATGTTGCACACTCCCAGTACAATTCGGAAAGGCCAAAGTGAGTATGGGGCTTTGTGATTTAGGATCAAGCATCAATGTGATGCCACTAGCTATGGTTGTTCGCCTTAAGCTTGGAGAAATTCAACCGGTCAAGATGAGACTGCAGCTTGCAGACAGATCGATCACTCAGCCCGTAGGAATCCTCAAGGATGTTGTGGTCAAAACCGGGCAGGTTCTTTTCCCGGTCGACTTCATCGTCCTCGACATTGAAGAGGATTCTGAAATGCCGCTTATCCTTGGATGCCCATTTCTAGCCACTGGTGGTGCACTGATTGACGCTAAAACCGGAAAAGTCACCTTAAGGGTCGATGGCGAGGAGATCATCTTTGATATGGAGAAATTGCAGAAATTTCCGAATGATAGTTCTTGTTTCTCATTTGAAAATGTAATAGTTAGGGAAGAGCTTGACTCTGAACTTGATTGTGAAATGATGCTGGATGAACCATCAAAGCAGGTACTGAAGCCTGCTGGCGTGGAGCACAAAGAATGCAAAGCCGTTCACTTCGCCGATCCCGAAACAGGGGATTTGGAGGAATTTGATGGCATGGACTTCCATGAGGACGCCAACCAAGAGGAGGAAGAGGATCCTGTACTGATGCAGGATCCCGAAGGTAAATCTGTTCTCCCACTACCCAATTCTCGCAAACTACTCCCTTCCGTTGAATGTCCACCAGAGCTTGAACTTAAAACATTACCCGATCATCTCAAGTACGCGTTTCTCGCAGAACATAAAAAGTTACCCGTGATTGTTTCGGCTAAGCTCTCCCAAGAGCAAGAAAATGCTCTGGTGGTCGTTCTTAAGAAACATGTACATGCAATAGGTTGGACCATTTCTGATATAAAAGGAATAAGCCCTTCTATCTGCATGCACAGGATTCTAATGGAAGAAGAATTTAAACCCTCCCGTCAACCTCAGAGGCGATTGAACCCCCTTATGCAGGAAGTGGTAAGGAAAGAAGTTATCAAGCTCTTAGATGCTGGTATAATCTATCCTATCTCTGATAGCAAATGGGTTAGCCCGGTGCAGATCGTACCCAAACGAGGAGGGATGTGCATAACCAAGAATGAGCAAGGAGAAGAGGTTGCAACCAGGCCAGTGACCGGATGGAGAGTTTGTATCGATTACCGGAAGCTGAATGAGGCCACACGCAAGGACCATTTTCCATTGCCATTCATTGATCAGATGCTTGAGAGGTTGGCAGGGAGAGAGTTTTATTGCTTTTTGGATGGTTATTCTGGTTATAATCAGATTGTTATTTCCAGTGAGGACCATGATAAAACCACTTTTACTTGCCCGTACGGCACTTTTGCCTATCGACGGATGCCTTTTGGTTTGTGCAATGCACCTGCTACTTTTCAAAGATGCATGATGTCTATTTTCTCTGAATTTATCGAAAAATGCATTGAGGTCTTTATGGATGACTTCTCTGTATATGGAGATACGTTCGAAGATTGTTTGACCAATCTTGCTAAGATTTTAAAGAGGTGTGAAGACACTAACTTGGTTTTAAATTGGGAAAAGTGCCATTTTATGGTTACTGAGGGCATAGTGTTAGGTCATCGCATTTCTCGTGCAGGCATTGAAGTTGATCCAGCCAAAGTTTCCATCATTTCCAATCTCCCTCTTCCTAACTCGATCAGATCAGTTAGGAGCTTCTTAGGGCATGCCGGTTTTTACCGGCGATTCATTAAGGATTTCTCTAAAATTGCCAAGCCGCTCACTAATCTGCTTTGTAAAGAAAATCCTTTCTTAATAAATGAAGCGTGTGTCCAAGCCTTTGACACGCTCAAGAAGATGTTGGTTTCTGCACCGATAGTGCAACCACCCGATTGGTCACTGCCTTTCGAGGTAATGTGCGATGCTAGTGGTCTCGCCGTGGGCGCAGTTCTTGGACAACATAAGGATGGGAGACACTGCGTAATTCATTACGCGAGTCATGCCCTGAATGAGGCCCAAGTTAACTACACCACAACGGAGAAAGAGATGTATGCTGTAGTCTTCGCGTTTGACAAGTTCAGACAGTACCTGATAGGTACAAAGACCATAGTATACACCGATCATACAGCATTGAGATACTTGTTTAGCAAACAGGATGCAAAACCTCGATTAATCAGGTGGGTACTTCTGTTGCAAGAATTCGACATCATAATAAAAGATAGGCGAGGTCGAGATAATGGTGCTGCTGACCACTTATCTCGATTAGATAATGATAAAAAGGAAAAAGCCGTCAATGAAGATTTCCCGGACGAACAGTTGTTCGCGTTGCATCTGCATAATCAAGCTTGTCCATGGTTTTCCGACATCGCTAACTTCTTGGCATGCGGAGTAACCCCCCAGTTTTTGAACTATCATCAGAGGAATAAGTTCAAACGAGATGTATTAAGTTACTTCTGGGAAGAACCTTATCTCTTCAAACACTGCCCTGATTTAATAATCAGGCGATTTGTGACTGAGCATGAAGCTTATCAAATTGTCAGAAAATGCCATGAATCAGAATATGGAGGTCACCATGGTCCCGCTCGAACGGCCCACAAGGTCCTCGAATGTGGATTTTATTGGCCTCACATCTATGAGGATTGCAGGACATTTGTTAAGGGCTGTGACAGATGCCAAAGATTAGGAAACATCTCCAAGAGGGATGAGATGCCTCAAAAGGGGATTCTCACACTTGAGATCTTTGATGTATGGGGCATTGACTTCATGGGACCGTTTCCACCATCTGGTGGAAACTACTATATCTTGGTAGCTGTCGATTACGTATCCAAATGGGTCGAGGCTGTCGCATTACCGACCAATGATGGTAGCCAAGTCATCAAGTTCCTCAAGAACAACATTTTCAGTCGATTTGGCGTACCTAGGGTGGTGATATCTGATGGAGGAACACACTTTATTAATAAAGGTTTTGAAACTTTAATGAGTAAAAATGGGATCCTCCATAAGATAGGCACGCCTTACCATCCTCAGACTAGTGGTCAAGTCGAAGTATCCAATCGCGAAATCAAACACATACTCGAAGCCACTGTCGGGATAACCCGTAAGGATTGGGCACGTAAGCTCAATGATGCTCTATGGGCATACCGCACAGCATATAAGACTCCCATCGGGATGTCTCCATATAGGCTGGTCTTCGGAAAAGCCTGTCATTTACCCGTAGAGCTAGAGCATAAAGCTTACTGGGCCGTTAAAACGCTTAACTTCGATCCGAAAGTTGCTCAGAGCAAACGTAAGTTGGACCTCAATGAAATTGAGGAAATACGAGCGCAAGCTTATGAAAGCTCTCGAATTTACAAGGAGCGGACCCAGAAGTTGCACGATCGCCGGATCAAACCTAAGTATTTTTATGTTGGTCAACATGTGTTATTGTTCAATACTAGGTTGAAGCTGTTCCCCGGAAAGCTCAAATCTAGATGGGAAGGACCACATGAAGTACTAGAGGTGTTCAAAAATGGAGCTGTCAGGATTCGAACTGGCAGGGGCGATATAGTGGTGAATGGACAACGATTGAAAGAGTACCTCGGACAGTTCGATCCGGAGAAAGAAAGCCAAGCAGTGGCAGACCCGGCTTACACTCAATAAGAAACAGCATTTAAAAACACAAAAATTTCAGTTTATATATATAGTATATATTTACAGTATTTATTTCATGGCAAGAAAGTACCCAAAGATCAATTAAACATTTAGAGTACTAAGACTCTAAATGTGAGGATGTTGATATTTGGAGAAAATCTAATGCATTTCATTCATCTATCTTGCAGAAGTTTGGAACCACCAAAAAGAGGAGCAGACAAGAGTAGCATGGAAAACCAGGTTCTTGGTTGGATTAGTTCTATAAATCTGAGAAAATGTTTTCGGGACTTGAAGAAATTCAATACCCGAAATAAAATTCACAGATAAAATGGAACTGACCCAACCTAATTTTATGCAAGTGGATTATTTAATTTTCAGCCCAGCATTTTGAATTTACTTGGACTGAAATTATTTAGCCCAAATCAAATAAAATGGACGCAGGCCCAACATCATACTCGGGCCCAGTCCAAGAAAATTTGAAAATTCAAAATTCTTTGTCGCGGAAGGACCCTTGTCGCGATGTCATGCATCGCGACCAGGCCCTGCTCCGCGACAAACCCCCTTTTCCTTCTTAACCATTTCCCCACATCTTGTCGCGATGCACCTTGTCGCGGAGCATGACTCCGCGACCAAGCCCTGCTCTGCGACATGATTTGCGTTGACTGTCTCCATACTGAACTTTGTCGCGATGGCCTTGTCGCGGAGCATGACTCCGCGACCAACCCTCAACTCCGCGACCTCTCTAATGTCGCTATGCCTTGTCGCGGAACCTTGTTCCGCGACAAAGTCTCGGATTCCGCGACAAAAGTTCAAGTATTTATACCCCCCCACCCCCTCCAGTTTCTTTTCACCTTCCTCCTGTCATTTCAACTTCTTTCAGTTTCTTCATCTTCTTTTCCCCCATTTTTCTCTCATCCGAACGAACACCACGTGTTCTTCGCACCCTTATCACTCTTTTTCTAGGGGAAACTATGGACCGATTTCATGGACTCCTCCCAAACCTTGGACCCGTGCCTAGACCCGAGCCAAGGAGGAGAGGGTAAACCCTGTTCTCACCATGGTCATAGCCCCCATTCGGACCCGTTTCTTTTTGTTTTGTTTTGTTTCGTTTTTCATTTTGTTGTGTTCTTGATGTGGTGTGGGTTAATATGTGCTTTTAACTTTAGAATTTTTGGAAATGCTCTCGGTTTTAAGGAGCTCTTTGAAGTCCTTTTGAAACCCTTAAAAACCTACTTGAGAGTTGTTTTAAAACTGTTAATGGATAAAGTTTTTGAGGTTCAAAACTGGAAAGAACAAACTGATGAACATTTGGGTATTGTTTTGAATATCTAGATGTTATTGGTTTGATTGATCCTGATGTGATGTGCACAGTGTGGGTGGTGTAATAAAGATGGAAGATCTTTTTGGGCACATTTGTTCCCATGTTAGAAATCTCATGGGAATAAATGTTTGTTTGTTTATGGAAACATAGTACAAACACCCAATAGGAAGCTTCCACTTTTAATAAAAGCAACCTTTTAGAAAAAGACAAAAAGAGTTATTTTTGTTTAATGTTTGACTTGAGTTTTTGTTCCCAATGGAACACTAGTGTGAGTAAGATAGCAGTACTTTTGTCACCCAACTGCTATCCTTTTCAAAAATCCAAAATGGGACCACTCACATCCCACTTTTATTAAATAAAACAAGTCAACCATTTTTAAAATTAAAAACAGTGTTTGAAAATTTTTGGATGCTAAAACTGTCCAAACAGTCCAAGCTATCCAGAAACAGCAAATCCGTTCCGCCACGTCTCCATTGCACATTCCAATATTCGAGCATTCCATTTCCACCTATCCATCTCATTCCACTTCCAACAAGTGTCTCGGACTTGTTTAATAAGACTGAAAACTTTTGGGCCCTATGGCCCATTAAAAAGATTTTAGGCCCAATGGCTAATTTTATTTTATTTTGGGCTCTTTAGCCCATTTAAAACCAAATATTGTTTACATGTGCTTTAAATTAAAAATTCAAGTCAGAGATTTAATAATCTCACATCTAGAGCAAAGCTCTAAATGTGAGGATGTTGGTTTCTGAACTTGAATAATTTCTGAAAATTATATAAAAATTGGATTCATCACTTCTTATCTTTTCAGGGGTAATCCTCCCATTCCAGACCCTGCTCCAGAGGGAACCAAGTTGCTGGACTTGCCGGTCGAACTCCTTGGTGAAATTCTCTCCCGGATAGGAGAGGATGAAATCAAGGGGGTGTTTACTGCACAACGAGTATGCAAGAAGCTCAGGGATGCTGGGAACCTTGCCATCGTGTACAAGCGATGCGAAGTTATCACCTCCACGATGAAGAGATGGCAAGAAAGGATCCGTCGGCAGAAGGAGAGATTCCTGCAAACATGCACAGCGGCAGGAAACTTCAATCTTCAGCTCATCCCAGCACTCAGGGCATTTGCAGAGGGGAATGAGGAGCGCGCTTGTGAACTGCTACGCCCGGGACTTGAGGACAACCATAAGACATCAATCTTCACCCGCGGATTGATGCTTATGAGTAAGACAGACGAAAGCCAAGTTGAGCAGGGAATCAGAATGATCGACAGGATGGTGACAGATCGATCAGTTTTTCGGTATACGTCCCTCAACGTTCTCGCTTGGATAACTGACAACCCAGACAACCCACAACTGTGGGCAGGCCAAGGAGTCAGAGTCTATTGCCCAAGATGGCATGCACCTCTGAGAAACCGCGATTGGTGCCTGCGTTGTGAGCTTTCCAGCTGTGTCCTCTGGCTCCGATACATGCCCTGAAGAAAGAAGGACGAATTCTAGTCCCACCTTACCCTGCTTTGTTTTAATTCCAGTCTAGTAGTAGTATTTGCAAGGGATTTCCTCCTTTTGTGTGTGCAGGTTTGTGTTAACTGCACGAGAATCCCTTGCCTCGGTTGTATTTATTGCTTTCCCTAAATTGGAACTCAGTTTTTGAGACCACTGAACAATTCTTTACTGCTTTCCTTTGAAAAGATGTCTGCACAGTCCGAGATGAATAAGTGACTGTCAGACCAAAAATATGCTGTTGACATACTCAGTATGTCAGCAGTGCCTCTTTACTGCTTTCAATTAAATAACCAGCAAAAATATGCATAAACTTGCTCTAAATTCACAGGTTGAATTTAGGCTTGTGATTAAATTTTCAAACTTTTAAATTGGGATAATATAATTGAAGACATGCATGAAATGAATTCCTGAGGTTTTGAGCTATAAAAATTTAATGATGCGATCAGCTTATTGGGTAATAAATCTGCATGTTAGAGATTTCGATTGAATAAATTGTTAGAATTAAGCTTGGATTAAATTTGAGAATATTGTATGACATGAATCAACCCAACCTTGTGAGATTTGAGCCATGAGTCACTTTTACTCATTTATTTTCTTTGATGTGTGAATCATTTTGATTAAAGGAAACTAGAACTTGCAATTGGGACCGATTCAAGACCATGCCATATTCCCGAAATCGAGCATATGATCGAGGCACCTAGAAAACCCAAATTTTTGGCCTTCTTTAGAAATCCAAACCCAAAAATATTTCCCTTTAGGATTAACCAATTTGAGCCTATAAGCCTAATTTTTCTTTGAAGCCCTTTATATTATTCCTAGCCTTCTAAAAAGACCAAGAAATTCAAACCCAAGTGTGCAAGGATGAATTCTATCAAGGCATTACAATTTTTGATCATCAATGAAAACTACAAATCGGTATTCTATAAACCGATTCATCAAAAAAAAAAAAAAAAAAAAAAGAGAGTTGAATTTCATTCAACATCAATAAATTGCGAATGACAAGCAATTAGACAATAGTCTAATATCATGCAAAAGAAAACCAAAAAGAGAGAAACATTGATGATCATAAATTTTAATTAAATATGCCAAGTTACGATAGAACAAATCTTTGCCACTTCTTAGCCCAATAATTTCCCTTTACTACCTAATGTTACAACCGTATGCCCCGTTATAACCCTTAAATAAGACCTCGTGATCTCGATTTGAAGAAATGAGCCGGTGGCGAGTTGGTCTGATTGCAAGCTTATGGGATAATTTAATTAAATTTGATTTTGAGCGTTCATGATTAAACCCCAATTGAGAGTGAGTGAAGTTTTCCGATTCTCTTATAAGTGAGGCTCTGTTTCATTAAGAATGCTCATGTCATGCCTTAATTCTAATTTCTAATCTGTGCATATTTCAAACATGATGTTCATGAAGGATTGATAATAATGTTTGATTTGTAGGCCCGATATAGTGAGCAAGTATCATTTCATTAAACACTGCAATCAAGGGAATTTAACACTTGTAGTTTTGATTGTCTTATCCCAATCTAAAAAGAATGATATTTATGAAGCCACGAAAATGAATTGAATATGTAGAGTCCGTGTTCTTACGAACATTGACTCTGACTGCTCGGGGACGATCAGTATTAAATGTGAGGATGTTGATAATGGCCAAAAATGACCATTATTTTCAATCCATTTCCGTGTCTTAAACGGGCATTTGATCGCATTCCGGTCTTACATTAAGTAAGAAAGCAGTCGAATTGGACTAATTTATGCATAATTGTAAAAATAATAAGCTGGTGTGAAAAAGACATAAATATGTAATTTTATTACATATTTATGTTAGAAAAATCCAAAAACATAAGAAAAAGAAAAGGAAACAAAAAGATGGGAAAAAGATAGAAAAACCCACAAAAAGAATATTTTCGGCCCATCTGGCCCAATCCAGCAGGCCCAGGAAAACCTTTGTCGCGGAAGCCCTTGGCGCGATGCAGTGTTCCGCGACAAAGGCATATTCCGCGACCAACTGGCCCCAAATGAAGAGGAGACCAGCCAAGCCCCTGGCGCGATGACCTTTGTCGCGATGGCATGTTCCGCGACAAAGGCATGTTCCGCGACCAAGATGCACAAATAGAGACACAAGACCCAGTCGAGAAGCCTTGCCACATGCAGTGTATTCCGCGACCAACTTGATGTTCCGAGACAAAGCTGTGATGTGTGTGATGTCTTAAGACACAATGGGCTAGAATCAAGGCCCATGGGCTTAGGGTTACACTTCTATAAATATGAGGTGTCTCCCATGAGCTAATGGTTGTTGGAAGGTTGGAATTTTGTTGAGTAGAGCTCTCTTGAAGGCAAGGCAGTGGGTGCTCTCTTTTAGGTAGTTTAGTTTAGTTTTAATATTTTTATGTATTATTTAATTCTTGTCCTTAGATTAGTTTAGTGTAGTATTTATTTAGTGTTTTACTGTTTACAGCAGCTAGGTAGCCACTTTACACCATGTTTTGGTTTCTAAACTCTTGTTTTAGGGTTTGTAATACCCAAATCATGGGTATTAACAACACCTCTTCAATAATATGGGAAAACATTCATCATTTGTGTCCCAAATCATGAAATGGGTCACACACCCCATGGATTTATGCTTTCTTTTCCATTTTGGGGTCATTTGACCCCCATTTTGTCATTTTTATGTTTACTGTTAGCATATTATGGATAATGTTGTGTGGATGTGTGATCAAACCCTAGATTAGGACTCATGCTTTATTTTAATATTCTGCCCTTCCTTGTTATTTTTGTTTAAGCATGTTCTTCCTTATTTTGAATGTTTCTTGCTTGTTTTTAGCTTAGAATAGCTTTTTGATCTGAAATAGGGTGAGATCACGCTGTTTGCATGCCACTGTTCATTTCTGCTTTTTCTGACTTTTGTTCTGAACCACCTTGGGCGCCAACCGCCTTCTGGCGCGGAACCACGTTCCGCGACAGAGTGGCTGTTACGCGACCAAGGTGTTTCAAGACACTTGTCTCCATGATTTAAAACCCTTTGTCGCGGAATACCTTGTCGCGGAGCCACGTTCCGCGACAAAACTGTCCATGCATAGCGACAAAGGAGCCAAACTCTTGCATTTTGTCTTCATGGCTTTCTGTCGCGGAATCATCTTGTCGCGGAGCCACGTTCCGCGACAAAATCCCATTCTGAGACAGAAAAATTATGCCATGTTCCTTGCCTTTTGAACACCTTGTCGCGGAATACCTTGTCGCGGAACCACGTTCCGCGACAAAATTTCCATGCATAGCGACAAGGGTTCAAATGCTTTAGAATTTTATGAAAACACTTTGTCGCGATGTCACCCTTGTCGCGGAGCCACGTTCCGCGACAAAATCTCACATAGCGACAAAGAAGCGTTATGCTGCCAAAAATTCTAAAAACTTGTCGGGATGTCCATGTCGCGGATCTCGGTCCGCGACAGAATTTATGATATCGCGACAAGGGTTCTTCTCTCTATTTGATTTCAAACAAATTTCATTCTCTCCCTCTTTTATATTGCAACACTCACATCATAGCCCCACGGGTTAGGGTGTAACATTCTGGAATTGCAATATAGGGTGTTATGCTGCCCAAATTTTGATTCTCCAATTGCATCACTTAACTGATTGAACCCTTGACTCATTAATGATTAAAAATTGAGATTAGCAATAATCACTCTTCAATAATCATCATGATTAAAGGACCTTTGTTCAATTGCCATTAAAACATTCTTGTATAAACAAAATCCTGATGGCTTAAACAGATAATCTGGACTGTAATTAATTATGGTAGGAAGGATTATTTAAGACCATCACATGTGGACCCAATCCACAACCTTGCATGAGAAACCAATGTCTCTCATACAATGGATCCTCTTTTATTTCTTATTTATTTTGTCTTTGTGTGTTGTGTGGAACCATTAGTAAAGAATACATCAGACTAATGTTGGCGGGTACTCCCTCATGGATAACTAGCTCTTATTCTGGGTATTAGTTACTAATTGTTATTTTGCATGGTCTGAATGGCTGTCAGTGGAAGCCTTGGCGGTTCGCCCATCCGGGGTTATAATAGCTGCTCGACTGACTCCCATCCAGATACAGTTTTATTTTTATTATCTTAATTTCCAAACCTGAATCCCAATCCGTACTGGGAGTCAGTTGGCATCAGTCAATGCCAACCGATGATCATTATAGAAGGGAAGTATGTAGGTTCTTATCCGAATTCACAGACAGTGGAGGCCCAACTGGTGTTGACACCACCATTATAGGGTCTAAGCTGTCTAAATTCGCTCCATCCGAGTGATTGGGAAATTGGACAGTAGATGTTTACAGTCCACCTGATTACTCTGCCATTACTTTGGTCCCTTGACCACTTCATTCTGTATTTCACCTTCTGTCTAGACCCGCATCTATATTTTGGGTCAATTAATTTTACACTCCCATATATCTTTATGCATGATAATATTATATACTATTGTGGTCTGTATTTATTTTGGGATCCTTCCCTTGGACAATAGAAGTCTAGATCTTAAACAGATATTGCTTTATAAATTTCCAACAAAAACCTCTTTATAAAATCCGGATCTGAGTAAGGGATAAATTCTTCAGTTATGACTAATTCATATTCTGTCAAGGGTTGTATTTTGGGGAATTAGAAGCAGATTCAGCGATTAGGTCTCGCCTAGACTGAAAGGGTCTGTGTTATAACTGAGAGTCTAGTACCTGACAGGGAATGATTTTCAAATCCATTATTTTCCAAAATTGCTGGTTGATGGAAATGTAAGATTAAGTGCTACACCGAGATGGGGTCCACTCAGATTCAAATACAGTGTAGTAAATGATCTTAGAGGAACATCATCTAGGCCTTGGTTATTTTCTAAGATAGGGTTGAGTTTTCTTTCAACTGCTATCCTCTTCTGCCAAAGCCTACTTTTGAGTCCTGAGTGAGTGCATCCGGAACGAACTAATTTATTAGTTCGTTTCATTAGTTTGTATCTCATAATCACCCGGAAGGAAGTGAACACACTAGTGGTTCACTGAGAGCCGGGAATTCTTGATCCATACTCCTTCATTCTGACGGGGAGCTGTCTTTTACTACCAGGGTCAGATTTTCAAAACCTCCGAGTGATAGGATTTTAAATGCTTTCTTTACCGCTTTCTTTTAACCGCTTTCATTAGAGGTCACTCGGTTGTATTGAGAGTTGCGTAACTGCTACTAGGATTGACAGTTAAGGGATGGTTTAGGGCTTAATTCAAATCTTTGGGTGTGACATGGGAGAATGATAGTGGTACTTGGCATTTCAATAAATGATGTGTCGGGTGTTGCTTTTCCACCATAGATGAAGTAACACACCCAGGCCAGGGCAGTTACAAATCTGTGGTATCTTAGAATTTGCGGTCTTAAGAACATGTAAACTCATATTGCAAGTACCTGTCTGTTAAAGGGAAAGCCTTATTGAGAGCATGAGAATTAGCTATCTGATAGAATTATCCCAAACAAAGATCTGCGTATGAAAATGGAAGTTTAATATTGCTGTATCTCGCTCTTGTCCAATTTTCATTCTTTTCTTCCTGTCCTTTCTGTCCACATTGTGACTCAACTTCACGGTTGGCACAATGCTCCTTTTCCCTGCTTTCATAGATAATGTTTACCGCATTCCTAGAATAATTCTTATCCGCTTTCTAGAATAGATTTATTTGCTTTGTAGATTAATTTAACTGCTTTCTAGATCTAATTTACATTCATGTCAGTAGTTATTAATCATCTTTCAAACCTATTGAGCAATACGAATGGAAAATCTAGTAAAACGACGTGGGACCTGCTTCTACCGCACATCCTCCAGTGAACGATCCGGTCTTACTATAAATTACTGCAATTTTTGACTCCGTGCGCTTTCGGGAGCACAGTTTCTTAACTCCGAGCAATAAAAACATGACTACGTATGAATATATCCCTAATCACAACACCGCCATCATAAATTGGTTTCATTAAATAAAATCTAAACCAGGACCATGATTTTTCGGAAAATACTCATGTAGTGGGAATTAGTCAAAAGTTTCATGGCAGGAAATCTTATGGCAGGAATTGATGAGAAATATCATGACATATTTGCCGGGGATCCTCAGTGTGACAGGCTGAAGATCAACCTATCCCGGCTATGCCGTGAGATTTGTCAACATTTCATGACAGGGAGGACCACAGCGCCATTTGAAACCAAAGCACCATACTTGAGTAATAAAAAGACTAATAATCTTGATATATCCCTAAACCCTTTTCCCGTGAATCATAACTCTTTTCTTGTAATAAATCTAACCTGGTATATTTTAGAAAAAGCTCGTGGGACGGAAATTGTCAAAAGTTTCAA
>JAOANR010000005.1:41476098-41708367 GCA_030278955.1 Hygrophila difformis | reverse complement strand
GATGGGGGCCGGTGGGGATCAAACCCCCAACCTTCCGTTGGAAGTCGAGGGACTTAACCACTTGGGTTGAGGAGTTTTAAATTTTTATATTCAAACAATAGTCCCGTTATTTCCACTAGCGTTTATAGTCTTTAACTTTGAATCGCAGCTCCACTAGCTTTTTTGGAAGCGTTCGAAAACTAATTTCCAATTTAATTAATTTTTCTTTTCAAATTAGAATTTATGACAACTACTGTTACTTCTACCGAACACATATGTAAGAACTGATAGCTAGCCATAACTCCTTACAACTATAGCTCGCAGCTACAGCCTGCAACTAGGTGCAGAACAAACCCTTAAAACTAGTTTTTTTTAATATTTTTTTAGAGTTATATTTAATATACTATTAAGCTAAAGTATTTGGATTGTCGGAATGTTTTTTAACAGTTCACTCACCTATTTAGTTTGCAAGATTCCAAATTCAATGAATTTTTGTTTGGCTTCGGCTCTTCCAAAAAAAAAAATTCAATGAACTTGAAAAATCTTAATGTATTACATATTTTTATTTTTGTTTTATGATTTTTTATTCAATGTACAGTATTTGAAAAGCTTGTGTTTTAGGCCATTTTAAAATACCAAAGTGAGGGTTGGTTGGGTAAAACTGACATGTAAAACCATCCCAAACAAAACCTATCAACATGAAGCTTGGTTGGGTTGAGTTCTAACAAGTGTGTGATGTTTCTCAACAATGTTGGATGTATATCTAGCTGAATGTTGGAGTCTATAGAAGTTCTATAACTCCCCACACGTCCTTGGAGAGCTTTTGGGCATTAAAGCAAGAAGTAGATAAGGGAAACCGAAGACAAATGCAACTTGGCAACAAATTCGGATTCACTGTGATATAGGTTCAACGATGGAAACTGTTGGAACAAACGGCTGAACCGAATATTCTGAAATTTTAATGGAATAAACTAGTCACAAATAAGAACAGTTTTTGTGTTGAACACTTTAAGAGATTCACGCTCTAAGTGGATGTAAAATTTTAATTTTTCTATAAGATAAAATCTACCAACTTGGGGAATTTGAATTCTAATCAAAGCAAGAGTTTTGGACTATCATTGTGCTTATTTCATGGGTTATTTTTGGGTTTTTTTTTCTTTTCTCATTTCTAACCCATTTCAACTTAGACCCAATTATGCAAGTGATGATTCGTTCATCATTTCAATTTTTTTTGATGGACTATTTCCGCGCGATAATTTATTAAAATAAATTATTTTCTTCTTCTCGGAATTATTTTAGTGTTATTCGGATTGAAAAATTAATTTTCATTCTTTCGAACGTGAATTAATTTCTCGGATATTATAGTTATGTTATTTTGACAATTATACCCTTTTTAAATTACAACCATTAGATCATTTTTAATGGTGTAGATTTATTGTCTTGATGCACTACCAACTCTTTGGTAGTACCCTTACTCAAACCGAATGCATATACTTACTTAATGGTAATTTGCGTATTCATGGTAATAAATATTTATTTCACCAAATAGCTCATATAGTCATCGAGTCAAACCAGATAAATACTCTCTCAATTTCTAAATAAGTGTTACGTTTTCACTTTTTTTACTGTTCATTGCAACACTTTGACTTCTATTTTTCTTATAGTTATACAAGAAAAAATATAAAGTTAGATCTTGTTGGATTTGTCTCATCTTGTAGTTTTTAAATATCAAATTTTTAAAATTTGTATCTTGTACCGAATTTAAGTTATTAATAGTTCATAATGTGCATTGGCAAAGGTGCAGAGGAGAAACGTAACACTTAAAAAGAAACGGAGGTAGTATATCAACTAACAACTAATATCTTGTTGAAATATCTAACAATTATCGTTAACAACCAATTATCAAATAGGGGAATAGTTGTGATGCAGTTGTGTGCCTCTGAAAAAATGATGTGTAGTGATGTGATGCCAGACCCGAAAAAATGCTGGTAAGATGTGAAATGGTGTCTGCGTCTAGAAAAATGACGAGTTATGACAATCAAATAAAAAAAAACATCATTTTTTTTTATATGTACACATCGTTATGTACACACATTATATACAAGCAATTTAATTTGTTGTGCTAGTATAGCAACCGGATTGATCAAATAGTACTCCCCATCCAATTTATTTAGGTCATGTTTTGATTTTAACATTATTGTTCATTTTCAACTTTGATTCAATATTATCTCATGCTCATAATAAAAATATATAGTCACATTTGATCTTGTTACAAATAAATCTAATATCATAGTTTTAGAAGATATATTATACATAATTTTAATTTGAGATAATAATGTTTTTAGGCCAGTCATTTTCAGATTTTGACATTACTTTTTCTTTTAAGTTTTGGGCCACTACATTATTGTCGGGCCCATAAAAAGGGTCAAAGTGGGTCGCGTGTTGTTCAGACACATCATTACGGCCAAAAATTGAAAATCGCATCCTTCTAATGGCCTATTTAAGTTTTTTATTTTTATATAATTAAAATAAATAATATTCTTTCCATCTCATTATTTATGTCTAACTCTCATTTTTGTTCGCCTGAATAAAAAAAATAACCACTTAATAACGTGTCAAACCACATTCTCAAAGCCAACTGCTAAAATGAGGTGCTAAAATGAGGTTATTCAGTACTTTAATACTTTTTTGTTACACTAATGCGTGCCTTCCCATCGGAGACCCTTCATCATTCCGATCTTAAATTTTGTTTTACTTTCTCTTGTGGTTGGAGAATCCTTATTTTTCTATTGTCATTTCCTAAAGAAATACTCCCTCCGTCCCATCAAAGACGTCTTGTTTGACTTTTTGATACTGTTCATTATTCAACTTTGACTCAATATTATTATAAGTATATATTTGAAAAAATGAGTCGAGTTCGTCTTATTAGATTCGTCTAATCGTATAGTTTTAGAATATATATTTTACATAATTTTTACTTGTATATATTTTGAGTTATTAACGATTAAAAAACTGCATTGGTGTAACACCCCGGTTTTGGTAACCCAGGCCGGGATGCCACCGCCACACCTCCCTAGCAAGACACGGTTTCTCCGAGCTCACTAAAGAGATGCAAGGCTATGGTTTTTCAGAATTTAAAATACTCAAACAGCCCATTCATATATAATTTAAGGATAATACATCAAAGTTGCAGCGGAAATATAAATTGTGCAGCGGAAATAAAGTATAAGGGCCACATGGCCAAAACACGGGTTAAACATTCCCGTTCATGCAAGTCGTAATTAAATGCAGGGATTTAAAATAGAGATTTCCCCTAATGTTCCCATGTATGCATATGACGATGCATATTCTTCAGACTCTGTAAGAAAAAGGGGATAAATGGTTTGGGTCAGCAAAAACGCGCTGAGTAAGCTAACACATAGCATGGGTTAGGGGTTTCAAAGCCTTTAGTTAAATTTAATAAAAAGATTTCTTGTAGGAAAATGATTTGCAAGGCATAAAGACTTAAAAACCTTAAATATTTTGTTCTCCCGTTACATAACCATTTCATCAATATATCATTTAGCCGGTGATCCGGCGGCCGCAGCCAATTTCAAAAGTATCATTTAGCCGGTGATCCGGCGGCCTCAGCCAATATCAATAGTATCATTTCTCAAAATATTTTTTTCGTTTCTTTTATAGTTCACCATTCACCAGGGCTCTTGTGACCGCAATCCTCATAACCAATATTTTTCGCAGGAAACATTCAATCGCCCTTGGGGAATCTAACCCGCAAGAACTCAATACATCCTGGGGAATCTAACCCGCAGGAAAACATACAATCGCCCTTGGGGAATCTAACCCGCAAGAACTCAAATACATCATTGGGAATCAAACCCGCATGAATCATATTGATAACGTCAAACTTGGTCACAAGTCCCCAATGTTTCAAAAGAATTCTTTTAAAGAAAATGTTTTTATTTGGTGTAACGGGATTTTTTTTCAAAAATATAGCTTTATCGTAATTCCAACGTCTCGATCGTTGTTTAAAAGATTTCAAAAATCGATCGATGTCACAGTTTGCGCCTTTTTGGTTTAAAAATCCATTTCTTAGGCGATTGTTCTGAAATTTGTACAGCATCTCAAAAACATCCCAACGAACAACTTTCGTGTTTTAAGTTTTTCGGAAAAACGATGGGAAGCATGTCAAAAATCGAGTTTTCTACAGGAACGAAAAGCTGTCAGGATTCAGGTTTGACAACGTTAAAAGATTTGACTTTTTATCATACCAAATGGACTCCAAAAATTCTGAAATTTCATATGCATATACTAGACATGATTATATGCAACTTTTGTTTAAAACTCAAAGATTGATTCGGGCTAGAAATGATAGGAATAAGCTCCTCAAGATCGGTTATGAAATCTGTCATCCTTTGAAAATTCTTAAAAATGCAGAATATGTCCGATACGATTTGGGGTATCAAAACTTGATGAAAATCTCTGAAATTTTTACACAATATAGCTTAAGCTCTTAGGATCAAAATCTTAGTTTTGAGTTTTCAGGTTTGAAGACTCGAAGTAATAGAAATATGCTCGTCAAGTTTGATAATGAAATCTGTCAAGGTTCTTGACATCGGTTCTAACGCAGATCGGATCGGCTCGAGTTCGGAGGTTCAAATCTCAATGAAAAATTCTAAAAACTTACAGAGATGTTCTAAACTCATAGATCTACAACTTTCATGTTCAACACCAATCCTAGATCGGCCTAGATCCATGGTCAAAATAACCAACAAGATTGAGAGTGAAATCTGCCAAAGTTCTAAGATTCAGATTTAATACTCTTCGGTTTTGGGTTGGTTTCAGGTTTCAAAACATCATGAAAAATTCCAAAATTTTTACAGAAGCTAAATCAAAGTCTTAGGAACACTTTCCATGTTTTGAGTTTTATTGTTTGAGCAGCTTTAGAGGTTTGAAAAATTCATACAAAAACGCTGCGCCGGGGGTTTTTCTTGTTGACAGATTTTAGAGTTTTTTTAAAACTCTATGTTTGGTTGCATTTTAAGTCACCCAAAACCATAGTAAGGTTAACTTACAGTGGGGATGATGTCTCGGAAGTCACGGGGTCGTCCGGAATCCACGGGATGTCACGAACGAATCTCTTCCACCCGATTTATTCTTCCTTTGGCTCCGATTTGTGTTTGAATATGAAGATTCGTAAGTTAGGATGATGTTTATGATCTTAAAATCATATGGAAACTTGATTAACATCTTACCAACAATCCAAAGCCTGCAATCCTTGATCTACACACTTCCTCGGTCGGATTTGGTTGCCGGAAAGTCGCCGGAAAGTCCGCCGGAAGGGTGTTTGGCTTTGGGAGAGTTTTGGATGAAACCTTGGGGTGTTGATGACTGAAATGAGGTGTTAGGGACACCTAATAACGTCCAAAACATGCCTCCCCCGTGATCAAGCAAGATTCCCGCGTTGGGGCCAAGGAATATGGCAAGAAAGTCGCCAAATCGCGACAAACGGCTGCTGTCAGGCCTCCCACGCGGTGGTGGCGCGGTTGGGCTCCAGACCGCGCGGAGACCGCGCGGCTCCGGCCTGGGCTGCGGCCTGGGCCGGGTCGTGCGATCCGTCGGGCCTTTTCTCCTCTCTTTCGGACTTCTATTCTCTTACGTTTTCAGGCTCGATTTTTCGGGTCGTTCTCGGATTATGATTCCTGTCTTAAATCTTTTTCGACTTAAATTGATTTCGTGTTTGAAATCTTAAGTCCGTCGGTTTTGGATTCGTCGGCTTCTAATTCGTCGTTTTTTTTTTTTTGACTCCCGTGTAATAATTTATCTAGTTAAATTATTTCCATTTTCACGGGTTCTTGGAATTAAAAATTCTTTTCCTTCATGAATTTAATTCCAATTATTTTGACTTAATTCATGGAATGTCTTCGGGCTTCCTTTCCCTCTTTTATTCCATTTTGAATTTAAATCTATCGGCGTTTCATTTCCGAGTAATAATTTATTATGATAAATTATTTTCTTCTTCTCGGATATATTTCGACATTGATCGGAATAAATTTTATTCCTTTGGACTTTGATAAAAATCTGGGGTATTACATCCTCCCCCCCTTAAGAATCAACTTCGTCCTCGAAGTTGTGCTTCGGCTTTTCTCGCGCGAAGAGTTATGGTCCTTTTTTTTTTGTTTACTATTTGCGATATTGTGTTATTAAATTATTGTTCGATTGTTGATTATTGTTTGACTGAACCCAGAATTGAAATTTCCAAGTTGCCTACGTACCCTATGAAGGGATCAAGTCATTACGTAGTTCAAAAAGAATTTATTTGCGATACAAAATATTCGAGTTTCGAATTAAATGCTTATGCATTCTTACGGGGTATTACATCCTCCCCCCCTTAAGATTACAGTTATGTCCCCATAACTGCCTATGCATTATTCACAACCATGTTCGGGTATCATCGCATATGATCCTTCCTCAGTATTCTTCTAGGTGTCATTCTAGAAGCACGCGAAGATGAGTTTCTAAGTGATCAAGATCTAGGACTAAGGCAAAGTTAGTCTTTAGCAAGCGCTCCTAAGTCAAGATCATGTCGAGTTCTAAGGTAGGAGTGTTTCTTATCACCGATAATTCACATAAAAAAGAGTTAGTGCAAATATTTATGTATGCATATGCATATGTGATCTCCCCCAAAAAAAATTTTATGCATGCATTTATTTATCCATGGGTTTTAAAAATAAATTTATTCCATGGATAGATTAAAATAAGGATAAAAGATTTGGGCCACTATATTGGGCCGAAAGAAATAAATTATTTGGGCTTTAAATAAAAACAAGGCTATTGGGCCAAAATAATTTCTTGGGCTTCTAAAAAAAAAATTTTTTTTTTTGGGCTAAAAATTTGGGCTTTAACTTCAAAATAATAATTGGGCTCTTTAAAATATAATAGCTTCAAAATAATCCGGTCTCTGATACCACATTGGTATCAGATATTTTCTTTAAAATAAATAGCTTTAAAATAGTCTGGGCTCTGATACCACATTGTAACACCCCGGTTTTGGTAACCCAGGCCGGGATGCCACCGCCACACCTCCCTAGCAAGACACGGTTTCTCCGAGCTCACTAAAGAGATGCAAGGCTATGGTTTTTCAGAATTTAAAATACTCAAACAGCCCATTCATATATAATTTAAGGATAATACATCAAAGTTGCAGCGGAAATATAAATTGTGCAGCGGAAATAAAGTATAAGGGCCACATGGCCAAAACACGGGTTAAACATTCCCGTTCATGCAAGTCGTAATTAAATGCAGGGATTTAAAATAGAGATTTCCCCTAATGTTCCCATGTATGCATATGACGATGCATATTCTTCAGACTCTGTAAGAAAAAGGGGATAAATGGTTTGGGTCAGCAAAAACGCGCTGAGTAAGCTAACACATAGCATGGGTTAGGGGTTTCAAAGCCTTTAGTTAAATTTAATAAAAAGATTTCTTGTAGGAAAATGATTTGCAAGGCATAAAGACTTAAAAACCTTAAATATTTTGTTCTCCCGTTACATAACCATTTCATCAATATATCATTTAGCCGGTGATCCGGCGGCCGCAGCCAATTTCAAAAGTATCATTTAGCCGGTGATCCGGCGGCCTCAGCCAATATCAATAGTATCATTTCTCAAAATATTTTTTTCGTTTCTTTTATAGTTCACCATTCACCAGGGCTCTTGTGACCGCAATCCTCATAACCAATATTTTTCGCAGGAAACATTCAATCGCCCTTGGGGAATCTAACCCGCAAGAACTCAATACATCCTGGGGAATCTAACCCGCAGGAAAACATACAATCGCCCTTGGGGAATCTAACCCGCAAGAACTCAAATACATCATTGGGAATCAAACCCGCATGAATCATATTGATAACGTCAAACTTGGTCACAAGTCCCCAATGTTTCAAAAGAATTCTTTTAAAGAAAATGTTTTTATTTGGTGTAACGGGATTTTTTTTCAAAAATATAGCTTTATCGTAATTCCAACGTCTCGATCGTTGTTTAAAAGATTTCAAAAATCGATCGATGTCACAGTTTGCGCCTTTTTGGTTTAAAAATCCATTTCTTAGGCGATTGTTCTGAAATTTGTACAGCATCTCAAAAACATCCCAACGAACAACTTTCGTGTTTTAAGTTTTTCGGAAAAACGATGGGAAGTATGTCAAAAATCGAGTTTTCTACAGGAACGAAAAGCTGTCAGGATTCAGGTTTGACAACGTTAAAAGATTTGACTTTTTATCATACCAAATGGACTCCAAAAATTCTGAAATTTCATATGCATATACTAGACATGATTATATGCAACTTTTGTTTAGAACTCAAAGATTGATTCGGGCTAGAAATGATAGGAATAAGCTCCTCAAGATCGGTTATGAAATCTGTCATCCTTTGAAAATTCTTAAAAATGCAGAATATGTCCGATACGATTTGGGGTATCAAAACTTGATGAAAATCTCTGAAATTTTTACACAATATAGCTTAAGCTCTTAGGATCAAAATCTTAGTTTTGAGTTTTCAGGTTTGAAGACTCGAAGTAATAGAAATATGCTCGTCAAGTTTGATAATGAAATCTGTCAAGGTTCTTGACATCGGTTCTAACGCAGATCGGATCGGCTCGAGTTCGGAGGTTCAAATCTCAATGAAAAATTCTAAAAACTTACAGAGATGTTCTAAACTCATAGATCTACAACTTTCATGTTCAACACCAATCCTAGATCGGCCTAGATCCATGGTCAAAATAACCAACAAGATTGAGAGTGAAATCTGCCAAAGTTCTAAGATTCAGATTTAATACTCTTTGGTTTTGGGTTGGTTTCAGGTTTCAAAACATCATGAAAAATTCCAAAATTTTTACAGAAGCTAAATCAAAGTCTTAGGAACACTTTCCATGTTTTGAGTTTTATTGTTTGAGCAGCTTTAGAGGTTTGAAAAATTCATACAAAAACGCTGCGCCGGGGGTTTTTCTTGTTGACAGATTTTAGAGTTTTTTTAAAACTCTATGTTTGGTTGCATTTTAAGTCACCCAAAACCATAGTAAGGTTAACTTACAGTGGGGATGATGTCTCGGAAGTCACGGGGTCGTCCGGAATCCACGGGATGTCACGAACGAATCTCTTCCACCCGATTTATTCTTCCTTTGGCTCCGATTTGTGTTTGAATATGAAGATTCGTAAGTTAGGATGATGTTTATGATCTTAAAATCATATGGAAACTTGATTAACATCTTACCAACAATCCAAAGCCTGCAATCCTTGATCTACACACTTCCTCGGTCGGATTTGGTTGCCGGAAAGTCGCCGGAAAGTCCGCCGGAAGGGTGTTTGGCTTTGGGAGAGTTTTGGATGAAACCTTGGGGTGTTGATGACTGAAATGAGGTGTTAGGGACACCTAATAACGTCCAAAACATGCCTCCCCCGTGATCAAGCAAGATTCCCGCGTTGGGGCCAAGGAATATGGCAAGAAAGTCGCCAAATCGCGACAAACGGCTGCTGTCAGGCCTCCCACGCGGTGGTGGCGCGGTTGGGCTCCAGACCGCGCGGAGACCGCGCGGCTCCGGCCTGGGCTGCGGCCTGGGCCGGGTCGTGCGATCCGTCGGGCCTTTTCTCCTCTCTTTCGGACTTCTATTCTCTTACGTTTTCAGGCTCGATTTTTCGGGTCGTTCTCGGATTATGATTCCTGTCTTAAATCTTTTTCGACTTAAATTGATTTCGTGTTTGAAATCTTAAGTCCGTCGGTTTTGGATTCGTCGGCTTCTAATTCGTCGTTTTTTTTTTTTTGACTCCCGTGTAATAATTTATCTAGTTAAATTATTTCCATTTTCACGGGTTCTTGGAATTAAAAATTCTTTTCCTTCATGAATTTAATTCCAATTATTTTGACTTAATTCATGGAATGTCTTCGGGCTTCCTTTCCCTCTTTTATTCCATTTTGAATTTAAATCTATCGGCGTTTCATTTCCGAGTAATAATTTATTATGATAAATTATTTTCTTCTTCTCGGATATATTTCGACATTGATCGGAATAAATTTTATTCCTTTGGACTTTGATAAAAATCTGGGGTATTACATCCTCCCCCCCTTAAGAATCAACTTCGTCCTCGAAGTTGTGCTTCGGCTTTTCTCGCGCGAAGAGTTATGGTCCTTTTTTTTTGTTTACTATTTGCGATATTGTGTTATTAAATTATTGTTCGATTGTTGATTATTGTTTGACTGAACCCAGAATTGAAATTTCCAAGTTGCCTACGTACCCTGTGAAGGGATCAAGTCATTACGTAGTTCAAAAAGAATTTATTTGCGATACAAAATATTCGAGTTTCGAATTAAATGCTTATGCATTCTTACGGGGTATTACAATTGGATTGTGTGCAAAAGTCAAACAAGACATATTAATTGGAATAGAGGGAGTTTATGTTAGCAACCGAAAAATTCGGTAGCTAATGTTTCTATAAAAAAATATATCTTTTTATTTTTATTCTCTTTATTTTATTTTTAATTTATTGAGAGCCCAAGCCACAAAATTATAAGGGAAATAGAGGGAAATGATAAGGAGCCGTGTGAGGGAAATCGAACCCAAAACCTTAGTTTGAGGGATCTCTGATGGGAAGACACATATTAGTTTGACTGAGCAATACCAAGGCATTGAGCAACCTAATTTTAGCAGTTGGTCTCGAGATGTTGTTTTTGTTATTAAGTGTTCATTGTTTTTTACTTGAAATACAAAAAAAAAAGTAAAACATAAATAATGGGATGAAAGGAATATTATTTATTTAAATTACATAAAAAATAATAATTTAAATAGGCAAGGATGCGATTTCCAATTTTGGGCCATAAAATGCGTTTGAACAACATGCGGCCCGCTTTGGTCATTTTCAGGGCCCGACATGTTTGTAGTGACCTAAAACTCTAAATAAAAAATACTAATGGCCAAAGTTTGAAAATGACTCGTTATGACGTAAAAAAATTATTATCTCTTTTAATTTTTATATATTTTGAAATATTAACAGTTAAATAAGTATATTAAACTTAATGTATAAAATATAGTGGATTATAATGAGAGAGAGGAAGTATACTTTGTTTTTATACTATACATTTTTGTTGCATGAGATGAGAGCTAAGATTTTCTTTCTTTTTTTTTTGTTATGAAATTATATATGAAAAGCCATTATCACTTTACACCAAAAAAAACAGAAGAAATACAAATAATAAAATTGTGTGTATTAGTGGCACTGTGGCAGCTAGCATCTGCATCCATTTAATTGGTATTCCCTTCCTCCCAGCAAAGTTGTTTGGTTTTGACTCAATTTTATAGTAAAATATATTTGGAAAAAAATAGTCGAGTTGGTTATTGTTATATTCGTCTAATCGTATAATTTTAAAATATATTTTTTTTACATAATTTATAGTTGTATATATTATGAGATATTAACAGTTAAAAAGTGCATTGAATTGTGTGCAGAAGTGAAACAAGACAAGTTAGTTGGGATAGAGGAAGTAATATATAGGGCCCATTTGGATTGACTTTTGAAAAAAGTAAAAGGCAAAAGCAAAAGTAGAAGTAGAAGTCAAAAGCATAAGCATATAACTTTTTGTGTATGGATGTAATTTTTGAAAAGCAGGTTTTCTTAAAAGTTTATTTGGATATGTAAAAATGCAAAGTGCTTTTAAAATGTGTAAATTACCAAAAATGATACGCTACTTATACTATGAGATATTGTATATTTATAGTGTAATTTAAATAAATTAGTAATGACATTTATGACTCTGCACAAATTACTATGTGCTTTCAGATAAGCACCCTGGTCAGTTTCTTCCAGAAGCATTTTTATGACTTTTCGAGATGCTTTTGTTTTTTACTTTTTTTTCTTTTTTTTTTTAATTAAAGCCAATGTAAAGTGATGTTTGGACACGATTCTCCTAGATAACCTATTTTCCGAATCCAAAACCATTGTTCCGGACATCCAAAGTACTTTCCATTTTTCCCTCGTATCACAAAAACCCACCTAACAATTTCATAAATTAGTAGTAGTATAATGTTAATTCTTTATTTTTTCCCTCACATCATTTCAGATAAATCCAAGCTCCCGGGAACAAACATCTACGTTCCCAATGTGTACCTTAACTATATAATTAACGGTCAAGATTAATCAGATTATGAGGTCCTTGCTGTTTCTAACCTTCGTTCAAGAAAAAACAAAGGGCTCCCGTTATGTGCACATACTTTTTTTTCAAAAACACACAAAAAACACTTGGATTAGGGCACACACTAAAATACTTACCCATTCTACCCTTTCAACCCATGTACTAGAATTTGGAGTCCGGGTCTTTATGTTTTTGTAGTCGGGATCTCTATTTCCTAACACACACATATCGGGGGAAAGAGGTTTACGTTTAGGGCACACACAAAATTGGAAGAGGAAATTGGAAGAACGCGAGAAGAAGAAGAGGCCGATGAGAAGAAAGCCAAATCTGTCAAAGAAAAATGTCGAGGACGCGCGGAGGAAGGACCCGTGGTGGCGGCGGGCGTGGTGGCGGTCACAGACTGATTTTTTTTTTTATTTTTATTAATGAACGGCCACTCTTGGCCGTTCGCTATAGCTGAGGGGCCGTTCGCTATAGTTGAGGAACGGCCACTCTTGGCCGCAGTGGCGAAATCAGAAATCGTAATAAGGAGGGGCCGATTTCACTAAAACAAAATTTATAAAAAAAAAAAGCCAAAATCAAATGCAAACTATTTTAAAATATCATTCAAATAACATTATATAAAACAATAATGCAAACTTAACTTCAAACTGATGGAGAAGAACGTCTACCATCAACAGTTAGAAAAACTAACCCAAAACCAAATAAAAATCCATTTTATTTGCCAATTTTTCTTTTTGAAAAAACTTACGAGATGGAGATAGATATGAGTTAGAAATTCCTCCTATTCTTTCTTTTCTTTATTGTTATTGCATTATTCCTACTTCAAACTCATAGTTTAATTAGAAAATAATTAGACTTTGGAATTCGATTTGTAATGATAGTGCATTGGTGATGGAATGGAAAAAAACCTATTGGAGAGGAAAGTGACACAAACCCTAGTATAGAACAAACTTTAATTCAATATAAGTGGCCAAGAACTATAGAATTATAAATAATTGTGGGCTTCTTAAAATTTAAAAGAATAAATAATTAACTAATGGGTGAACCATACTTTAGTATATCTAGCATATACTGTAAATATAAATATATATATATATATATATATATAATATAGTACTTATTATATAGTACTTCCTACGTCTCACAAATATTGTTACGTTTGACTTTTGACACTATTCACTGTTTAACTTTGATTTAAATTTTTATCATAGTTATGTAAGAAGAAACATAGTCAAGTGAGATCTTGTTCGATTAGTCTAATCTTATAGTTTTAGACAATCAACTTTTTATAACTTTTCGTTGTACAAAATTTAACTTATTAACCGTTAAAAATGTGCATCGGCATACGTGTCGGAAGGGTGCGTAACAATTATAATGAGACAGAGGTAGTATAGGCTTTGTGGCAAATTTAAGGAGGGGCCCAAGCCATCCCAATGGGCAATGTAGTTTCGCCCCTGCTTGGCCGTTCTGTTTTAGAAGTAAAAAAAAAAAAAAGAAAGAACGGCCATTACTGGCCGTTCCTCTTTGGAGCGGATCGGCCAGCACTGGCCGGCCGTCTCTTTATCTCCCCGGCCAGTGTTGGCCGTTTACAATATAATGCACCCGGCCATTACTGGCCGTTTGTCTTTGAAAAGGGTCGGATGGCATTGGCCGTTCGTTCCTTTCTCCAAAACAAAATTCGGCGCACAACATAACTAATCTGCAATATTGCTCATCTACGATATAAATATAAAAAATGTTACAGGTTCTATGAGGTATTCGTGTTCTTCCACTACATATTCATCTCATCTCGGTATTGCTCATCGTTCATGTCCATGGAGTATGAGTATATGAATATAAAAATACATAAGAAAAGTAGGGTTTTGGGTTTAGGGTTTTGCGTTTTGTTTTATTTGAATGAGGAAGAAATGCAGAGAGGGAGGGAACAAAAAAAGAATTTGTGAATTGTTTGCCCAATCTTAAGAGAGTGTGCCCAATCCCCCATTTTCTAACTAGGAGTATATTTGATATTTTATGTGTGTGTCCCCAATGAATGTTGTGGGTATACCGAGGCCAAAACAAAGGGCAGCCTCTGTTGCAGTTACTGCTTTACAACTGCCATAACATCACCAGCTCACCCAATTGGAACCTACGCCTCTATGTTCTATTCTATCACTTAAATGCCAACAACAATACAGAAAGTGAAAGTTTTGAAAAGGGCAGCCCCTGTAGTTGGTCGATTATCGATTTATCTGTCATTTTCCGTTGCCATTTGCCCTTTGTTGTTTTCTCTTTTAAATTTTGAAAAGTTTGAAAAAGGGGGGAAATTCCTAGTTCAGGGTTGTGCTGTTCATCTGTCGCCTTGGCCCTTGGCGCAGATAGTGCCCGATGATTTTGCATTTGCGTCGACCCGGCGTTGGATCCCCAGCTCCGATGTTAACCCATTAAAAAGGGGAAAGGAAGAAACTGGAAAGTGTAAATGTCGGCTTCTCCTTCCTCATTCGAACGCCCTCGTATTGGGAACTCGAATACGGTAAGTTCCCGTTTGCCTTTTTTTGAACCGTTTCTTCTTTTTTCATTTCCTTATTGGTGGGGGGGTTTTTTTGCTGTCAATTTTAGTCAGGCAATTGTTAGGAGGAGTTGAAATTGATCCCTGGCGTATTCTTCGTGTTTTCCTATTTGATTATTAGCATGTCTTTTGACAATGGGGGCTTATTTCTGACAAATTTTTTGTTTGTTCTGTAGATATTCAAAAGCGGGACTCTACTGATATCTTCAAAAGGTAAGTGCGTTTTGGGTTCTTTATTTTGTCTCATATCAGCATTTTTAAATTAGTAGAGGTCAGTCGGGTTCTTCTGATTCATACGCCACTTGGTTTTTAAGGGTTAAAATGCATGATTCATTGGTAGAACGATCCTTGAACTGAAATAAGTGCTTGTTTCTTAACATTTTATTGAACTAGCACTTATTGCGGTTCAAGGAACAAGACAACGGTAAGATTGATACTGTTGTGGTTTAGTTGTGATATGATGGATGTATGTGGCAATGACAACACCATTTGCTAAATTTGAGAAACAATTTTCATTAACAATGCTGGCGAAGGAATTGGTTAGGTCCGAATATTATACTCTTAACATGGAGGAGCAGATTTGTTTATCTTTGGTCCTCCTGCAATCAGGTAACACTGGTTTACTAAACTTTTTTTTTCAGGATTAGGGTGGAAAATTTGGAAGAGACGATGGTTTGTTCTCACACGAACTTCTTTGGTTTTTTTTAAGAGTGATCCTGTAAGTACCATATGCATAATCTATTAGTCTTTTATTTCAGTTACGTAATGTGCCTTATAGATTGAGCCAACAAGATTTTACAGAGAATTCACATTCATGCTATTCTAATTCATTGTTCTATTTGATATATATATATATATATATTTTTATCTCTTTTAATGCAAAGAAAGATTGTGCAGAATTTACCAACGCCAATTAATGGAGAAGGAAACACAGCTCTGGGTGGCATTGATTTGAATAACTCTGGGAGGTATAGAAATGGTTTTCTTTCACTAAGCCATTATGTGTCTTTTCATTAACATGCTGACATTTTCCATTCCATCTACATGCAGCGTCGTTCTCAGAGAGGACAAGAAACTGATTACGGTTTTGTTTCCTGATGGACGTGATGGACGAGCATTCACACTTAAGGTGATTAAAATATTATATATGAATTCCTCTTGGCCTTGCTACTCTTTGTAGTTAATGTCTCTTTTATCTTGTAAATGATGTGCTACTCTGCCATTTCTTTTTCAAAACCCAGGCAGAAACATCTGAGGATTTGTATGAATGGAAGTTTGCTCTTGAACATGCTCTGGCACATGCCCCAAATGCTGCTCTTGCGATGGGAAACAATAGAATATTTAGAAGTGACAGTGATGAAGCTGTTGCTGGGCCTTTCTGTCTATGTCTGTCTTACTATTATTTCTTTCTTTTATGTTTTGTGAATAATATCTTGAAAATTTTGCTTATGGTTTCCCTATGTGGCCAATTTTCCGTCCCCCATTTTAATAAAAAAAATTTCAAAAGCAAACCTTGATGACATGTCCTCTTGATGTTAATGGCATATTCGCTTTATTTAGGGGAAAAGAAACACCGAGTGATGTCTATTGCTGGCAGTCCAATATTGCTTGCATTAGAAGATGTGGATGGAAGCCCATCCTTCCTAGAGAAAGCACTCAGGTTCCTGGAAGCATACGGTAAGCTCGTGGTTTCAGTTTTAGAATTTCCCTTCAAAATAATATCTCAAAAGTGCGCGGTGTCACTGTAATCTTGTTTTTCTTGAACTATATCCTTCTGGACCTTTTGCGTGGCCATTCCTTTGATGGTTATGAAAGAAGGTTAAGGGCATTATTACTCTTGACCTATATCCAACACACATGAGGAAAAAATTTGATCATTCTTATTTGTGAAATTCAAAAACTTTACTTAATTTATGAATTTCGCCAATTTCTTAGATCTCCTCTAATTCCAGACCAATTTATTGATGCTGGACACCCGACAGCCACTTTTGTTCTAGGTGACAAAAGATGGGGTGGTGGGATATTTACTTACTACTGTGATAGTAATCCATGATTGTTAGGTTCAGTGCTGTTTTTTCCAAACTAATTCTTACCAATGCAATAAAATAATGTAAAGCACAAAAGTGCTCTCATCAGTAAATATTTGTAACCACAAACATCATGTTTCAGGAGTAAAAGTTGAAGGAATTCTGCGGCTGTCTGCAGATGTTGATGAAGTACAAAAAAGACTTGAAGAATATGAACAAGGTTTCTTTCTTGAGTTATTTTAGTCAATGTGCTTGAAACTTTTAGGACTTCATGTTGCTACGATCTCATTATTTATTTTACTTAATATTGTACTTCCTCCGTTTTGTTTTAATTGCAACATGTTGAAATGTAACACTGTTCACACAAATACTTTGACTTAAAGTTTTACCATAGTTATACAAGTTAAAATATAGGCAATTGAGATCTTGTTAGATTCGTCTCATCGTGTAGTTTCTGAATATCGAACTTTTAGAATTTTACCTTGTATCGAACTTGAGCTACTAATGGTTTAAAAGGTGCATTGGATTGCGTGTTGGGTGGGTCCGTAGCAATTATAAAAAAACAGAGGAAGTATAATGTTTTCTGGTAAATATGCAGTTTTGGTGGATAATCAAACCATCAAATTTCAGTTGTCTCGCTTTCAAGAGGCGCACCTTAATTTATATGCCTTGTGTGAATGATGGAGAAAACAGAACAACAATTTACTGAATGAGAAGACATTAAGAGATCAATCTAATAAACTATATGTTGACATGGAAGTACTTAATCAATGTTCAAATAAATCCATGGGTTCATATCTCATATCAAGAGCGTTTTTCTAATTTGAAAAGCATTTGTAGAATGTCTATGGCCTATCTACAGGAGTAGCCTTGTATGTGTAGATCTGTTTAATAATTGCCTTTGTTAGTATAGCTTTGCTGGCAAGACATATGAGCATCTTCCTTCATTTTGTAAGCTGGGAAAATTTTGTCTGATTTGGCTCCTCCTTATTCTAGCACTTGTATTCTTCATTGAATGCCAATTTTCTCATTTTTAGGCAAGACTGAATTCGATCCGAATGAGGATGCTCATGTAATTGGTGATTGCGTTAAGGTTTGATGTCCATCTGAATGCTTAATTCTACTCTTGCTTTTGTATCTATTGACAATTATTAAAGTTACTTCTACGTTTCCTTAAGCATTTTCTTCGGGAGCTACCTTCATCACCTGTTCCTATATCCTGTTGCTGCGCTCTGTTAGAAGCACACAGTAAGTTTCTCTTACACTGTTATTTGTGGTCGTGCTAAAGTTTCAAGGATAATGTTTTTTTGTTGCTTTGATCAAGATCAACAAGGTTTAGAGGCTTTTCATGATTTCTTTGTGGCTGCTTTTAAGCAGGAGTTGACTGGAAGGAAGCTCGGGTAAATGCAATGCGCACAGCAATACATGAAGCTTTACCCGAACCTAATCGACGCCTGTTACACAGGTACAAGGACCTGTTTGTGGTTAAAGTTTCCTTATTATACAATATGTATACGCCTGTTCTTAAATCAATTGGGGACAGTAAGATGACGGTGGTAGGTACACTGGATATGGTTATACACCTGTTGTTACTTCAACTGGAGACCGTAAGATGTGACAGCGATAGGTGCACTGGATGAACAACCTGGAGCAAGGTGTTTAACTTTTGAGGAATAGAGCAACATCAACCCATATGAAAAACATAGCAACAGTACTTTATCATATAACTCCTGGTCACTGACCAATGATCTAATGTAGTTAGTGATGGCTAGATATCAATATCTAATTCCTACATAATTTTCCTTAAACAATACTCTATCTGAGTAGGAAGTATGAGAGGGTTCCACCGGATGGGCATTAGTAGAGTTTATCATTTTCGAGCGCTGCATGATCTGCATTTTCAATAATGAGACTGGTGTGAATAATTGCTGCTAGAAACTCGATTGACAAGGCACGGGAAAAATAGAAAATCAAACTGTTGTTTGATGCTCAGAGTCTTTTAAGTAGTAGTTTGCTGTTTGTCCAGTATGAGGTGCATGAGTTGACGAATGAGGAAAGCTCTTGGAATATTTCTGAACTGTTTCTGAAAAGCTGCACATATTCATGGCAGCATACCCTGGTGTATGAATTTTGATTTCAAGAGAAAATTTGATTTCAAGCAAATTATCTAGCTATAATCATGCTTGTGTGCTGCTTGGATTCTGTGCTAGAGACACGAAGTACATGGCCATATGAGGACTTCGCCTCTAATGTACTCTTTTGGGGCGAACTCTTGAAAGTTTGGGATAAAGTGTTGGTTAAATCACTAACTAGAAGTATTCAAGGGTGATTCCTTGATTGAGTCTGCAAAATAGTTTTCATGTACCATACACATGAAGACTTCACTTTCAGTGTATGCAGTTAGAACTTAGAAAACTAGGGAATTTATTAAGGTAGTTGCAGTGGAACTTAGGTGCACTAATCTGCAATCAGACAAGAGGTGTGTTCTGTATTTACCCGTTATCAATGCATGCATTTTTGTGACACGTGTTCTCTGTCTATTGCCTGCAGAATTCTTAAGATGATGCACACAATTTCATCTCATTCTGTTGAGAATCGGATGATTCCATATGCGGTTGCTGCTTGCATGGCTCCATTGTTGCTTCCCCCACTTTTTTCTGGGGAATGTGAATTTGAAGATGGTCATGATATGAATGGAGATAACTCTGCTCAGCTTCTTGCTGCTGCCAATGCCGCCAATAATGCCCGAGCAATTCTTACAACGCTTTTGGAGGAGTATGAGAACATTTTTGATGTAAATCATTCTTCTTTTCTAGTTCCAAAATTGCAAAATTCCCTTTCTGAAGCTGTGGCAAACCATCACCCTGCCATGATTCTTCCCACTTTCTATTCATCTTATACATCAGCAGAAATTATGCATGGTTAGAGGTAGGGAGATCTTAACACCTGGAGCTCATAACCCGGGTGAGATCTCACCTGATACATGTATGATGGGATCCACTCATTTGCATACACAGAGTGGACTAGTACATGGGTTTGGTGGAATCTCACCTAAAAACCTGTGCTTTGGGTGTGGAAGCTCCTCATTCATCTGATGCTCATCTTTTCATAAAATCCATGTCCTCGTATGGCCTTTTTTTTAGGAAAAAAAAAAGTGTGCCATTGCTGTCCAAGTTGAAACATTGCAATTTGATGAATTGCTGAATGACAACAATGTTTAGTCTTGTTCTATCACCCCAAGCCTACACGCCTGACTTGACAATCTACTCAGCTGAAGTAGGATTTAGAGCTGCATAACACAATTCACTTTTGTTAAACAGCTTTGTGTCATACCTACAAAAAAATAGAAATAATCTTCTTTTTATCTTTTTTTTTTTTTTTTTTTTTTCCCCCTCTTATACATCTATTTGGGTGTATTATTGTCTGGTCCTAATGGTATTTATTGGCATAGTTGAGATTGTGAAGTTTTTCGGCTTGTACATTGATTGATGTCTGTTTTGTTGCCTTCCAGGATGATACTCTGCAGAGGAGCATATCCTCTTCCTATTCTCAAACTGTGAACAGCGGAAGTGAATGTGGAAGTGTTGATGGAAATTCCGGCATAATAATTAATGGGCATCACAATGTTCAACTTCATAAAGAACCTGAAACAGATATCAATCATGATCGCAGACAAAGTGGAAGGTCAAGTGAAATCAGTTGTTCACCCATTTGCAATCAATACAATTTTAAGGTTTTTCCTCTTTTCATATTGCATTATGGTTTACTGTTTTGGAATGGTGGTAACATGTCTGAATCCCAGAACCCATTGGAACAAGAAAACAAACCAATTGAACATAATGCTCTGTTTATGCTGATTCCTGTTGTCAGAAGTTGCTTTGGCATATCAAACATTACTTTAATGATGAGACCTAGAAAATTTCGGAAGAAACTATGAGAAGAGATTTATTAAACTTAAAACTTAAATGAAAATCTTTATGGAAACGTTCTGCTCTAGCTTCTACCAGGCCATCAGAAATGGATGATACCCTCCATGGATCTCCCTTCCTCTATTTTGCTTTTGCACTAAAATTATGTTCAGAATTTGACACTGGAATTTTTAATGATTTTCCTATTTCTGTTAATGAGCAGGTAGACCAACAGAGTATGATACATGAAATCATAGCGAAGACTCCTTTAGAAGTATATGCTGAAAATTCTCTAGTTCTACATCAGTCTACCCCTGAACGAGAAATATTTGTTAAAACGCTAACACCCATCCTTACCCAAACTAATGGGTGTGATGTTAAGAAGAAAAGATTTTGGAGAAGGAAAAATGTGAGTTCTTTACTTCTCTTTTCTCCTTAGCTTCCTTTGAATAGTTAATTATATAATGTGCCAGTTACTTTTTGGTAACAATTGCATTAGGATTAGACAGCAGAGATTTGTTTCAGTTAGATATATACTCCCTCCATTATTTTATTTCACCATTCATGTATTTCGGGCAATCCAATACACATTTTTAATCATTAATAACTCAAATTATATACAAATATAAATTATAAAAAATTTAACATTATAAAACTACACGATGAGACGAATCTAACATCTCACTTGACTATGTTTTATCATATATAATTGTGCTAAAAAAATTACATCAAAGTAACTCGATGAATAGTGTCAACTATGCAAAAGGGTAGTTTAATAAAAGAAAAACGGAGGGAGTATTTGTTTATACTTTATATTTTATGCCTCTTTACTTTCTCTATCTTTACGTTTTCTTAGTTTAAGAAAGCGGAGATTTTTGGAGTTACAAGTTTGAAGAACTAGGTTATGATTGAAGTTTAAAGTGCATAAGAGTTTTAACTTTATGATGGATTTGGATTAATTAGTAGTGATTTGTGTCATATCTTATCCATAAAAAATGAGACCATATGCCGCGGAAGGCAAAATTGAGCTAAACAGATTTTCCTCATAGGTAATTTGCAAAAGGGCCAACACTGAATGAATTCTGTAGCAAATAATTCAACAAAATTGATACCACGCGTGTAGGCCCAAAATCATTAAAAGGATGTGGATCTTGCCTACCAAACACGACCTATGCTGAACTATTCAAGAAATGGATCAAAGTAAGAACGATTCTCGCTATGTTGAGGATTTTCGTGGTAAACATGACCACGAGAACAATGCGCACCACAACGAGAAAGGGATAAAACAACCAAGGAGGAGTTTGAGCATCATTCCCGTGTGGCCATTCTCGTAGTACACCAATACCACGAGAATCAACACCACAACAACAATAAAGGGTGAAAAGAAGTACCAAAGTTCTTATCACCATTCTCGAAAGTCGAGTATCGAGTATCGAGCCTGAACAGTAACAAAATTTAAAGTTCTAGCCCGAATTTAACTAAGTTAAATAGTATATAATTTGAATTTAAATTGGCAGTTTTACTTATTATGCTGCAAAATATAAGTTTTTTAGGTTTGATAAAGTTTAACTTGTGTCTAATAGTTTTTTTTATTTTTATATTTTTAAAATTTAATAATTTAATCGAGTATTGAGTCGAGTTTTCCTCACCCTTACTCAAAACCTATGGATTTAGTTATGCAATTACTTGAAAAAAAACAAAAGAATGAAGATGGGTAAAGATGATAGACCAAGGAAACAAAATAAAAATAAAAGGGATAGGGAAGCTTTACCAAATCTAGGGATGGCAAAGATGAAGTGTCACAATCCCCTCAATCTAAAAGATTTGGTCACAGAACTTGAAGAATCTTCGGTCTTCAAATAGATGAAAGTTGCCCGATGAGTCACACCAAGGGTTGTGAGAATCAAATCATTCAAAACTCACTGGTTTGTAGATTTGAGTCACACAAATCTACACACCAAGAATCATTCAAGAGGGTTGTTGAAACACTCAAACATAGTTTTTTCTCAAAGGAGAGGATTTTCATTCATAAAAATATTTAAAGTCTGCCTTGCATGGCCGTGGATGGGTGTATATATACTGCCCATTTGATTACAATAATAACAAACCCCAATATGATAATTAATAAAAGTTCCAACAAGTTAACATAAACATCGAATGACTAAAACATAAAAATAATGCTAATGGCTACGGGGTTAGGAAATGGAACAATAGAGTCATTATGGTATCGAGGAATTTTTGTGGTAATGCACGAGCAAGGAAAAGCATGACAACAAGCAACATCCATGACTTGAGAGACATTCTCGTGGTGTTGAAAGGTATTGTTGTGTTGTGATAAGAGCATGAGAATGGCTGATGGTATAAGTTTAATTTTCCTTTTCATATTGATTATCTGGTGAAGGAGCTTCTTGTAGTGTTGGAACATCACGGGAATATGACTGGTAGCATGAGAACACATGGAAGTAATGAAGGGACTTTCTCCTTCCGTCTTCATATTTTCTTGGGACCCATTCTCATTGTGCTACTTCGGTACGAGAATGGTGATGCAACATGAGAACTTTGGTCCTTCTTTGTTCGCCCCTTGATTATCTTTTTTGTATTGATTATTGTCGACTGTCGTATTGTTGTACCATGATACCATGAGAATGGGGATACAACACAAGAACTTTGGTATTTTTTTATTCACCCCTTGATTGTTGTCATGGTGTTGATTATCATGGCATTTACACTAATAACATGAGAATGGTGTGCAGCATAAGAATAATGCTCAAACTTCTCCATTCCTCGTTGTGGTGCGTGTCATTCTCGTGGTCGTTGTTGAGATCTCACATCGGAAAGATTGTGGTACTCCTCCTTGCTTATATATGATAGAGGTCCACCTATCACCAATTGGTTTTAGGTTGGATGCCACTATCCCATCCTCTAATATGATATCAGAGTTATGGCTATGGGTAACCGGGTTGGGTATGTTTGATCCTAGATGTGGGATTCGATTTGGAAATGAATATCATCGAGGCGTGTATGTTAAGATCCCACATCCGAAAGATTGTGGGACTCCCCCTTGCTTATATATGGGATAGAGGCCTCTCCACCTATTACCAATTAGTAGTGTCCGAAGTTAAAGATCTATCCCAGGCCAGTGGCGGACTTGTGTTGGGGCTTGGGGGGCCGCCGCCCTCTCCCCCAGTTTGAAATTTGCCTATTAATTTTTATATTGTTATGTTTATTTTAGCTAAAGTAGAAATTTTTTATATATAATTCCGCCCCTAACTCAAACTTTAGCATTAACATTTTACACAGTCGTATAAATTTTAATTATAGTATAAATCATTTTCGGAAGAAGAGGAAAAATAACGCAATACTAGTATTGTAAATTCACTGTTGTAGACAATTTAATACTCCATCTGTCCAACTCAAGTGTCGTACTTACTATTTTTGGATGTCCTATCACAGATGTCTTCTTTCTATAAATAGAAATAGTTTTCCCCTTTAACAACTATGTGGACCCCACCATATACTCACAAATCAATTCTACCTTAATTCTCGTACCCAACAGTAACAGGACATAATGAATGGGACGGAGGGAGTACTTTGATATTGTAATTTTGTTGATTATAATTGAAATATTTTACTTTGTTTAGGACAAAATGAAAAGATATTTCTTTCCAAGAGTTCTAAACCAAATAATGCTCTTTCTAGCTCTGCAATACTAATAAAAAGGTCCGGGTAGAATTAGATGAAGAGAGAGACATTATTTGCGATCCGGAAAAACGAAAATGGCGAAGACATTTGGTCGCATCCCCTGCCCCCCGCCCCCCGCCCCAGACACTCTGCGTCCGCCACTGCCCATGGTGATGGCTGAAAATGAATAATTTATTTTAATTTTTTATAAGTACATTCTATACACTTTTTTCTCTCACTATTGTCCTACAAAGTAGCCTTAGCTCTTCACTAGAAAGGAAGTGAATTCAGTTTGTTTATGCGAACACCTTTACTGGCTCTTTTTTTCCTTATTCCAATGGACAATGTGCTTTGAATTGCGGTGAATCAAGTTAAATCTAGATTTATCTTGAAACTATGCACTCGTATATTGTTGTCTTTAAAATAAAGCTATTTCTTTTGCAGGAGACAAGAATTCCGTCAAAATCAAATGAATTATCTGAAGAAGAAGAGTAAGATCAATTTTTTTGAAATTTATTCTGCTTTCTCTAATCTTCCAAATTTTACTTACAATAATTTCCATTTAGTACATCATAAAGCATATAAGCCTTCATTTCACTATTTTCATTTCACTATATGGATTACTTGTTGCCATTACGACAAGACAAAGTTCCACCATTATTGTCCTTTTTTTACCCCCAAAATGAACCTCTTTTTGTAGCAAGGACCGAAGACAATTTTAATATGTCTCTTTCCATTTACATTGACTGTGGATATTATCCATGAACTCCTATCCTTGATAAGTAGGTGATGAACATTGAACACCCATCTTATGAGGAGCTTAGCTTCACCAAAATGAACCAATAGACTTTCCTATGCGTTGATTTAAAAATTTATAATTGTTTCGGTTTACTCCTCACTATCTGTGAAGTATGAACAGATAATTTACTTGTTTACTTGCGGCTGTGTTTCTCTAGCATTGTTCATGATGCTCCCATTGCCAGAACTTTCAAGTAGTCATCAATAATGGCTAGTAATAATTGGATAGTTGATGCTTCCACCCCTTACCTTCTTGGCTCTGGAAGTTTACAATTGTATTTGTGATTTCATTCTACAGAGCTGCCATCCAAAGACTGGAGACCGCAAAGGATGAGTTGCAGCAGAGGATTGCAAAAGAGGTAACTATTGACTTTTGGAGACGCCATGGCATGATAAACTTAGGTTGATATAATTAGAACTTTTACATCGCCAGGCGAGAGGTAATGCAATTTTACAAGCTAGCTTGGAAAAGAGGAAGCAGGCTTTGCAGGTCCGCCGAAGGGCACTTGAGCAAGATGTAAGTGTTTGTTTTGAAGCTTACTGGAGCATTTTAGATCTTTTTATGCACTATTGGATTTGAAAAGGCGTTAAGACCTTCAGAATAATTGAGGGGCTATATTTTAGGACAGATGACATCTTTTAAGTAATCTCGTGAACCCTAGCTTATTGAAAATATGTTTGCTATGTATTCAATATTCAGGCACTTGATCTATCTTCGCTTTCACTGCTCCCTCTCCCTGCATATATTGTTATTCATGCCTTAACATTCCATTTTTTATTTCATAGGTAGCAAAACTGCATACACAACTGCAAGCAGAGAGAGATTTACGAGCTGCTCTTGAAGTCGGCTTGAGCATGTCTCCTGGGAAAGTTTCCAGTTTCCATTCCTTGGATTCCAAGGTAAGTGTCTAACCTTCCACCTTCTAATCAACCCAATTACTGTAGATGCTGAAACATTTCATTCAACTACAAAGACAATGGTCGAGCTTGAAGAGATAGCAATTGCTGAGGCAGATATAACCAGATTGAAGCAAAAAGTTGCTGAACTCCACTGTCAGCTAAATCAGCAACGTCAGCATCAATATGATTCTCTTTCTGCCGCAGTTGACCTGTATGAATGTGCTGCAGAAACCCAGCAGTAAGTCATGCTTTGAAGTTCACTGATCTCTCCTCTTTCCTTGTTTTCCACTGATGATCATGTTTATTCAATTTAAGATGATTTTCCCGTATAAAATGTGAAAAGTTTACCTTCTTTGAGCTAATGTCTTCAAGGTTAAAGAACCGGATCCATGCCTACAAATTAAAATTGGTGGGACACTCAAAATTAATTGTGCAAAGCATCACTTGCATTATTGAATATTGTAGAAGAATGATATATGCTAATGGATTCTCCACTGTAACAGCTTAAGCTTTTAAGAGAGTTGGTTCACTAACATTCTATCAAAGCCAAGGATCTCATGTTTGAGTCCTACCGCCTCCATTTGTATTTGTATTTGTATTTGTGGCCTTTGTTTCTTTGTCCAGTGTTGAGGAATGATATACTTCTTAAATAAGTGATACAGAGGGGGGTTTGTCACGGTTCATTGAGTAACTTTGATCAAATTTTAGCACAACTAAATAAGAAAAAAATGGTTAAGTAAGATCTTGTTGGATTCGTCTAATGACGTAGTTTTAAAATATCAATTTTTTATAATTGTTTACTTGTATGCAATTTGAGTTATTAAGAATTGAAAATGTGTCTTGATTGCGTGAAATGAGGAATGCGTCATTTATTTAGAAACGAATGTAGTATGTTATTAGATTCTCCTCCCTAACAGCTTAAGCTTTTAGGAGAGTTGGTTCACTAACAAATATGAATGTGACTGCCTGCTTTTTTTTTATTAACCTGTTCAAATTCTTCTAATCCTGTAACCTTTCATTCCCATAGATGTGGAATCAATTACCTTCATTCAAGTTCTTATTTGTTTCACATTTTTGCTTCTGCAACTGGGATGGGAGTTGGGACAATGCTTTTTATGGATCAGGATTTTTTCTCATAAATGACGCAGAGTTTTGTTTTGTTTTGTTTTTTTTTTTTTCCTGCTACATACTAATTTGCAACCTGAATTAAGATATTTACACTAAATGGAACATGGATAATAGGCTACTTCTATGTTTCTTTGTTTTCTGACTATGATTGTGTTCGAAACTGTTACATTATCGCTTGAATGTTTATTGGATTCTGAATAGAATTTTACTGAATTGAGTTAATCGTATACGCAGGCCATTGATGCATCACAATTTTGATACCAGACATGTTAATAACCATGATACAAAAAGGACAGAGGTAATGGTAAGCAGTTATCTGTTTCTAGTTCTGGAACTTTAATTTTTTTTTTCTTTCTTTTATCAATTAGAATGCCAAAGATGTACCATTTTTCTATACTTGATATCTCATTTTGCTGCAACTCGTCACATGGTCACAGGAGTCGGGATCAGTTCAGAGAAACATCAAAGGACAATTATTGTCACCAGGTAGCAGTGGTAGGGTGTCTTTAATGAAGCATCTCTTTGGATCAACGAATGTACATGAATGGGTATCGGCAAATTCACCCATGGGAGATGTTTCTGATTTGGATTCTCCATATTTGGCTACACCTTCAAGTGCATCTGAGGTAACACTACAATTTTTTTTTGCAATTTCTTCCTCTTAAAAGAATTGAATTTTGAATATATTCATCTATAGGGAGTATATAAATTTGAATGTGGGAACAATGGTACGTGGCAGTTGCAGTTAGATTATTTAGATGTATAGACAAGACTCAAGAGAGGGTTATTTAAGAAACGCATATGCATAGTGCAGAGGAATTTTGGAGGGGCTAATAGGAACATAACAATCTTATATCAGGCTTATTTTGGGGTCGATGATCAGCTAGTTCAACCTGTTTCACCAATGGCTCTTCGCATTTGTTTCGATGTTAGTCTGAAACCTGAATCCATTTGAGTTCCTAAGATATGTATGAAGAACTATTCCCACTTGTCAGCATTCATTTGAGTGAAGATAAAAGTAGGATAGTAAATGACCATTCGACTGATATAATCAATCAACATCCGAACCATAAGACTTTCTTCATATTTTGTGGCAAACACCTAAACTCTGTTTCATTTTTTGCTGCATTTGAGCACAGATGTTTGATTATCCTCGGCACCATTCATCAACCCTGATCCAATTGACTACACAGCTCGACTTCTTCAAGGACAGAAGAGCACAGTTGATGAAACAACTGCATAGCCTGGATTTAAACTATGCATCCTGACTCAGAAAATTTTGGATACGAATAAACCCTGTCTTATTCTCGTGGTTGGAACTGGCCAACGCCCATCGGTGCTTCATTTCAGTCACTGTTGCCTCTATGTATATATATATAATACTCCCTCCGTCCCGCGAAGATTGAAGCATTTCTTTTGGGCACGGTAATTTAGGTAGTGGAGTTTAGTAGTTAAAGTGGTGTGGGTATTTGTGTTTAAGATTATAATGAATTTTGATACTGTTTATTGTTTAACTTTGACTTAATATTATCGTAGTGATGTAATTTGAGAAAAATATTCAAGTGTGGTCTTGTTAGAATCGTCTAATCGTGTAGTTTTAGAATATATATTTTATACAATTTTTATTTGTATCAATTTTGTAATATTAAGAGTTAAAGAAATATAAGGGACTTTGTGTAGGAAAGTAATAATGCATTGGAATTTGTGCAGAATAGTAAAAATAAGTATTTTTAATGGGATTTGACAATAATTAAGATTCTAATCAAACTTATATTAATTTAATTTTTCTAAAAACGGAAAGGGTTCAAACTTCGTGGGACACCCCAAAAAGGAATAGGGTTCAAACTTCGTGGGACGGAGGGAGTACTATCATATATATTTATCTTGAATTTTGCATGGAATACATATTCCCGATGGAGTGGAGCAATCTCCCATTGTTGATATTCTGTTTCAGAAGTTTTGGGGTCGTGTGGAGATTGCATTTAGAGGATTATGTAGGCTGTGGAATTCTTGCGGGGAAATACTATAATTTGCAAGGATTAATGGACAAGCTTGGTGGATGTATTTTCAAGACTTCTTTTAAAGAGAGTATATATATGAAAAGTAAATCTGCACTTGTTGTTTTTTGGGGTAAGCCAAAGGCCGAAAAAATTGCACTTGTTGGGATGGAATGTGCATTTTGTCCTATAATTTTTTTGTAATTGAATTATTGCCTCCAAACGCATGCGGAGCTAATCACAATTGTATAATAGTAAGACCAAGAGATGTTGCTCAGTTTATCTCTCTGAAATTTTTATAAGAAATCAGGTTCTATAGTAGTCTTTACATCTTATGGACAAATTAAATAACAATATTAAAATATTTATTTAATGGAATAACAAGATTTTATAATAATGAAATTACAAAGATGAAGCAATAGAAGTGGGTCATCGATGAGGAATTGTGGAATAGACTTTCACCACCCTGTTGACGAGAAATTGTGGTATGGGCTTTCACCACATTTTCTATGCCTTCGGCTTCTAAGAATAAAAATAAAAATGGAAGTGTTGGCAACCGACAACAATCAGAGCATATATATGTTGGTATAGTTGGAGGTTTGCATCCAACATGAGAATGCGATGCATAGGTGACAGGCAGAAGAAAACACTCCATATAAATGGGAGACAAGAACTTAATAAAGTAGTAGTAGTAAACAAGATAAGAAAAATGAAATGGGTATGTCGTCTACTAGTAATGAGCGATGAGTCCATAAACAAATGAAAGATGCAGGGACCAGGAAAGAGGGAGTAGCATAGCAGCATTAGCGTATGGTTACCTTACCTTTGTTCTTCAATAACTGCACCATTTCTACATTTCACACAATCCAATAAACATTTTTAATTAGTAATAACTCATATTGTATATAAGTAAAAATTATAAAAATTTGATACTCTAAATCTACATGATTAGACGAATCCAACAAGATCTCACTTGACTATATTTTTTCTTATATAATTATGTTAAAAATTGATCAAAGTTACTCAATGAATAGTTATTACTATACAAATAGCTACAGCTACGGTTGGTTATGAGGGCTAGGGAACGCATGCAACAGTCAAGACTAGTTGTAATAAAACCCTCATCCCTGATTTTCGAGGAAGAAAGGAAACAATTAATAACCAAGTTGGTCAATGTCCGGCGACTGAGGAATTAACTTGAATAATTTTTTGGCTATAGCCTATGGCTCGATGCATGCGTACTACTTAAAACCTGTTTGGAATGGCTTTTGGAGGATGCTTTTAGCTTTTGTTTTGCCAAAAACACTTCTGGTATAAAAGAGATGTTTGTTTGAGCTTTTAAAAAAAAACAAAAGCATCTCGAGAAGAGAAGCCAAAAAAGTGATTCTGGAAGAAGCAGCTCAAGGGTGTTTCTCCCAAAAGCATAAGCCAAAAGCACTTCGTAAAATATGTAAAGACTTAAATACCCCCACTACTTAATATAAATTACATTATAAATATATCTTATTATCATATCAAGTAGCATGTCCTTTTTGGTAATTACTACATTTCAAAAACACTTTTCATTTTTATTCATCCAAACATATTTTCTAAAAAAAAAAATTGTTTTTCAAACATTTCATCCAAACATAAAAGTTGCATGCTTTTGCTTTGACTTCTGCTTCTGCTTCTACTTTTTTGGCTTCTGTTTTTTCAGAAGTCAATCCAAACGGGCCTTAGTCACTCTTAAAACATTTGTAAGCAATTATTAAGCATACTACAAGAAATTCATACCTTGTAGTAAATTTTTTTATATTTTTTTATGAATAAGACATATATGGCATTGGGTAGGGGTGAAAACGGGATGGATACGGGCGGATAGTACTCGTCCCGTATCCTATCCCATATTTTTTTGTCGAATACGGAATCGAATACGAATAGGCCGGATACAAATACGAATTCGAATATTTCGGGAAACGGATACGAGACGGATTCGGATTTTAACTCGGATAATCTTTTAATTTTTAAAATTAATGTTTTGTATAATTTTTTAAAAGAAATCGAAATATATACTATGTAAGCTAAACTGATTTATTAAATTTTCCAAGATCATTAGTTATTTCATTCAAGACATCTAAATAGCAACACTACAAGATGTTACGTACAACAGTTTAGATACAAAGAACCAAATGATGTAGTCAAGTTGATTAATATGATTTGATTTAATTACATATGGCTTTCAAACTTTTGATTATATTTATACATATAGTATTACTTATTTATTTTATAGTTAATATAATATATTATAATATATATATATAAACATATATAAATTTTCGGATATAAAATACGGATAATATCCGCATGATATTCGGATTTTTCGGATACGGGCGGATATTTACAATCCCATATCCTGTCCCGTATCCGCCGGATATAAAAATTCGAATTCGGGATTCGGATATAATCGAATACGGCATCGGATCGGGCGGGAATTATCCGTCCCGCTTTCACCCCTAGCATTGGGTGTGTTTGGTTGTGAGTAGATTTAAGAGCATATACGCTATCAGCAGATTTGACCAAGATATATGCTAGTTTTTGTTGTTTGGTTTTTAGCAGATTTTATGAGCAGAATTGGTTAAATCTACTGAAATTGAATCTGCTTCCTTCCTAAGCAAATTGTGTGAGCAGATTCACATTCCTTAAAATACTCCATTCTCTCTCATATTTTCTAGGAATGGCAAGGGCCGATTTTGGGCGAGGAGTGCATCCTCATCTCCAAAATCGTTAGTATTTTCATTCCCCAAAATCGGTCCGATCCACATCGGGGGATGGGACATTAACGGGGATCACCATTGGGTATCGTGACTTCTCCGATCCCCGGTGGAATCTTATTGGGGTTTAGGGTTAGACATCAACTTTCAATTTTTTTCGTTAATAAAAAAAGTCGGAGATACGTTATTCAAGTCAATTTTCAATTTCACTAATCATATGAAACCATACACATGAATTATTTAAATAAACCATAATCAACATAAAATATTTATAATATATAGTTTCCAATATACAATATATCTATCAAACTAATGAGTTTTGTCACCCATTTTTTTAATTATTTTGGATGAATTGGGTAAAATTCCTAAAATATAATATATATATATATATATAATATTAATTATAATAAATAAAATATAAAATATATCGGGGATGGGCCGGGGTGGGGACTACTTCCCCATCCCATCCCCGTCCCCGAAAAAATCCCAAAACAAATCCCCATCCCCGGCCCATCCCCAATAATTCTCTCCCCAAAATCGAACCGAAAATTTGATTTTCGATTTTCACCATTGGGGATAGGTTTTTTTGTCATCCCTAATCTTTTCCTCTTCACGTTTCCTAAAATATCCATTCTCTCTCATCTTTTTTCCGTATTCCCTTAAACTTTCATATCATTCCACAATCAAAACCCAAAATCATAATTTATTTATTATTTGTAAAAGTATTATACTCCCTCCGTTCTTGATAAATTGAAACGCTGGTTCACACATTCACTTTGATTTAAAGTTTTATCATAGTTATACAAGTTAAAATTTAGTCAAGTGGGATCTTGTTAGATTCGTCTCGTCGAGTAGTTTTTAAATATCCAACTTTTAGAATTTTTACTTTACCGAATTTGAGTTATTAATGATTTAAAATGTGTCTTGAACTGCGTGAACTGTGGGTCCGTTTCAATTTTTTGAAACCGGAGGAAGTATTATTTAATAAAAATAATTTATGTCCTGATATATTATTTTACATAATAAACATGTTATCTGCTTATTGGTATATGCTATTTACCAAACAACTATAATCATATCATCTGCTAGTCAAATCTGCTATCTGTTATCTGTCATCTGCTAACTCTTAAACAAACCCATTGTGCTTTTTAGGTCGGAATAGCAAGATCTGCCTCTTATATGTTTTTGTTCAACTTAAAAATTCCAACAAAACTTTGAATTCCCGGATCTCAACCCGAACACATTCATGAATACTAATTTGCAACCATTTCAATCACCAAGTAGAAGACTGTGATGATCAGAACCCCGTTTTGATTCAGATCCGTCCAAGACCTTTTTCCAACCCCTCAGAGTACGTCTCCTAACTTTCGCTTGATCAAAACTTGTTATGCAATCCTCCTCTTGATATGAGATTATACATAGGTAGCAATTATGAATGGTTTGAGTGGTCTCATTAGTTGCTATAATCAACTTCAACCGAAGAGTTTTGTTCTTGTTCATTCAAGGCTGGATAACATAAAGATACTCCCTCCGTTCTTTTTTAGTTGTCTTTTTAGAAACCAAAAAGTATTCCAAAATAGTTGTCGCTTTCCATATTTATATCATGTTTTTCCAATATTATCCTTTTACTTTCATAAATATTACTCATTCTCTCTCCACTCTTAACACTACTTTTTCTAGATTTGTGTAAATAAATAAAGGGCAAAAATGAGAAATGAGAGAGCAATTATTACCTTTCTTGGTATGTGGAAATTATCCTAAAACGTCAACTATTGTTGAACGGAGGGAGTAATATAATCATCAAAATATTACTCCCTCATTCATTATTTGTTAACGTTAAACTCAAATTACACAAACCAATGAAGACAATAATTACCTTGTATTTTTACATTTTTTCCCCTCATCTAAAACATAGAGATCGGTTAGTATATAAATGAAAAAGAAAAAATGCACAATTTTCTAGGTTTATCATTGATGTGAGTAGATGGGAGTAGAAGGATCGGATAATATTGAAAAAATATGATATAAATATGTAAAACGATAATTATTGTACCTCTTTATTTCTAAAAACAACTAATAAGGAATAGAGTGAGTATTTAACAAGATGAAATCACAACCAAAATATTCGTCCGCAAGTTCTGTGTGGTTGGGTTTCAAAATGCACCCGTCAAAAGAATATTCTCTTGGATGAAGGAGACAATTTTTTTATCGTTGAAAAGCTACTTACATCCACGGTAGACCTTTCATCTATGGAAGGTGTATAATACTGTCTCGCAATGAAGTTTACGTTTGGTAATGTACTATATTCACACACAGACTTTCACTTAAAATTTTATCATAGTTATACAAGTTAAAATATAGTCAAGTAGGATCTTGTTACATTCGTCTAGTCGTGTAGTTTTTAAATATCGAACTTTTAGACTTTCTACTTGTACCGAACTTGAGTTATTAATAGTTTAAAATGTGTATTGCACCGGGTGAAAAATGGGTATGTAAACAATATTCTGAGACGAAGGTAGTATACTCTTAAGCATACTTCTCCGATTTTATTAAATGTTTAATAACTCAAATTCGGTACAAGTAAAAATTCTAAATATTTAATGTTTAAAAAACTGTACAAAATAAGATAAATCCAACAAGATCTCACTTGGCTATAGTTTTTTCTTCTATAACTGTGACAAAATAGAAGTCAAAGTGCTACAATGAATAGTAAAAAAAGTAAAAACATTACATTTAATAAATAAATAAATAAATGGAGGGAGTACATCCAAATTCGAGATCATTCCCTTACGGTGCATTTGGTTGGAGGGATCTTAGATTACCAATGGGAATGTGATTGCTGGGAATGTAAGATTACTGGGAATATGAGATTGTTGGGAATCTTATTTTTTTGATATTTTAAGATTATTGCGTTTGTTAGATTGAGAATCTCAGATTTCCAGTTCTAATTAATTTACCATAATATCCTTGAATTTCGATTGAACGAATGTTATAAATATGTTATTTTGCTACACAATAGAAATATTTAAGCTGATTTATTTTTAAAATATTAAAAAAATTATATTTAATTTATTGTATGATAATTACTTATTTAATGTCTCTAAATCCTTATTATTTTGTTTTATATATAGAAGAAAAGTAAATTTTAAGAAAATATGAAAATATATATTAGAATAGGATAATATATATATTAAAAATATGGTCAAATAATTTAAAATTTTGTCAATTAATTTTTTAAAATTAAATTTCATATATTTATCATTTTTTAAAATTAAATTTCATATATTTATCATTTTTTAAAATACAAATATCTAAATTTGTAAATTAAAATAAGTATAAAAAGTGATGGTATAAAAGTCAAATTAGTATAAAAGTAGGTAAAGTGGAGGTGGTAATCTAAGATTACTTGCCCTCCACATTCCCACCAAAAACACTCAACATTCCCACCTCGGTGGGAATGTGAGATTCCTATATGAAACATGCCCCGAACCAGTGGCGGACACACTTAGGGGCTTGGGGGGCCGCCGCCCCCCCGAGTTCAAAGTTTGCCATTAATTTTTTATATAGCTATGTGTATTTTAGTTATGAGAGAAAATATTTTTATGTAATTCCGCCCCCTCGAGCTCAAACTTCGCCATTAATTTTTTATATGGTTAAGTGAATTTTAGCTATAGTAAAATGCATTTTCGTGTAATTTAAGCAATGGAGAAGATGAATGAGAAAAGAAGGTAACATATTTCTTTGTTGGTGGATTTTTTTAACAGGCTCATATGTTCTCCAATCTTAATAAATAAAATAATAAACTTCGCCTACTATATAAAGTTGTAACTAGACTACGGAGAGCATCCTAATAAAAAAAATTCATAGCTCGCCCCCCAGTTTTCACACTCTGCGTTCGCCACTGCCCCGGACAAAAAATGAGCATATTTCATTCCCTACCCAAAATTCCCAGTGGGAATCTCATATCCCAAACCAAACGCCCCCCCGTTAATATGAATATTCAATTGTCCGAGATAAACTCGTCTATCCAGGAAAATCCGCAAAGTGCCATTAGGTCTTATAGTTGTTTTTCCATAATTACATCACCTTTGCATAAGATTTATTGTGGAGACCATGCATGCCTCGACTTCAAACAATGTATTGAAAAAACATTTAAGGTTAAAATACACACGTACGTATTGGTATCAGTGCGGTACTAGTATATAACCAGGGTGGTCAGTTGACCACCCTGAAATTAAAAAAAAAAAATTATATTTTTTTATTTTTAATGTAAAAATAATATTAGTAATATATAAACCCCAATTTCAATAAATAAGCTATTTTTTCTCATTTTTTTCATTCTTTCTCTAATTCCAAATATTTTTTCCTCTTAATTAACTTCAACTGGGAATGGAGACTTGGCCCAGTGATCATGTGGTCTGATTTTCAACCTTATGGTTGGGTTAGATTTTCACCCGGCCCCGTAGCCCTTTTTATTCCCCTTTGTAATTTGTATAGTTTGAGCTCACACACACCTTTACCAACACATAAGTGTCAATGTTTCAAAAAAAAAATCAGCTTAATTATCGACCCAACAGTAACAAAACATATTACATGGAACGGATAATTAACTAAATTTTTGACCACCCTGGATCGAATTTCTGGTTCCGCCACTGATTGGTATTATATGTAATGTGTGTTGCCTTCTTGTGCTACTGAATGAAGTTGTGGATATTCTTTCCAAGATCATGATTACAATTTACAGCCAATATCGTAAGATTTCATTTTTCCAATTCCAAGCACAAATACTACCGATAGTGCACATTCAGGACTGATCAGGAGACCTGAACTGAATGGCTGGTTTTAGCTTAGTAAGGGCCCGTTTGGATTGACTTTTGAAAAAAAAAAGTAGAAGCCAAAAGTAGAAGTAGAAGCAGAAGTCAAAAGCAAAAACATGTAATTTTTGTGTTTGGCTGGAATGTTTGAAATTAAAACCGATTTTTTATTAAAAAAATATATATGTTTGGATGAATAAAATGAAAAAGTGCTTTTCGAATGTGGTAATTACCAAAAATGACGTACTACTTAATATGATAATAAGATATATTTATAGTGTAATTTATGGAGTATTAAGTAGTGGGGGTATTTAAGTCATTGTACATTTTTCGAGGTATTTTTGGCTTCTGCTTTTGGGAGAAGCACCTCCTAGGCTGCTTCTCCCAGAAACATTTTTTTGGCTTTTCGAGGTGTTTTTGTCTTTTCTTAAAAGCCAAAACAAACACCTAATTTCTACTAGAAGTGCTTTTGGCAGAAGTAAAAGCCAAAAGCACCTCCCTAGAAGTCATTCCAAACGGGCTCTAACTGGACCCCAAGTCTTGAATGTGCTTGATTGAAAGGGCATTTTTAGCTTGATTGAAAGGGCATGTTTTTTAAGTACACAGAAGGGGTTTGTGTAGATCATGTAAGTATATATAATCAATCCTAATTATTGACGTTTGAATACGATGATGCTGCAGCTTTTAAGGCAAATTAAACTCGTCCAAATTAAAGCATTGCAATAGGCCTCCTGATTTCTGTAAATAATAATATCCACACGCTTTAAGAACATGGCGCCAACAGTACGTGTGAAGCCTATCGTATAGTATATCATTATAAGAATTTTCCAGTTTAGTAACCCGTCTTAATCCTAAAATTCGGTTACTCATAAGGTTAGGGATAGAGATATCCATCATCCATAAGCTACCAAAATTTAGGGACAGAATTTTATAATATAGAAGTATATAAAAAGAAGGTAACATATAACACATACGAGGTCAACCATTTGAAAAATTCAACAACCTCAAGATCGTGTTTGGGAACTTGATATATATAGCGTTTGAAGCTTAGAACTAACTTTTAGAATCTAAAAATGGAAGAAAAATAAATAGTCCTTTTTCTTTCCGAAAAAATCAAATAAGTCCGTTAGTAATTTTTTATTCCATATAGTCTTCTACGTTTGCTAATTTTTTCAATTCGTTCCTAATTACGTAATTAGCCTGAGGTTGCTGACGTAACACAAGTAAATCATATTTTACATCCAACGTGGCCAATATGGAGTCTCCACACATGACACACCACTTTAATAAATGTTTAAAGGCTGTCATAACACATCACTACTCTAAAAAAAATTACTCTAGCGGTTCAATTAAACCCTTCTTCACTGGAATGACGGACATAGTCTTTACTTGGTTCGCATTGAGCCATCATTGGGGAAACTTAACCCATAAAGAAATAACAACCATTCACAACAATAACAGAGCTTACCTTTATTTTCCATTCCGGATAGACTCAACAACCCTTATCTCAGCCCTTTCCCCGCAACAAGAAATTGATTTTCTTGGTAAATATCAAGGTTGTTAAGATCGGGATCCTATATGGGATCGTTTTTCTCTTTGCAAGATCGGGATCGCAGGATCGAATCGGGATCCTAAGATCTTATGAAATTGCAATAATAGATAAACTCAGTTATGCATACTGACAAGTAAAAGCATTATTTTGTGTATTTATGAATCTTGCAAGTTAATTAATACAATACAATACAAAAATATCACAATCAAACATAAAATATTTCCACATACATACATATTATGGCTTTTTACACATCATACATAAGGAATACAAGCTCTTAAGTTTAAAATTAAAAGAAACAAGTTATTTTGATCCCAAATTATAAAATACTACAAAAATTTTATGCGTTTAATAGGGTAAGATCGTAAGATCGTAGAAGCGTTTGAGGGAGTATGACTATAAGATCGTAACATTCTACTACCAGGATCGGGATCTTACGAATTTTAAGATCCTACAAGGATCGGGATCGTTTTAGAGAGGTGTGATCGTAAAATCGTAAGATCCTAAGATCAGGATCGGGATCTTAACAACTATGGTAAATATAGGTCAAGCGACTCTCTCCTCTATGCGAAACCCATTCTCTCATCGGATTGGGCAGTGCCTTCCTTGGATGCCATCGTAGTTCTAATCAGCCCCTACTGCAGTGGATCTTCTTTTAGGTCTCGGTGGTTTTTGGTATTTCTCAAGAAAATAAAGACCAATTGTAATATATATATAATGTGAGCAAATGAATGGTTGGTATTTCTTTGTGGGTTTGGGTAACCCCAATAGGGGCTAGCTCAATGTGAACCAAGTGGAGACTATGTCCCTAAAATCAGTGAAGAATGACTCAATTGATCCGCTGGGGGCATATTTTTAGAGTAGTAATATGTTATGGCAACATTCAAAAATTTACTTCAAACATTCATTAAGTTGATGTGTTATGTGTAGGGAGTCTAGATTGGTCACCGTAGATGAAAAATGTAATTTACATTGGCCACATCAGCAACCTCATGCTAATTTCGTTATTAGGACCGAATTGAAAAAGATTACCAAATGTAGAGGACTGTATGGAGCAAAAAATTACTAACGGACCGATTTGGATTTTTTGGAAAGAAAAAGGACTATAAATTTTTTTCATCTAAAAATTCCATGAATATCAAACATTTTGACGTTTGGTCAAACCATTTACCTATAATAATACTAAACACCAAAACTTAAGACTATCCCAATTAAAAAACTATTTTAGCGCCATTAATTAGAAATTTTTAACTTTAATTATTTTCTAAACATATTTTTTTTGAAAAGCTCTAAACATATTTGAATGACACAAAGATATGTAGTATATATATAGACATATAGGCTATAGCCGTTTATGAGTCTAAAATGGTCTTGTAAAATAAACTTGACAATACATACTCCATAATGGAAAACAACAAAAGAACAAAAAAGCACATATATATACTCTCTCCGTTTTTTATAAATTGTAGTAATACTTGGAATTTAGTAATATTCACACGTGCACTTTGACTTAAAGTTTTATGATAGTTATACAAGTTAAATATAACCAAGTGAGATCTTGTTAGATTCGTCTCATCGAGTAATTTTTAAATATCGAACTTTTAGAATTTTTACTTGTATCAAATTTAAGTTATTAATATTAAAATGTGCAATTAGACTGTGTGCATTGTGGGTCCGTTGTAATTTTTAGAAAACTGAGTATGCAGTACTCCCTCCATCCCGCGAAGTTTGACCCTTTTCTTTTGGGCACAGTAATTTATATTGTGTGGTCTAGTAGTTAAAGTGTTGTGAGTATTTGTGTTTAAGATTCTAATGAATTTTGACACTGTTTATTGTTTAATTTGGCTTAATATTATCGTAATGATGTAATTAGAGAAAAATATTCAAGTTTGGTCTTGTTAAAATCGTTTAATCGTATAGTTTAAGAGTTTTTATTTTATACAATTTTTATATGTACCCATTTTGAAATATTAAGAATTAAAGAAATGCGAGGAATTTTGTGTAGAAGAGTAAAAGTGCATTGGAATTTGTGTAGAATAGTAAAAATAATTACTTTTAATGAGATTTTAGAACAACTAAGATTCTAATCATACTTATATTAATTTAATTTATCTAAAAATAAAAGTGATCAAATTTCGTGAGACAACCCAAAAAGAATAGGGATCAAACTTCGCGATACGAATATACTAGTATATATACAAGGAAGTAATAATTGGACAAATGCAAAGAAGGCGGAAAATAGGGAGATAGGGTCGTAGGCTATTGAGACCTTCTTCTCCCCCTAAGATTTGTAGTTATTGGATTACAGTTCTTTCCAGATTCACAATGATTAAACCCCAAAGGTAACTTTAAATACTAACTACTATGACCTTAACTGGGTTTTAAATAACTATCATTTCAGATTTGTTGTATTTAGATTTTGTAGCTACTAAATTCTATATTAGTTTCCTAACAAAGCTCATTTGTTTTAAGAATGTCATTTTTTTAAAAATAGATAAATATCAGGGTATCCTCAGGCCTCATTGACTCCAAAACTAATCCCCGAGATCAGATGAGCATTGAGGTGTTACTTAATGTTGTGTATATTCAAAAGCTAAACTATATATCTACACTCTAGTCCTTAATAATTAAAATCAATTCCGACAAAGAAACTAAATCACGCGTGAACCAGATCGTAACAAGAATAATTATGCGCGACAAAATTATACACGATAAGTGCGATATCTCATCGATAAACAAAAACAATAAAAGGGGGAAAAAAAAGATATGAAAAAACAATAAAGCCATATATATATGGTTCACATCAAGTTGATTCAATTGGGAGAACAAAAATGCAAAGTTTCCGGAGAACCTTTGGCCCCCAACTTGGCTTTATTTTCCACAAGTGATGCTATCAATCATGGCTGCCATTGAAATTCAAATCCCTCTACTTTTTATCACTGCTCCTTAATTCCCATCATCATCAAAATTAGAGAACAGACACACAAAAGAACAGACATACTACTGCTTGCTTCTTTCTTACAGCATTATTAATTTGCAAGATCACATGCAGTAATGTAGTATAACCTCGAAATGGTTGTTGGCATCATTGAATGCAGAGACAAGGCCCTGCCCCCCCTAATGAACTACTAGTAGAAGAGGGTTGTGTCATAAATTGCCATAAACCCTAGCTTGCCGCCAGCCACAAAATTACCCAATTTAATAGATTTATATAGGTTGGTCCAGACGCTGAATTTTGAATACATTAAACATATACTAGATGTGTCATGTATTCTAAGGGTTTTGTGATGTTAAATTTGATTGTTTTATTTTTCGTAATGTAATATATCCTATAATAGATTATAAAATTAACTCATCACATTCATTTGCATTTCTCCATATGCAGATTATATCCACTTAAACTACACCTGATTCAGAGAGTATGAGGGTCCTCTCTTCTCCTGCAAGATTTCATAGGGAACGTATAGTAATTAATGTGTAAATAAATAAATGACAGCAATGCAGTGATATCCTCAACTGTAACTTATGTTTAACACAGCCGCTTTTAATAAATACTACAAAGAATTGATGACAAAATACATTTATTGAAATTTGACTAAATTATTATTAGTACTTTAATTACAACCTTCATCTGGATATATATGGTTCATTGGCTCAGACTTAACACAGACTTCCTCTTAATTATAGGAGTATTTCTTTTCTCCCAAATTGGTATCTTTTATTTTTCCCATTTTCGCCACATTTTCATACACAACATAATTTTGGGGGGACTGATTAGCTAGCTAAGTTTGCATTTGGCAAAACTAGCTAGAGATCTAATTAATTAGCTAAAGGTATGAGGAGCCGCAGAGCGTCCCGGCCACGATCAACAGCTTCACTTTTGTAGAGTTAATTATGTTAAAAGTTCAGACTCTTAAAAGTTTTTTCATCTGAACCAAGAACCGACCCAAACCATCAGGGTTGTTAACCCTTCATATTTATATGCATATATACATATTTATAACAAAAATAACCTAATACTCCTATAACGAACTCATATATACTCTACTCTAATTACTCAAACCTTAAATATATTATCAAGTACAAGATTGTCAACCCTAAATGTTATCCAAACATTTTCCTCTTTTCTTCTTCATAATAACACTAATCCAAAAACAATTTGACCTTGTTCCAAAAAAAACTAGCGTTTAAGTGTTGAAATACTAAAAACTACTATAACTAATAAATATTTTTAAATTGAACAAGTAACCTCTGAACTCTACCGCTGAATCGTAAACGTTGCCCCTCTCTAATTTTTATATTACTCAAAACTGGCTCAATCTAAATTTATTTTTCACCATTCACTTCAAACTCAAATTACTAAATTCCAATTTATTTCCCAAAATATAGCCAAAAGTTGATAATAATTCAATTATTATTCCTATTTAAATTTAAATAATTATTTTTTATCTACTCAAACAAAGGAAAACCACTGTGGCTCATGCTGCGGCACACACACATGGTAAACTCTTTGTCGCGGGCTTATATATACTATCAATGATTCGCCTGATTAATTGGAGCCCCTATACCATTAATTCTTTTTCTTTTGTAAGTATTTCTTTTGTATATATCCCCTATATATTGTTCTTTTTCTTTTTCATCTTTGTCGATACTTGCCTGCTCGGGCGGGCATCTTAATGAAAATAAATAAATAAGATAAAACTAACTCCAACCAAACGACATGATATAGTACTCATTATAAGAAAAATCTATCTAATTTAGTGATCGATCACCAATAGGTTGGCAACAGAAATTTTTTTTCCGGTCGTCAAATCACTCAATTGGGGTTAGCATTCAACTGGAAAACTTCAATCATTAGCTTATTTCAAAGCTTAGCTGTCACATTTTTTCCTAATGTTAGTGAACCAGCTGATATTACTCAGCATTATTGGATCAAGACACAAAAATGTAGCATGTGGATACAGAAAATATAATTAAAAAACGGAAGAGCTGTTCGAAATTCTCAAGGAAAGACATCAATTTTGAAGTCGTTCCAAAAACTAACATCACATTATCCACTAAACACATTACTTCCTCTCTCATTGCTTTTGTTATATTGACTTTTTCGACACACATGCCGAGACACATTTTCAATGGTTAATAACTTAAATTGTGAATAACGAAAAATTATAAAAAGTTTATTGTCTAAAACTACATAATTAGCCGAATCTAACAAGATCTCACTTGTTTTTTCTTACATAACTATATTAAAAGTTTGAATCAAAGTTAAACGATGAATAGTACAAAAAAACCATCCGTAACAAAAATGTTGAGCCGGAGGTAGTATTAAAAATCAAACAAGATTCCAAACAATAATTAAAACAATGCACTTATCGATCGGATTATTGATCATTCCAACAAGGTTGGTGCGAAATCCTAATATTCAGGTAATAATTCAAATTTCTCTTGACCCAAACAGTAGTATCCATATTCTTCTACTACACGCCCTTTAATTTTTCCTACGATGCCCTCCACTGCAGTCACCAAATTCTTATCAGCTATGTCCCACGCATCACACGTGACTCAGTGTAGGCAAATATTAAAGAGTAAAGACAAGAATATGTTTCATATTTTATGCCAAAAGACAGGCGACAGATGCAAGATTGAGATAGCATTAATAAATCCTTCAGAATGGCAAAAAAGTAAGCATATAGAGCAAGTGGCCTCCACTGAGTGTTTCCTAATGACATGACATAATGCATTACCAGCTTAGACGGTAATAAAAACATATTAGTACTAAATATCTAAAGCCAGACAGCACATGATGCCTCACGGCGGAAAAGCTAATTATCTTCATAAAATTCGAACTCAATACACATACTCTAAGCAAAAAAAAAAAAAAACAATAAATTATTGAACCAAGCAATAGAATTGTTTAATCCCTTGTCGTCGAAGTCAGCAATGCTGCCTAATTCTTGCACACAATCTTTGATCTTTTTCACATGTAATGTAATCAATCATCTCATCTCTCTCTCTCTCTCTCTCTCTCTCTCTCTCGCCACCTAAAGGTGTACAACTGTGCAACTTTGTCCCGCAAAAAACGGGGGGCCAAAGAAACCATGATCATAATCATCTCCACCACAAAGTGAAGTTTCTAATCAAATTAAACAATTGAACAAAAAATTACAAAACAATGTACTCATTAAGCCCTTATTATGTAGATGATGATATGTATGTCCCCATCATATGAAATCTTAAACGTGCAGAATAATGCCAAAAGTGATGCCTATCCAACTAGTGTTCATGAGCTAAGGTAGAAAGTGCTAAAAGCCAATAGTGTAGGAGTAGCTAGTACTACAAAAACTAAAGCAGATGGTAGATCTCAGCAATCTTTTCTGTGAAATTTTCAACATGAAATGAGTCTGTAAAATAAAGAAATATGAGCAAATTGTTGGTAAATAATGAAGCTTAACTGGAAAAGACAACACCCCCATAAATTCAAGACACAATAAATAAGCCATTTATGTCACTACAATGCAATCATCAATCAGCACTAAAGAGAGCCGAAAGTGAAATCCAATTACTGCTCACACTTCTTCAGTAATATATATGATGATAGTGACATTACAACGACTGAATTCTAAACCAATAATTGTTCTCTAATTAGATTCCCTCTTACATAAGCCCCCATTATGTACAACACTAACAAAGTATGGTCACATAAGATAATGGACTCATCACATGTTGTAAACATGATTCAGACATCAAAAACCCTTGTGAAATGTGAAACCAAAATTATGTGCACAAACATAGGTGTTAGGAGACAATGCAGATATAAATTACACCCAAAAGAGCAAAATTTCATGATATTATAATATGCTTCCTTGCTTAAAGTTTAGAACTTGCAAATTTGTTGATACAAACATATAGAGATATAAACAACATGTAGATGAATTTACTGTAAGAAAAGGATATTTTATCTTCTTGTTTTTTTTTTTCTGCAGAAATGATGATATACCCTTCCAGGAATGGCAAAGGCATTTAGGGCTAGAGCCTAGAGGCAGGAGCATAAGCCATTTCAAGAAAAGGGTCAAATATACAACCAAAAAAGGAGGGCTGGGAAGAGAATTGTCAAGATCCTATTACCCACAGTGGAAAAGGATACATAAAATTAATTAAATAAAATGTCATTTCATCAAGAGTAGTTTGGTTCAAACCAACTCTCTGATTGAAAATGATCAGTTTATTGGATTACCATAGCCCGATCCTCCAAGCAACCCTCCGCCTGAGGCGGCGTAGATATCGGAAGGATCCAGAACTGGTGATGATGACGCGGCTCCCCCATTCCTCCCACCACCGCCGCCTCCTCCACCGCCGCCGCCGCCCAAATGCAATTCTGACATATTGGGAAGCTCGTCCCTCCCTTCAATTCCTTGATCATATAGAAAACCTTTGAATACATGGCCGCCTATTCTTACAACCGCCTGATATGCATACTCGTCTTCCCCGTCATCTACTGCAGTGACCCTCACGCATTTGAATACAGCCGGTGCTCGCACTTGGCCTGGCAATGAATCTTTCAAACTTGCATCTATACACATTGTGGAACAAAATTATGCTAATTGCCAGGAAAAAGGTGCGGTTTTGTATCCAAGGGGAAAACTTCAGAACCCTAATTTGTGAAGTAATAGGGAGATAATAAAGAAAGGATTAAAGATAACACCTTGCTGGCTCGAAGTGGTGTCGAAGCTTCGGGGAGGAGTGGTATTGGAAGTTGAGGTGTGGGAAGTGGTGGTTTGAGATCCACCAGCGATTCTGGGTTTTTTAGCACCGGATGTAGACTGGGAAGACCCCGCGGTCGCAGTGGTCATGAGCTGCCGCTCGCGGCGGCGGGCGGCTGGAACCCAAGTGCTTTTCACGTGGGTGGCGCAATCGTAGCCTCTACTTTTGCAGCACGTCCTGCATCGCCGGTGAATGCAGTCTTTTTTGGCCTGGTTTCCGCAATCCTGACAGGTGGTGGCGCCAATGGAGGAGGAACTTCCGAGACCGCCGCCGGTCCCGCCTCCGGGTTGGAGGAGATTCGTATGCTCGAGTATCATCGGTTTCCTCAAGTATGGAGGCGAAGACTGCGCTTGTTGGTGTTGCCAGAGCTGCATCCCGGTGCCGGCGGCGCGGCTGCGCGCGGTGTTGAACAATTCTTCATCGGCGGGGAGGCATGGGGTGGCGGTGAGGAGAGGAATGACGTTCACGCCAACGCCGATGGTGTTCGAAGCATTGAGGGAGTGATGATCGAAGTTGATGGTGGTAGCGGCGGCCGTGGTGTTGGAGGCCGCCTCCGGATGGTGGTGCTGGAAGGAGGCAGCCGGCGCGACGAAGAAGAATTCCGGAGGAACGCCGCAGTTGACGTGTCTGGCGGAGGCGGCGGATGGCCACATTCCCGAGGCGGATGGGCCTCCGGTGTTGTTCCCAGCGCCGCCGTCGGCAGCGGGGCCGGCATTGAAGCCCAACGAGAGGTCCCCCGCCGAGGCCGTCGACGAAGCCACCCAATCCGCAAAGGCGCCGGAATCGGAAGTCAGCCTCCGATTATTAGCCACAACTGCAGATTCTTCCAAACAATTCCCAAAACAAAAAATAAAACAAGAACAAAGAACAAAACTTTACCTATACATACAAAAACTCACAGAATTCAGCAAACTCTACTCCCTTCTCATTAGGGTTTCCTCCTCTTCCAAAAACTACCCAAAACCCCAAAACAAACACCATACAATCCAAATCAAACAATCAACAAAACCCTATCTTGGCAGAATTCCCAATTTTCTTTAAACAAAAAAGAAAAAGGAACCCACAAAAGTAGAGATATGAGATAAGAAAAGAGTTACTGCTGTTGCTCGATCTAGACTGTTCTGGTATGGTCAGGGCTTGCTTTAGCAGTCATCGTCGAGTTGCCCCCACCACAAGATCCCGCTGACGAGAAAAGGTTAATCTGCAGTAGGGGTTCCCATGGCAGCAGCAGGAATCGATCACAGCAGAGGAAGAGATAATAATAATAATAATAGAGTTACCCAAAAAAGCCCCAAAATGACAGGAACAGTGATTGACAGCTAAAAATATAGTAATGGATTAATGGGAAGAAGGGAGGGAAGAGAGGGAGACCCCCACAGCAGACTAGAAGAGAAGCAGGATCAGGATCAGCTTCAGCAGCAGCCAGCAACAGCAGCAGAAAGAGGGACAGTAGTATGTTGAGTATTTTGTGGCGTTGGTGTTGTTGGTGCCGACCTTTCTCTCTCCATCATCAAAAAATTCTTAATAAGAAAGTGAAAATTGTGAGGTGGGTTCCCCTCATCCGCAACCCCACAACACAACCCCCTTTCGCTCTCTATATCTATCTATCTATCTACTCCTCTCTCTCTGTATCTGTCTATGAATGTCTATGATATCTCTCTGCCCATAGAATATGGTTTACTGATAATTGGAGAGAGAGAGAAAGAGGAAATAGGGGTATATTGTGATTTGGGGATTTTGAGAAGCCCTAATTTCACATGCTCAACTTTCCTTTTTAACCCTTGTTTACTTCATTTTATTATTCTGAACAATTTTAAAATATGAAGAAAAAGAAAATAATTGGACATAAGTAGGCTAAAAGATGACCTAAGTGGAAAGACTTTCCCTAAGTTTGAATCCTAGCCTTGTTTGTTAAATACTACTCCCTCCGTTTCTTTTTAATTGTCTTTTTAGAAATTAAAAAGCGTTCCAAAATAGTTGCCATTTTACATATTTATATCACACTTTTCCAATATTACCCTTATCTTTTCATAAATATTACTCCTAGAATATTGTGCAATATCTCACCACTTCAATTTTACTTTTTTCTAGAGTAGGGACAAAAGTGAAAAATTAACCAATAATAATGACATTCCTTAATATGTGTGATTTTTGCTAAAACGACATCTAAAAAGGAACGGAGGGAGTAGTACTAATACTCCGTATATGTCTTTTATGCTCTTTTTCTTTTCTTCTTCTTTTTTTAATATTGTGTAAATGACTAAATGTAACCATTTAAGTTTGGTTGGAGTTTGAATTCTGGTAATATCACATACTTCTATCTCTCTTTTATTTTTCATTTTTAATTTGTATATTATAGACTTTCATGATTGTTTGGCGATGCTTAAAGAAATTTTTTTTCTGACCCATTTATCTAATTTAGTGGAAAATGTGAGGAGGTGATAAATTTTAAAATGTCATTATTTATGTGTGTTTTTTGAAAATAATATCTCTAATAAGATAATACTCCATTTTGTGTGTACAATATTATGTAATTAAAACTAAATGATACGCACAACTGTAGTATGTAAACATCATACAACAATAAAAATAAAAATAATAAGTTATATTAGGTATTTCGTCTATATAATTATATTCAAATACAAGTATTGCTTCTTCCATCCACTCTATTTTTTGTTGCACAGCCTAAACAGACATCGGCAGTTCATACTACACAAATTACAAATGAAATAAATAAGGGATAGAGGACCGGATGGAGAAGCGAGCCTCAAACCTTTCAGTTGAAAGTCAATGTACTTAAACACTTAGTCAAGTCCCTATCCCCATCCACGCTATTGGGTCAAAGTGATTTTTTAACATTGTTTATTATTTATTATTAATTTAATATTATTACAAGTATATAATAATAATAAAAATATGTAGTTAAGTTGGTATTACTAGATTTGTCTAATCTCATAATTTTATGATCAACATTTTATATAACTTTTATGTGTTCACATTTTGATATATTACCAAAAAAGTAATCAACATAGAATTGCCGGATTTTTTATTTAAACTTCAGAAACTTACATTTCAACTCGGTTTTAATCACCCACCAAATTGGCTAACTTTTAGCCGTTAGGAGTCCATTCATTTCGAAATTCTTTTATATATGTACACAATTATTTATAAAAAGCAAACTTATAAATGTTGTAAACAACCTCACGTTATTGTAAAAGCAAATAGAAAAACGTCCCAATTCAAGAGAAAAGATGTTTATTTAGTTTGAAGAACACTTACAAAGGTTTTTTTACATTTAAAGATGAGATAGCATACATACTAAATTTTCATTTCACAAAAGTTGAAATATTCAGACAATAATGAACTATGAAACAATATTTTAATTCATACAACAATTCCCTTTGTTCAATATGAATGTTTATTTTACTGTCGAATCCTTTAGAATTTTGGGGTGGTATTTAGAATAATGATGGGTCGATACCTCAATTAAGTTCCATTTCACCCCAGAAAACTATTCTTTGTAATTAACCTTACTTGCACGTCAAATAAAGTTCAATAAATTATAGCTAAGATGTTTTGTCAATCCTATTAAACCCAATTTTGATTTCAATAAATAAACTCAAAATTTTCATTTTTTTCTTGGGTGGGTGTGCTAGTTTATTATCTTAATGATTCAATGTTATTTTATAATTTACATTATCATTTAGTTCAGATGCCAACAAACAACCGAAAAATATAACATTTCTTATTTGATACAATGATTTTTTGGCTTGTACCGGGTATCTCATGACCATATTGGACCCAAGACTAATCCCTCGAAAATCTGGTAGGCATTGAAGTATATATATATATATGTATTGTTTAATTATTCCTATATTTACTAATTAGTAGTGGAATATTTGTGCCATCTTTTCCATACGTTCCCTAACCAATCGATTTATAATAGTAACTCATAAAATTAGCTCAGGAAGTACGATCAAGATCGAGTAAACATTTACACTAATAGAAATTTGTACATTCTATAAATTAAATAAAAAATAAACTATTGAAAGTATATTTTTTTAAAAAAAAAAGAAAAAGAAAATCCGGGCTATATATATGTACGTATATAGATAAATACCCTTATGCACCAATAAATCCATTATAATAGAAGACCAAATTTATTTAATTCCTCCGGTTTTTTTTCTTTTTCTAATTGCTCCATTCTAATAACTGTTTTCAACTAGCTGACTTTGAAGCTTTATTTGGTTGGGTTAGAGAATGATTTTGAAGATAAGTCTAACATGAGTTTTGTAGTTTGTAATCTCTACTTTCATTATTACTAGTTAAAAATAGTGATTGAAATTGAGCAATTAGGAAAAAAAAAATGGAGGTAGTACTATGCATGATTAAATAATTAGGGGAGTGGCAAAGCATTTACTTCCATGCCAACAAAAATGGGAACAAAATGGTAGAATGTCCCAGCTGCAAGGCATATAGCCACGCATGCAGCAGCGTTTTTTCCCCAAGATTAATCATACCCGATTTGAAAACCCTAAATGATACAGTACTGATAATAATTAAATTTGGTACGTTCATTGTATCCGATCAATTTTAAATGTATTTTCATTTTGCAGTTCTTTTCATTAAAAAAAAAAAAAAAAAAAAAGGAAGAAGAAGAGGATCGTGTTATAGTGGATGTTTGGGAGTCAGCAAATCCGCTAGCAAATAACAGATTCGAAGAGAGAATTGTGAGAAAATATACTTATTGAATCCGTTATATACTCCTAAATATACTGACTTCCAAACAAGACCATAGTAACTTGGGTATACGGTAATAATGGTAGCACGATTTAAAATTAGATTTGAGGGACAAGTAAAAGTCGCAATCAGGGTAAAATGGTAATTTTAATTTCCCATCAACCATGCTCTTAATATGTTCTGCCAAGAGTTGACTAATGTACAGACGACAAAGGAATGAGCTGACCTGTCTCTGCCTAACCCTTTCCTCAATATATCTGCACCATTTATTATTGCAGTTGTATTGTACCACTGCTATTTTACTTGCAAAAACAATTCCAACTCTCCATTTTTGGAGTAATGTTTTCTTTTTAAGGTTCCGGGCTTACAGTAGGGGTGAAAGCGGTACGGTAAATATCCGACCGATCCGATGCCGTATCCGATTATATTCGAATCCGAATCCGTTTTCGACTATCCGGCCGGATATTTCAATATCCGTATCCGAATCCGAATCCATATTTTAATATCCGCATTCGTATTCGTATTCGAAAATATCTGACCGTATCCGAGAATATCCGATCGTATCCGAAAATTGATAGGATATTATCCGGATTTTAAATATGGATATCCGAATATATTAATATATTATTATTTAATAATTAAAATTTATTAATAACTATAAAAAATATCAAATTTTCAAAAAAGATTATAAAAAATTATCCGATAATTTGTATCCGATTGAATCCGTATCCGGCATATATCCGTCCTGTATCCGTACCATAACCGTAATCCGAAATATCCGAAACCGTATTTGTATCCGGCCCATCCGTATTCGATACCGAATTCGACAAAAAAATATGGATAATATCCGTATCCGACACTATCCGACCGTATCCGTACCGTTTTCATCCCTACTCAACAGGGTGTTTGGAGTTGGAGTGAACAGTAGATCTATTATCTGTAACAAAATTATTATAGACAAGAAGATAAAGAATCTGGAGAAACGAATAAAAGAGAAGTCTTTATAACATGATCATCTGTTACACCAGCAAAGCAAAATATATAGGAAAGCTGGTACTAAAAATAGCTAACAAGCTAACTGCTAATGACTGCTAAAAATTAGGAAGACTCAATCTAACAATCATGACTTATTCAATACAAAAAAACGTGCAGAAGTGCTTCCAGAAAGTTGCACTAATTTCTGTCACTCCCCCTTAGTGCAAACTTGCTGTCAACTAAACCAAGAGCTGCTCGGAAGGCTTCAAACTTAGTTTTTCCCAATGGTTTTGTAAATATATCTGCAATTTGATCTCCTGTTGGTATCTTTTGGAGTTGAATATCTTGGGTCAGCACTTTCTCTCGAACAAAATGATATCGTACACCAATGTGCTTCGAACGATCATGAAACACAGGATTCCCAGCAAGCTTTATTGCACTTTCATTGTCACATTGAAGCACCACTGGATAGTTCACATCACAACACATTTCCCCAAGTAATCCCTTGAGCCAAATACATTCTTGAGTAGCCATTGTTGCTGCAATGTATTCGGCTTCACAACTCGAGAGGGCAACTGCAGATTGCTTCTTGCTACACCATGAGATTGCCGCTGAACAATGTTAAAACAATAGCCTGTTGTGGAGTGTCTATCATTCACATCTCCAGCCCAATCCGCATCTACAAAACCATTCAAGGACAAATCTGCTTGTCGTGTGTACAACAATCCATATGACAATGTACCTTTGACATATCTAAGGATTCTTTTGGTAGCAGCTAGATGACTTTCTCTTGGTGCCTCCATAAATTGAGATATAACTCCAGTAGAATATGAGATGTCTGGTTTTGTGATAGTTAAGTAGAGCAAACTACCAACAAGTTGACGAAAGGAAGTCGCATCTTTCAGCAATTCTCCTCCCTCTTTGATTAGCTTCAATCCAGGTTCCATAGGAGTGGTCACTGCATTTGATTTGCTCATTCCAAAGCGGTCCAGCAATCTAGCAGCATATCCTTTTTGAGTGATAAAATAACCACCACACATTTCAACTGCAATGCCAAGGAAACAATTTACTTTTCCCAGGTTCTTCATTTCAAATCGAAGAGACAATGCCTCTTGAAGACGAGCAGTTTCATCATCGTCATCACCTGTAATTATCATATCATCCACGTAGAGCAGTAACATTGTGCACCCTAATGGAGTTTTCTTGACGAATAAAGTTTGATCTGCATCAGAAGACTTAAATCCACAGAAAACAAGATATTGAGCAACTTTACCATACCAAGCTCGAGGTGCTTGTTTGAGACCGTAAAGAGCTTTCTTAAGTCGACACACATGGTTAGGGAATTCTTTGGAGATGAATCCAGGAGGCTGCTGCATGAAAATATCCCTATCCAAGTCTCCATAGAGAAAGGCATTTTTCACATCAAGTTGCCATAAACTCCATCTTTTGCATGCGGCCAAAGAAATCATGGTTCGAACTGTGGCCATCTTAGCAACCGGACTAAATGTCTCTTCGTAATCTTGGCCATACTCTTGAGAAAAACCCCGCGCAACAAGACGTGCCTTATATCGCTCAATAGAACCATCTGCCTTCCTCTTTACCTTGTAAACCCACTTACAAGAGACTAAATCAACATTCTTTGGCTTTGGTACAAGCTCCCTTGTTTGATTTTTGTACAAGGCTGATATTTCTGCTTCCATGGCTGCTTCCCAGTGGTCATGACCTTTAGCTTCAGCATAAGATTTAGGTTTCTCTTCAGATGCATCACCTATCAGGAAACTTGACACCACAGTGCACACATTTAATTGAATGTCATAATCTGAAAAATAATTTGGCTGCCTTCTTTGTCTAGAGGATCTTCGGAGTGAATTTTCTTCTTGAACATCCTCTCATGTTGGTGCCAAATTTGAATTATCATCTTGAGCAACACCATCCGTTGGTGTGAAATTCTCTACATGTTCACCATTTTTATCATTTTCAAAGAAGGATGAAAACTTGACAGTACCACCATTTGCTCTTTCGTCAACATGGTATAATGAAATTTCATCAAACACCACATCACGGGAGACGACGACCTTCTTTGTTTCCAGGTTCATACATCTCCATCCTTTCCTGTGACTATCATAACCCACAAAGATGCAACGCTTTGCCTTCGGGTCAAGTTTAGTTCTGTTTGACTTTGAAACATGGACAAAGCATATTGAACCAAAAACTCGAAAATAGCTCACATTAGGTGTCTGATGGTACAATACCTCAAATGGGGATGGTTTTGTCCCTGGCCAAGATGGTAGCCGATTTATTACATGACACGCCGACTGGAAAGCTTTTGCCCATAATTCTCTTGGAAGATTTTTCGAATGCAACCAAGACAAGCACACAGCCGTAAGATGTGCCAACTTACGTTCCGCAACTCCATTTTGTTGTGACGTATCTGGACAAGTCATTTGGCGCTGAATACAGTGGCTTTTGCAATACTCCATGAATTCATCAGACATATATTCTCCCCCATTATCAGTGCGCAAACACTTTATTTTATGCTTGAATTCCTTCTCGGCCTGTTCCTTGAATTGAACAAATTTAGAGAAGACATCACTCTTGTTTCGTAGGAAAAATACCCACGAAAATCTGGAATAATCATCCACGATAACCATTAGATAGAGAAATCCACCATAACTAGGTGTAGCTGTTGGACCCATCAAATCTGAGTGTACCAACTGTAATGGAGCAGTAGCTCTATTCTTTGAGACTGGAAAAGGGTGCCGATGAGACTTGCCAAATTGGCAACCTGGACAAACCATATCTTGATGAATCCCTTTCAGAAAAGGTACCCCATTGAGAAGCTTGTTAGTTGAAATTTTATGCAACAGCTGATATCCTACATGGCCCAACCGAGCATGCCACAATGATACACTTGTGTTTTGACCTGCCTTTTCAACATATGCACCGCTTGCAGATAAAACATAAAGAGAATCTTTTCTCTTCCCAGTAAATAAAATATCTGCTTCAAGATGCTTTATATTGGAAATAATTTTCACATCATTCGGACTGAATAAAACATACCTTCCAGAATCGGTAATTTGAGAAACCGAAGCAAGATTCTTTCTCAATCCTGGAACATGGTAAACATCCTCAAGTGATACATCAGAAACATCGCCTTGGATATTGAATTTACCTTCTTTCATTACATGATGTATTGAGTTGTCGGCAGTGACGACAGCTTTATTTCCACAATGAGGACGAACTTCGGAGAGTAATGAAACATTTCCAGTTGCATGATGAGAGCAACCGGAATCAACAATCCAATCTTTGCTATATTTTATTGAAGCGCAACCGAACTTCTCCTCAGTACTCTCTTTCGTTGCAAATTGATTTATTTCTTCAGCAGTCAGGCAATGATCCCATTCTACCGGTTCCTCAGGTTGCTGCTCATGTGCAACATTGGCACCTTTCAACTTTGTACGACAATTTTGTTTGATGTGTCCTGACTTTCCACACCGTTCACACACAACCTTCACACGGCAGTCACGTTTAAGGTGTCCTTGTTTTCCACACCTGTAGCACTTCCTAGACGTTCCTTGAGAAGGGTCGTCTGCCTTGGAATGATCTTTGGTGGAATTCTTCTTTTGCTCTTTAGCATAAAGAACCTCATCTGACTGTCGATAAGACTTGTTATTCCCAAACCTTTGTCTCTCCAAAGCTTCTTGATCTGCGAGCAAATTCTCTAACTCATCGATTGATGGTTGTGTTGTCCACCCTTGTACTGATGATACAAAAGGATGGAATTCTTTGCGCAAGCCTCGAATGAGACATCGACGCATCCGGTTCTTGCTTACTTTCTCTTCAGTGTCTATTTCTGAAATCTCAGAACACAAATTTTTGACTCGCAAGAAATATTCTCGAATTGACATGTTACCTTGAATTGTAATAGCCAATTCATTTTCCAAGTACTGCAAACGAGCAGTGTTCTTCTTTGTGAAGAGCTTTTCAAGTGTATCCCACACTTCCTTTGGCGTCTTCAAATCACGAACGTGCTCTATGTACTCTTTGCTTATCGAAGTCCGTAATGCAAAGAGTGCTTTCCCGCACTTCATCTTCCATTTACGCCGTCCTTCCGTATTCTGTGGAGTGTTGGCTGGAATATCCTCCTCACCTGTAACAATCTCCCACAGATCATGTCCTTGTAGAAAAGCTTCCATGCATAACCTCCAGTAACTATAATTGTTACTGGAAAGCTTATCTACACCGGAATCGGAAACAGCGCCTCCACCGTTCATCTTTCTTGACAACAAAAATCAACACCTTGATTGATCGGAACCAGGCTCTGATACCATGTAACAAAATTATTATAGACAAGAAGATAAAGAATCTGGAGAACGAATGAAAGAGAAGTCTTTATAACATGATCATCTGTTACACCAGCAAAGCAAAATATATAGGAAAGCTGATACTAAAAATAGCTAACAAGCTAACTGCTAATGACTGCTAAAAATTAGGAAGACTCAATCTAAAAATCATGACTTATTCAATACAAAAAAAAAAACGTGCAGAAGTGCTTCCAGAAAGTTGCACTAATTTCTGTCATTATCCACCGCGAAACAATCTGCTACATGATTATTCGTTACTTCCTCCGTTCTCATTTAAGTGTTCTCTTTGCATAGTAGTAACTATTCATTTAGTAACTTTGATTTAATTTTTTCACATAGTTTTATAAGATAAAACATAGTCAAGCGAGATCTTATTAGATTCGTCTAATTGCGTAGTTTTAGAATATCAAATTTTTTTAATTTTTACTTATATACAATTTGAGTTATAAACATTTTAAAATGTGTATTGGACTGCGTGAAATGCAGAAGTGGAGCACTTATATGAGAACAGATGAAGTATTTGTTAGTGGATGTGTTTGCTTCTAAATACTCCAGCATCTCCATTTTAGTGGGTGTTTGAATGTACAATATGAAATACATTGTCTGATTAGTGTATTTTCAAAATACAAATAATCATGTTTGCAGTATCATTTTTTAGTACAACTTATCCAAACACCTTAGTTCGGTGCAGACTTGAGATATATGGCATATAACAAATGCAATGAATATGAATGTACTGTTTTGATTTGAGGGATCACTTATTCTTTTAGATGAATATCGGGTACCTTGGGCCAAGACTAATCCTCGAGGATTGGTGTCGACTCATTTGTTGATTAATTAATAAAATTAACTTTTAATATAAGTATTATATTCTCCTATTTGATAAAAAAAATTACTTTTATAACCTAAGTACTATTACATTAAAATAATTACAATCAGTACAAGAAGTAAAATGATTTATTCGTCAACTAAACCTTTGGTAGCTTAACGAGATTCAGTGGCTAAACTAGTTTTTATTTATAATGAATTGTTCACGATGTGTTTTCATATTCTGAAATCATTGTACAAGGAAAAAAACCCAATAGGTGCCATATTTTCAAAAAATTTTCAAAACATCCCACAAAATTGAATTAACCTAATCCGTCCCATAAGTTCCTTAATCCTAGCCAAATCGGTCCCAAACTCCTCTTAATTGAAATTGATGCTGACGTGGCACACGATTAATGCAGTCAATAGTTTTTGACCGAGTGAGCTGTCAGTACATGCCATTTGGATCATCCACGTCTGTTATGCATTTTGTCCCAGTGATAACGGCCAAAATTGACCATTTATTTTTAATATATTTCCGTGTCTAATACGAGCAATTGATCGCATTCCGGTCTTATTTAAATAAGAAAGCAGTTGAATTTGATAGATAAATGCAAGTTTGTAAAAATAATAAGTTGGTATTGAAAAACACAAAAATATTGTTATTTTATTAAATTTGTGTTAAAAAAATCCAAAATTAAGATAAAAATATTAAAAATCTCATTCTTGATGTAATTTGAGAAAGATAGTCATTGGTTCGGTGATGTCTATTCGGTGGTACACGGTGTCCATTAAACGGAACACAAGCCAACTAATCAATTGGAAGGATGTATTATATACTTTTATCTATCTACATGTATTTATTTATTTAAATTAAATTAACAAGAAAAATTTAATCAAAAATTGGAAATTGGTATACAGGTGGGACTACACAATTCAAAGCAATTGGAAATTGGAAGTCACGTGAGTCACGTGTCCAATGTCTCCCCCAATTCTGTCCAAGAACGTCTCCCCACCGCTCCATCTGTTCCGGTCATCTTCTACACAACTCCGGCGACACTTCGATCTCTGCAACTCCTACCTTCGTCCACTCCGGCCACTGACTATCGCCGCCATTCTCACCGCAATCAAAAGCTCCAACCGCAGCCCGCCCCCAATTGATGTCTTCTTCCCCAAATCTCAAAATCGAGACACAACAAATTAGGGATGGAGAAATCTCCCTACCGACGCTGCCCTCATCTCTTCCAAACAAGCCACGACCACCGTCACCATCCCTGGCCTCATCTCTGTCCGCCTCCACAGGCCCGACAGCCCCCAGATCTGCTGTCCCCATCTCCGACCTCCCAAGCTCCGGTCATCCTCCATTTCTGCAAATTCGGGCGACTCAACTGCACCTCCACCACTGGCCACATCTCTCGGCAGTCGTGAGAGAGTGAAATTCGTGTTTCTGTGTGCGTGAAAATGGCGCCGGTGAATGTAATTTGGGGATTTTCACCCATATGTCTACACGGAGGCCGATAGCCCTAAACCGGACAGCCCAAACCGCCACGTAATCAATGAACCCGGTTCAAAACATTTTGACCACACTAATCCTCCGTTGACTTCATTAATCGTGTGTCACGTCAGCATCAATTGCAATTAAGAGGCGTTTGGGACTGATTTGGCTAGGATTAATGAACTTATGGGACGGATTAGGTTAATTCAATTTTCGTGGGACGTTTTGGGAAATTTTTAAAAAATATGGGACCTTTTGAGTTTTTTTTCCCATTGTACAATAACATAAGTATTAATATAACCATAAACAATTATTCAACAACTGATCGGTCATACCATTTTATAATTTATTTTTTACCGTTGTAATTGTTGAAATAGCTTGTTGCATTGTGGTTTGTACTAAAAATTATCATTTTAGTCCTTTAAGTTTCAAAATTCATCAAAATGGTCATTTTCATTTCAATTGGAAAAATTGGTCCCCTAAGTTTGATGTTTTATCCAATTTGATCATTTGGGCATAATAAACATAATTAATATCAAATATAAAATAATCAAGTCATTAATATTGGTTCTACATACCTTAATTAAACGGGTCAACCCACCAGCACATTTATGAAAAACCCATTTTATTTAAAAAAAAAGTACTGTTTTATTTAAATAAAATTACTTTTTATTAAAAATTAATTTTATTCAAACAAAATAATCATTTATCAAAAATCCACTTTATTCAAACAAAATTAAGGATTACGAGTTGACTCATTTAACTAAGGGTTGCGTGGGACTCATATGAATGGTTTATTCATCCTTTATTACATGTTAATTAAATTTATTATGTCAAAAGGACTAAATTGAAGAAAAAAAATCAAACCTAGAGGACTAATTTTTCCAATTAAAACTAAGAATACTATTTTAATGAATTTTATAACTTAAAGGACCACTTTGTTAATTTTTCCACATGAAAAAGCAATACTAACTTAAAAATTATAATTTTTATAGGCTCTAGAAGGCGTTCCATTAAAAAAAAAAAAAATAGATAAAGAACTTAACCTATTAATTAATAAATATTATTTGGATTAAACTATATTATCAATTTATTAGTAGTAGTTTTTTTGGGGTGGATCAAGTGACCCACCTTATACAATGCTAGATACGCCATTGTAAGAATGGTTCCGCAATATTTTCTTCGTTAATGTCTAAACCTTTCCCAAAATATTACCTATATTCGTGTAGTGTTTGTAAAAAACATGTGTCGTTGTGGTTGTCTCTCCACTAATAATTAGTGAATATTTTAGATTAAGATTGTGATCTTAATTAAAATTAAGACTGTCTCTCCACTAATGAGTGAATATTAGATTGTGATCTTAAACATGTGCCATTGTGATCTCTCCACAAAAACATGTGATCTTCCGTAATTAAAATAATTAAATTAAATTGTGATTTAATCATACCAAAATTTTAAATTAAGAAATATTCAGTGCATGGCCAAAAAAAATGATAATAATAGTTTCCATATACTCACTATGTCCCATTATTTATATCTAAAAATATTGGTTACGTGGTCCAATGCATTTGTTTAACAATTAATATATTAAAATGTGCATATGTAAAAATTACGTAAAATATATAAAACTACATGATTATACGAAGCTAACAAAACCGAACATGACTATATTATTTTCTTATAAAATTGCGATAACATTATGTAAAAGTTTATCATTGAACAGTGTCCAAAGTCAAAATGTAACAATTTGAGTTGGACGGAGGGAGTATAACAAACAATAACTAAAATACTACATCTGTTTTTGTGAATGTGAAATGTTAGGTTTTTCGACATTATTCATTATTCAATTTTTTTCACATTTATATAACAGTCATAACAGTCATAGAAGAAACCAACTGGTTCCTACATGAACCAACTAATACTCCTTAATTAATTAATTACTTGGTTTGTGGTATTTTTCTTGTTCGTGCATGAGCCAACGCCACAAATCAAGAATCATTTTGTTTTTTTAGGACAAATATATTTTTTGACGTACCGTATAAAAGAGTTTGTCAGATAGCTGGAGATTTCATTTATTCAATATATGAATCAATCCCCAGATGATCACCTAGAGACAAGTGTTAATCTGGTGTCTGGTATCAATCATGTCTCCATTATTGAAGGCTGAAGTCCCCATTTATTATTAATAAAGAATTTTATTACAACTACTTGTTATTACCTCATACTTCCTATGTTTCTTTTTAAATATTACGTTTCTCCTCTGCATGTTTGTCAATGCATATTTTAAATTATTAATAGCTCAAATTCAATACAAGTACAAATTCTAAAAATTTGATATTTAAAAACTACGAGAAGAGACGAATCCAATAAAATCTCATTTAACTATATTTTTTCTTGTATAACTATAAGAAAAATAGAAGTTAAAGTGCTACAATAAACAGTAAAAATAAATTAAAACACAACACTTATTTTGAAATGGAGGGAATAATACATAGCAAATCCATAAAATATACTTATACTACAGTGCCATATACATATATATATAAAGACAAACAAAGAGCAAGCCCATGTTATATTGCACTATTGAAGATTGACTTTTTACATTTTTGTATGCCCATTCATAATGATTTGCTTGTAAGAATCAAAATATTTTTCCTTAACATGTGGGTTATTTATTTACTTATTTATTTTTAAGGAGGAAAACTTTCCACGGAATGTGTAGATAGGTATATTTATCGTAATTATTTAGAAGAAAGAACACTTGACTTTGAGTCTTTGTATAATTTAATAAATAAATACTAGTCATAATTAAGTGATGAATTTGATGCTGACATGCTATTGAATCAGTCAGCACCTGCAAATAAGTTTCTTTGATGATCATAAAATTGAGAGTATGATAGTTTGACATGTCATAAGAGCTGATGGATGAATACTACCATTCATTTCTTAGTTAATTAATGAGCACGACGTGTTTGCTTAAGTATTAGTACTACTCCCTTTGTTTTTTTGGATTTGCACCATTGGAATCAGACATGCATGTCAATGCATATTTTCAACGATTAATAACTTAAATTTTATATAATTAAAAATTATAAAAAAATTAATATTCTAAAACTACAAGTTTAGACGAATCTAACAAGATCTCACTTGACTATGTTTTTTCTTCAATATCTATAATAAAAATTTGAGATAAAGTTAAATTGTAAATAGTGCCAAAAATATCAATATTGCAAACCTATGGAGAGGGAGGAAGTATTATTCATTAATTTTGGCAGCTTGGTATTAAGTGACGATGGCATGGTTGAATTAAAACTAAGCAGGTGTTTTTGTTACATTCAACAATCATGTGTTCATTATAATGAGTAGGCAGTAATGGAATTGAATGTTGTTTAACCTAGGATTTGCCAGGCTAGGATTTAGAAATGACTTTGAAAGAATTATTCAATAATCACGGTTATTTTTTTACCTAAAAATTAAAAATTTCGTTCATTAAACTCCAGAATTCTATTCCGGATAGCATTAGTGACCGAATTCGCAATCGAAATGCTTTAATTACTAAGAGTTCAGCGACTGAATTCGATAACCAAATAAAAGAATTATTGTAGCACATGAGTCATGGTAGAGATTCCCATATATAGCTCAGGTATAAGCCAATCCAACATTATCACTATATATAAAATAGTAAAAAAAAAAAAAAAAAAAAGTTAGTCGAAATTGTGAAGAAATAAGTAGGGTAATTTAATTAGTTTTTTTTTTTTGGCTGAACAAGCCTATAAAGACTAGGAAATGGGTGATGGGAGCTCATGCTACACAAATTATAAAGGGGAGGGAATAAAAGAGAGGGATAGGGGACCGGTGTGAATCGAATCTCCAATCTTCCGTTGGAAATGAATGGATTTAACCACTTGAGCTAAGTAATCAGGACATTTTAATTAGTTGAAGCAATGAATGATGTTAATTATGAGTGGGTATGTATTGTGGTTTCGGTTGGAATGGACAAAGGTAAAACTCCACTAAACAAATAGGACGTGAAATGAAATTATGAGAGAAGCACTTGTTGAATTTGCTATTCTTAGAAGTTATCCTTTGTTCTCCATCATTCACTCCACTATTTCTCTATTTTTCATTATAACATCAAATGCAAATGGGGTAACATCTTCAACCTCCTCAACTTACAATTTTACTCCATCTCGAAATATATTTGCCCATTTGATTTTTAACGTGAAAAATGCAATTATTTAGTAATTTAAGTATAGTTGTATTAATACAAACATGAATGCTCATAAATCCTACTAGCTAGCTAGCCAATACCAAGTAATCATAAAGCATACCGGCTCAACTAGGATATCCAATATATTTTAAATCATAACACAAACATACAAGCCACCACGTAAGACATAACAATAAGTACATATAAGGCTGCAACCTAACTAGTGAGATCCATCCAACCAGTGGCAGATCCATGATTTTTTGGAGGTAGGGCTGGAGTCTATTTTTTTAAAATCTTAAGTAAAAAAAAATGGTAAAAAAAAGTAATAGAATTTTATTTTTAATTAGAGGTGGGGTTGAGGCCCCACCGGACCTAGGGGTGCGTCCGCCCCTGAATCCAACCCAACTCAACAGGGTGATTTGTAAAACAAACATCAAATGCAAGATGTCCGTACAAAATGTACCAGTGAAGAATAGCATATATAGGGGTGGAAAAAATTACCGAAAACTCGGTATGCCGAGCTTATCGTACCGAAAATTACCGAAAAATATCGAAATCTAGGTATGCCGAAATTTAGGTATACCGAAATTTAGGTATGCCGAAAAAACGGTACGGTAACGGTATGGGAATACGAGATTTTCGGCATTTCGGTATACCGAAATACCTAAATATTAATTTTAATATTATTTTAAGATTTAATATATATTGTTGTGTTAAGACATTTGGAACTTTGAAGGGCCAATTTAAGTAATTTTTCGGTATACCCGCGATTGGAAGATGCCCACGGCATTGTTTTTTTTTTCGGTATACTTCGGTATGCCAATTTGTAACGGTATGTAATGCATTGTTTGGTATGTACAATTTTTGGTATTTTTCGGTATGTTTCGGTAAATATAATTTTCGGTACGGTAACGGCATAGATTATAGGAAACCGAAATATTCGGTATCGGTATCGGTATCGGTATGATTTTCAATCATACCGAAATTTTCGGTACGGTACGGTAATGGTAACGATATTTCGGTATACCGATTTTTGCCACCCTAAGCATATATAGCGGTCTCAATAAAGCAAACATGAAGTAAAGACGATTTCTAATTCTGAAGTGAAACAATGCACAGTCCCATGTATACATAGCGCATTCTAATAATTATTGTTGGCAAGTGTAGTAAATATGGTCCGTCGTCCCAAAACACACTAACGATATGCATACATCGCCCCATATTGGACGATCGGATCCATAAAGGTGGTCCTTACGGCCAGTATAGAAATTGCTAGCTCCGTCAGTGCTATATATGTAACATATAGCATACTCGCTAAGCCCCTTATATCGGCACATGATCGGCCTACACGGCATCCCAAATAATCTAAGGCATCATAGTCACCATATAGATCATAACCTACACGTCTAATTAGTTCACATACGATGCACATACAACAGTTGGGAGCTCGAAACGAATCTCATTGGGCTGGAGGTAACTCCCAAGAGCCAATCCAGAACACTGCCACGATCAAGACCATGGATGAACCTTTATTGTGCCACGGTCCGTGTATTTCACTGTTACGGTCCAAGAACGGTTGTGGCTGAGATCGTGGGAAAGGCTAAGAATTTTTATGGGGTTGCTACGGAACATCCTTGGTCCGTACCCCTCCACGATGGTCCCCACAGTTGAGCTACAATCTAGTCATGAAATTGTGGCTTCTGAGACCAACCTCTCATATACTCCCTTAGTTCCTGTGTCTTGGAAAAAACATCACGCTAATTTAGATAATTTGAATAAGTAGTCTCATATCCACTCAAATTACATGATATCAATAAATAAATATTTCAAATGCATTGTTATCAATAAATTCATATTCACAACCATCACATCACATCAACTAAACTTTTTAAACCATTCTAATTTGAGTCAATTATATATAAAAATTATAAATCTTATTGTAAACCATTCGATTTGATATCTCAAAAACCGATCTAACTAAATTAATTCAATGCTAAATTCATACTACATCCGTTCCTTAATATTTATCACGGACCCACATTTCATGCAAATCCAATACACATTTTCAATCCGTAATAACTCAAATTGCATACAACTAAAAATTATGAAAATTTGATATTCTAAATCTATGCGATTAGACGAATCCAACAAGATCCCACTTGTCTATATTTTATCTTATATAAATGTATTAAAAAGTCAAATTAAAGTTACTCAATAAACAATAACAAAACAACAAATTGGTCAATAATTTAGTAACGGAGGAATTAGATGTGATGAGTGCAGTGCACCTAACACCTAAGTTAAAAGGGAATATTATAGACCCCTTCATTACCATAATTGGGAGACAACCTTAATGGAATATTATTATCTATGATCATGGCCTTTGTTTTAGGGTTATTCCCCATTGGTTACTATAGAAAATAATATATTTAAGTAGTAATTAATTAATTTTTTGTAGTTTAATGTTGCTCCACTACATAATTAATTATAATGCCCCTAACATGGTTCTACCATTTTTATACCCGATGAGCATTGAATTGTGGAGTGACATTCCCCCTTCCAATAATTATTTTATTTTCATGGGGCATCTAATCATTCCTTTGGAAAAGGTTATCATGAAAAGTGATTAAGCATATATAATCACATTCTAATTATTAATTAATTGAGTAAATAATTAAAATAAAGCAATCATGAATATATGCAAAATGTGTATATTTTATCAAGTGAAAACGGCTAATCGGCTAATCGCATCATATTGATGTTTTTTTAATATTATATTTGTTCTCGCACATAATTTTTCTCTCTTTCAGCTCTTCAAAAAAAATTCATTTCTTTCACAATCATCTTTTTAGAACAGGACATCGTCTTAATAATTAAAAAGATGGAGCTATATATTTCTAAACATAGTCCATGCTTATATGGGTTTTCAATCTAGTGTTTTACATTTTGTTTTAAAATAAAATATGTTTTTTTAACAATAATTTGGAGATGAGAACTTAATCAAGCGGTTGTCGTCATCAACTTCCTTAGTTTCTAACCTTATAGTTGAGGGTTCGATTATCCATTTAGTCACCTATACTCCCCATTTGTTCCATTGTACTTTGTTGAGATTAGATCCCACCAGTCCTTTATCTGCCAATGACTTAACCCAAAAAAAACAATAATTTTAGATCTATTTAAATAAATAATAACATTTGAACATATATCAAAATAAGCTTGTGATTGGGGATGATGACTTGGTTTAATGGTAAAATTCAATATTTCCACCATTTTGGATGGGAGTTTTATTTTCCACCCGGCACTCTAACCTTCTCATCTATCCATTTGTAATATGTATGTCAGAGAGGCTCCTACCACCCACTACCTCCATCTCATTATGTTTGCCAATACACATTTTCAACGATCAATAACTTAAATTGTGTACAAGTAAAAATTATAAAAAGTTGATCCTATTAAACTAAAAGATTAGACGAATATAACAAGATCTTATTTGACTATGTTTTTTCTTGTATAACTATGATAAAAATTTGAATCAAAGTTCAACAATGAATAGTAACAAAAAAATCCAACGTAGCATTTTGTTTTAGACGAAGGAAGTATTTTATAGTCTGTATATGTTCTTTAGAAAAAAGAAAAGAGAAGCTTGTGACTATGTCTATAATGTTTTTAGGCAAATTTATTAAAGAAATACTATTTTTATTTTCAATAAAAGCTAAGAAAAAACTTTAAAGGTATATCGAGATAGAAGGTGAAATCGATTTACAAGGGCGTTCTAAAGCAATGATAGTATTCACTTTCAAGGAGTGATAGCACATTCCTGAGCAAGGAAAAGCATCAACAACTTGGCAAGGCTTATGTTCGCACAAAGGAAATGAAAGAAGGATAAAGAGTCCCTTTCAAGCGTTGTTTGCGTCTATCTTCAAAATGGTGTCACATACCTTTGTATAAATAAGCATTTTCTAAGCAAAAAAAAGTGGTTCCAATAGCAACACACATACCTACATTTATCTGTCTTTACATTTTTTGTGATGTCCATTTGCATTTATAAAAACTTTCATTTTCTTTAATGTCTTCAAATTACATTCTTTTCATTCGATGCTTTAGTTCGTTGATCTATTTGGGATTTCCCTCGTCCCGTTTTCCATTTGAAAGCCCCATTCTAGAGAATTGAGTGGTTACTCCATATGACAGTAACAAATACTTCCTCCATTTATTTTATTTGTTACGAACCCACAATGCACGCAGTCCAATGAATGTTTTAAACTATTAATAACTCAATTCAGTACATGAAACATTTTTAAAAGTTCAATATTTAGAAACTACAGAACGAGACGAATATAACAAGATTCAATTTGACTATATTTTAATTTATGAAACTATGATAAAACTTTAAGTCAAAGTGTATGTGAATGGTAGTGAAAACCCAAATGGGGCACAAAAAAAATGATTAAGTATCAAACAGATTTTTATTTCTGGTTAGAGTTGAAAGCCTATAGTTTACTTCCTATGTTCTATTTTAAATGCACAATTCTGCATTTCACTCAATCCAATACACATTTTAAAATATTAATAACTTAAATAGTGGAGTATATAATTAAAAATTATAAAAATTTGATATTATAAAATTATATGATTAAATAATGAATCTAACACGATCTCATTTAACTAAATTTTTTTTTATATAACTATGTTAAAAAAATTGATCAGAATTACTCAATAAATAATTATCACTATACAAATATATCACTTAAATGAGAGGGGACGAAGTATTAAATATGCGGGGTTCCGGGTTCGTATTGACCCACATATTAAATCAAGTTGAGAGACCTTGACCCCAAACCCCCTTATTTTGCGCCAGGTTCATGTGTCGGGTCATTTTCTCCCCCCTATACCTCTAAACCCATGCTATGTTTGCCTGCAAGTTCACCTCATTGCCTTTTTTTTCCTTTTATTTTTTAAAAGTCCCATTCTTATCAAAAACCTCAACATGATTTCCTTATGTCCTTGGATTTGGTTGACTAAAATCGACTTGTTTAAATCATTCTCTATGACGTCCTTTTCAAAGGACATGACATATTTTGGGGACAACTACATGCATGGTAATAAATGCCAATTCACAGCGTGAGGTATTATTGACTTTTTGTAATAAATAATTTCGTTGATGTTTCCTATATATTGAGAGGTTCGGATTCAAATTTCTGAGACATGGTGCCACTGTGCTAGTGTAGAAAAAATTATCGAAAACTCGAGCTTATCATATCGAAAATTATCCAAAAATATTACTCCCTCCGTCCCAGGCAAGACGTCCTGTTTGACTTTTTGACACTGTTCATTGTTTAACTTTGACTCAATATTATTTTAAGTATATATTTGAAAAAAATAGTCGAGTTCGGTCTTGTTAGATTCGTCTAATCGTATAGTTTTAGAATATATATTTTATAAAAAATTTACTTATATATATTTTGAGATATTAACGATTAAAAATATACATTGGATTGTGTGCAGAAGTTAAACATGACATCTTAGTTGGGACAGAGGGAGTAAAATTTAAGTATACTGAAATTTAGGTATGCCGAAAAAAACAGTACGATAACGGTATGGGAATACGATATTTTAGACATTTCGGTATACCGAAATACCGAAATATTAATTTTAATATTATTTTAAAATTTAATATATATTGTTGTGTTAAGACATTTGGAACTTTGAAGGGCCAATTTAAGTAATTTTACGGTATACCCGCGATCGGAAGACGATGCCCACGATGTTGATTTTTTTCGGTATAGTTCGGTATGCATATTTGAAACGGTATGTAATGCATTGTTCGGTATGTAAAATTTTCGGTATTTTTCGGTATTTTCGGTATTTCTCGGTATTTTCAGTATTTTTCGGTATGTTTCGGTAAATATAATTTTCGATATGGTAACGGCATAGATTATAAGAAACTGAAATTTTCGGTATACGGATTTTTGGTATACCAAAATATTCAGTATCATTATCGGTATGATTTTTATCCATGCCGAAATTTTCGGTACAGTACGGTAACGGTAACGATATTTCGGTATACCGATTTTTTCCACCCTAGCCAGTGCCATGGTTCAGGTTTGTGTTACTTGCCTGCAATAAGTATAATCAAATGTTTTTACTATTATAATAAAAAAAAAAAATCAAATTAAAGCAATAGTAAAATGCAACAATTATAATTAAAAAAAGTTTAAATTTAAAATAAAAACGCTGCAATTAATTATGAACCAATAAAAAACGATTATGCTGTCAGTTATCCAATCCCGAACATTTTTAAGAGATTATTTTTTAAAATAAAAAATAAAAAATTGATAATAAAAAGAGTGACTAAATTTTATTTATTCTGGGATGATGACTTAGCAAAGTGGTTAAGTCCATTGACTTCCAACGGAAGGTTGGAGATTCGATTTCCCACCGGCCCCCTATCCCTTCCTTTTATTTCCCTTGTAATTGTGTGGCATGGGCCTCACCACCATTTTTCCAGGGGCTCCTCAAAAAAAAAAGAAATTTAATTTAATTTATTCTTTATAATCACAGGAAAAGATAATATGCCATTGCCACCCGTTGGCCATTACAAGGGGAGTGTGGAATCTAGGGATTAGGGTAGTGCAGATTGAACATCAAGCCATCTGGCCATTAGACTACCACTATCAATGACAAGGTCGCCATTAAGATCCACCTCCACGTCACTATTTAATTTATAAAAAAATCTAAATTAAATTGGTGGTCTCTCCTCTTGGTCGACCAATAAAAAATTCCAACACCATGGTTCCCTATTCACTCAGACTATCTATATCCATAATCACCACAACCACCCAACCATCCAATCATCTCATTATTTAATTAATTTCTCTATCTTCCAACTCATCAATATCCATCTCAACCCAACCACCCTAATTTTACATACTTTATCAATAACCACCCAACCACAATATTATATATAATTATTTTAGTTTATACAATTTTAAATTTGTTGAAATATATCAAAAATATAAATATTTTATCTTACTTATAAAGAATAAAAAATCTAAAATTTTAATATCTTTTTTATTTATTTTTATTTTCTAGAAAATTTTAAATGGGTAAATATATCAAAATTAATATATTATGTAAGTATTTAACAAAAATATAGCAAGAGTGGTCTCTATTTATAGAGAATGAAAAATTATAAAATTTGGTATATTTTTTATTTATTTTTATTTTAAAATATAAAAATATAATGATTTTAATGAGATTTGTTTAAAATTTTAGTTGACCAATGGGAATGAGACAAATGTCCCAATCCCATTGGCCAAGAAGGATGAGACAAGTGGTCTCATATTTCATTTGGTCGACAACCCTATTGTGACCACATCCCATTTTTCTTTTTTTTTTTTCTTTTTTTTTCTAATAATGATGTGGAGGTTGGGTCTTGGTGGAGGAGGTCATCATTGGAGGTAGTCTCACAAATAAAAATTTGACACTTGTATTAATTTAGTGGTTAATAAATTAGATTGATTTTATTTATTTAAAATTAATATATATTTTATTTAATATAATTGTAGCAAATATAAAATATATCAAAATTTTTATTTTTTTAATTCTCTACAAATAAAGACTACTCTTGCTATATTTTTGTTGAATATAGATGTAACACCCCCGTTTTTAAAATATGGTTTGGCGGGAGTATTACCGCCACATCTCTTAGTCAAGCTCGCTACGACTAACTTGACCAAGGAATGCTAAGGCTAATTGAAGGAATTTTGATTAACTTAAGCGTCTTAACTTAGGAATTACTGTTAAGTACTCGAGTTCTATAAAGTTGTGTCGAGGGGTTCCCAGGAAAGGGAGGTGGGCCACCGGCTGACGGGCCTTGTTATCACCAAGCCTCCTTAGACAGAAGCCCCCTAGCAACTCGATAGTACACAATAGTACACAAGTCTAATTTGTATTCCTCGGTTTAAACAAAATAAATACTAAGGCGTAATAAAATTTCTAGTGTTTTAGGAAGAATACAATACTTTATTAATAAAATTTATTCATAACATAAGAAAGTCCATTGGGCCCAGGGCCAAACCATTTTTTCTAAAAGCAATTCGATGCAAATAATTTAAAAAAAAGTCTTATTTATGAAAACCTTCCCAAGCCCAAGTGCGTGCATGACTTCTCGAATGACAGTTACCCTGAAAAAGGAAAAAACAACAAATAATCAGCAACAATGCTGAGCAAACTAGCCTCATTCCGAGGACACAAGTATCCATTTAAAATACACAACATATATTCACAATATTTCTTTGGCTGCAGTAACTAGCCGCGGCCCAACATGTACATGATGATACAACTATGAATTTAATACCCGGGTAGACTAGACCGCGCCGTGCGTCTTATATCTAGCGAAATATAGGCTCAAAACATGTGAGTCTAAGGGAGGAAACCGTCCTACCACTTAGCCAGAGGGGAGTTCGGTCATCCACAACTCAGGTACCACCGCGGTATTCATGCCCTCAAATTATTTAAATAATTTTCACAAAATGACCCAACGGTCCAATTTAAGTTCGACATCATGGGCCTAGCCCAAAACATATGATTAAAGAATTTAAAAGCATTTTGACATAACATAGGATTAAAATCCTAAAAGCTTTTAATAATGCAGAAACATAAGATTAAAGCACTTAAAAGCATTTCATGCATAGAATTTCAAGAACTTGCATGAAAATTGAAATGTACGGGTAAGACTAGCTTACTCTTCAAGTGGAAAACGCTGGGAAAGCTTTAAGACCTTGCTAGCAACAACTTGCTTGAACTCACAAGTCACAAGAACACCAAGAACACTAAGAAGAATTTTAAAGAATAAGAGAGGAGAGGAGAAGAATGATTTAGGTGTGAGTAGAAGAGTGATTGGTAGGGGGTACTTATAGGTGGGTTGGGAGGTGAATTTAGGAATGGGAGTGAATGTAAAATCCCCTAATTGCTGCCAGCTCTTGCCACAACCTGTAACAGCCTGTTACAACTTTTATACCTTCCAAAAATAGGTGTTTTGGATAGGTTTTTATGTCCTTATCTATGCTTAGTGAGGAAGACTTAAACCCTAGCATTTAAGGCTCCAAAAGTGGGCTGTCTACACCTCATTTCAGCCCTATCTTGCAGCCCAAAATAGGCCACCAACACAGCCCTGGAACAGCCCAACTCAGCCCCTAAATCTGTCTACTAACATGCTTGTTAAATTCTTAATTCTCACTTGTTGAAAATAATTTGCCTCCAAAATATAGTTACCGTTGCATTTCCGGATCGTGACCGTTATTTTTTTGGGGTATTACATTCTCCCCACCTTTTCTCACAGTTATGTCCTCATAACTGCCTCTACCCCATTCTAGGTCATCACATCCTCCCCTTCTTGATTTCGCAGTTATATCCTCATAACTGCTATTCTTGTTGAAAGAGCTCGGGGTATTTGCTCATAACTTTTGACTCCAATTCCCAAGTTGCATCTGCCTCGATGTGGTTGGACCACTGGACCTTAACCATTGTGACGGTCTTATTTCTTGTAGTTCTCTCCTTGACCTTCAAGTATCCATATTGGTTGTCCAACATGCATTTTCTTCTCAAAGTATTTTGTTCTTGTGAGTTTGGCATTCCTTAGCCATGTGTCCTTTATTGCTATATTTACAACAATTATTCGGGCAAAAATAGGCTCAACACATTCACGTATGCTCGGAATTGAATATTTGCCATTGACCAGGTCCAGTACTCCGGCTCTTGGCCGTTGATCCGAGTATTTGTTGACTTCGATATTCCGGCGCTTGGCCTTTTTCTTAGTATCGCGATCCTTGTTCATGCTTTGCCCTATGCCTTTTCACCAATAGCAACTTTCGCTCATTGGAGGTCATAGTGCCAACGACTTGCCTCGAGGGAGTAATTCGGTCATCCATAATTACAGGTATCCCATGGATACTCGCCCTCCACAAATAACCGTGGCTCTTAGCCATGATTTAATACTTAAAACCTTGGTCAATGACTCGCATTCAAATCTTAAGCACCCAGCCTCAACTTATAACTCTTTCAACTCCTGGTCGTATCTTCATCGTGTATCAACCACTATCTTGGTTTGTTCCCTTTATCACACTTTCCTTGGTATTGCTACCTTGGCTTCCAATTCCTTGAGTTGAAAATCCGACTTTCCTCGTCTAATAGGGAACCCACGTTGCGGTGTCCATATTTATCGTGATGGATAACCATTGGTATCATTCACACATTTCTGGTCAAACATCAAAAACATTAATATGCACAAAGAAAATTCTAATCGTGCCTACATGATGTGCATGTGTCCCCCCAAAATATACTTGTGCAAAAGTTTTCAAAAGTTTTCAAAATTGATGCATATCTTTTGTATCAAAGGGTTTTAAAAGAAAAGATCGTTATCCGCTCTGATACCACTCTGTAACACCCCCGTTTTTAAAATATGGTTTGGCTGAAGTATTACCGCCACATCCCTTAGTCAAGCTCGCTACGGCTAACTTGACCAAGGAATGCTAAGGCTAATTGAAGGAATTTTGATTAACTTAAGTGTCTTAACTTAGGAATTACTGTTAAGTACTCGAGTTCTATAAAGTTGTGTCGAGGGGTTCCCAGGAAAGGGAGGTGGGCCACCGGCTGACGGGCCTTGTTATCACCAAGCCTCCTTAGACAGAAGCCCCCTAGCAACTCGATAGTACACAATAGTACACAAGTCTAATTTGTATTCCTCGATTTAAACACAATAAATACTAAGGCGTAATAAAATTTCTAGTGTTTTAGGAAGAAGACAATACTTTATTAATAAAATTTATTCATAACATAAGAAAGTCCATTGGGCCCAGGGCCAAACCATTTGTTCTAAAAGCAATTCGATGCAAATAATTTAAAAAAAAGTCTTATTTATGAAAGTCTTCCCAAGCCCAAGTGCGTGCATGACTTCTCGAATGACAGTTACCCTGAAAAAGGGAAAAACAACAAATAATCAGCAACAATGCTGAGCAAACTAGCCTCATTCCGAGGACACAAGTATCCATTTAAAATACACAACATATAGTCACAATATTTCTTTGGCTGCAGTAACTAGCCGCGGCCCAACATGCACATGATGATACATCTATGAATTTAATACCCGGGTAGACTAGACCGCGCCGTGCGTCTTATATCTAGCGAAATATAGGCTCAAAACATGTGAGTCTAAGGGAGGAAACCGTCCTACCACTTAGCCAGAGGGGAGTTCGGTCATCCACAACTCAGGTACCACCGCGGTATTCATGCCCTCAAATTATTTAAATAATTTTCACAAAATGACCTAACGGTCCAATTTAAGTTCGACATCATGGGCCTAGCCCAAAACATATGATTAAAGAATTTAAAAGCATTTTGACATAACATAGGATTAAAATCCTAAAAGCTTTTAATAATGCAGAAACATAAGATTAAAGCACTTAAAAGCATTTCATGCATAGAATTTCAAGAACTTGCATGAAAATTGAAATGTACGGGTAAGACTAGCTTACTCTTCAAGTGGAAAACGTTGGGAAAGCTTTAAGACCTTGCTAGCAACAACTTGCTTGAACTCACAAGAACACCAAGAACACTAAGAAGAATTTTAAAGTATAAGAGAGGAGAGGAGAAGAATGATTTAGGTGTGAGTAGAAGAGTGATTGGTAGGGGGTACTTATATGTGGGTTGGGAGGTGAATTTAGGAATGGGAGTGAATGTAAAATCCCCTAATTGCTGCCAGCTCTTGCCACAACCTGTAACAGCCTGTTACAACTTTTATACCTTCCAAAAATAGGTGTTTTGGATAGGTTTTTATGTCCTTATCTATGCTTAGTGAGGAAGACTTAAACCCTAGCATTTAAGGCTCCAAAAGTGGGCTGTCTACACCTCATTTCAGCCCTATCTTGCAGCCCAAAATAGGCCACCAACACAGCCCTGGAACAGCCCAACTCAGCCCCTAAATCTGTCTACTAACATGCTTGTTAAATTCTTAATTCTCACTTGTTGAAAATAATTTGCCTCCAAAATATAGTTACCGTTGCATTTCCGGATCGTGACCGTTATTTTTTTGGGGTATTACATAATATATCAATTTTGATATATTTAATCCATTTTAAAATTTATATTAAATAAAATATATATTAATATTTGAGATTTTTTATTCTTTACAAATAAGTTAAATACTGTATTTTATATTTTTGATACAATAATTTTTTTAATATTTCAACGTAATTTAAAATTGTATAAATTAAAATAATTATATAGTGATTGGATGGTTGAATGGTTATTGATAAAGTGTGTAAAATTGGGGTGGTTGGGTTGGGATTGATATTGATGAGTAGGAGGAGAGAGAAATTAATTAAATAATGAGATGGTTGGATAGTTGGGTGGTTGGAATGGTCATTGATAGAGGTAGTTTTATAGAATGAAAGCTCGGTCCTGAATTGGGCTGGGGAAAAATACCGAATATACCGCATACCGCACATATCGTGCCGAAAAAATACCGAGAATACCAAAATTTTTGGTATACCATAATTTTCGGTACGGTATCATACCGTACCGTAAGATTTCGGTACGGTAATGGTATAAATTTTTTGATACCGCGATATACCGTTACCGTACCGAACTTGGGTATATACCGCGGTATCGGTATATCGGTATGTACCGATTCTTCGGTATATCGGTATATACCGCGATACTGGTATATACCGCGATACCGGTATATACCGCAATACCGATATGCTGGTATATAGAGAATGTTCGGTATGTCGGTATATACTGCAATACCGGTATGTCAGTATGTAGCGAATATTCGGTATGTCGGTATATACCGTGATACCGGTATTCCGGTATGTACCGAAGGTTCGGTATATCGGTATATACCGAACATACCGAAATGCCGGTATGGCAACGGTATGGAAATATTTCATACCGAAAATTTCGGTATACCGAAGATCGGTATACCGAAAGGTGTGGTACGACAACAATATGAAAATTTCCATACCATAAGGTTCGGTACGGTATACGGTACGGCGAAATTTTTTCGGTATACTATACCGACATGGCGACCCACCCCTAGTCCTGAAGCCAAGTCTCATCTCGCTTAATTAAATTTATGAAGATAGTATTCCCTCCGTTTTTAAAATTTTATACGGATTTACAGTGTACGCAGTGCAATACAAATTTTAAATCATTAATAACATAGATTTAGTACGAATAAAAATTCTAAGAGTTCGATATTTAAAGACTCTAACACGAGACACATCTAATAAGATCTTACTTAACTATATTTTAACTTTTATAACAATAATAAAATTTTAAATTAAAATGTAGTACTACATCCGTTTTTAAGAAAGTGCAATATTGCACTATTTTTTACTATTAATTGTTCGACTTTATTTCCAATTTTTATCATAGTTATACAAGGAAAAATATAGTAAGTGAGATCTTGTTGGATTCATCTTTTCTTGTAGTTTTAGAATATCCACTTTTTATAATTTTTACTTATACACAATTTGAGTTATTAATCGTTAAAAATTTATATTGAACTGCGTGCAATAAAGGAATGTTGCACTTTCTGGAGAACGGAGGAAGTAGTAAAAAGTATTAGCAAAATTCCAAATATAAATATAATTTTTTTTTGTTGAACAGCATATATAGGCTAGGAAATAGGTGGTAGGAGCTCATACCACAAACATTACAAAAAAGAATAAAAGAAAAGGATAGAGGCCGATGGAGAATCAAACTTCCAACATTCCGTTGGAAGATGAAAGACTTGACCATTTAGACTAAGCCATCGTCCTCTCAAAATTCCAAATATTGAAATAAAAAGTGCACAAGTTTAAAATATCGGGAAATGTAAAGAAAAGGCCAGGTCTGGAAAATACTCCCAATACAAGACCATCATACTAAAATACTTCCTATTGAGTACCACCCTATGTATTTAGATTTAGTTTTGAATATAGAATTTGCGAAATGACCAAGCTACCCCTGTTAGAAAATATAATGAAGTTTTGGGATGGAGGGTAAAATAGGGAATTCACCCATTGGTCTTGTCATGGGGAGAACCGATGTCTGAAAAGCTGCCCGAAATTAATGCTCCCGGCGACGCCTTTCCCCACTCCCCCACTTCTTCCTTGTAACCGGCGACTCCACCATTCATCTTCTTCCCAAAATTGAAGGCAGCGGTTCCACTCCCCCACTCGCCGTTCACCACTCCCCAACTTCATTCTCTTTTAACCGTCGACACTCCAAAAACGGGCTCTCCGTTTCCCCACTTCCCCATTTGACGTTTTCCGCTGCACACAGGGGAATCGGGAGCGATTTGTTCACCACCACCATTCACCGGCTCTTTGATCGGTAAAATGAAAAAAACGATCTTCATATTTAAATGGAGCGATACCGTACATGGAGGCTAGGAAGTTGATGAGTTTTGTTTTCTGCATTATTTTTTATTTGTTTTTTTATGATTTGACGATGTTGAAGGAGGACGATTTAGGGTTTAGGGTTTGAGATTTGTTGTTGCGATTGGGTAGTTCTTGGTAACGATTTGTTGCTAACGATTTAGTAGTGTGTGGATCGAAGTGAGATAGGGAAGTTTGGTTCTTGGTTCAATCGGTTTCTTGTTCGGTGCTATGGATTTTGGGTTTTGAAGTATTTTTGAATTTTGATACCAGTGTCATTTTGGGGTTTTGAAATGTTCTTTGTTGATCTGCATTCGGTAGACCAGTGCCCCTGTTTCATTCTTGTTATGTAGTTTTTGATTTGGTCTGAAGTGAGATTGGAAAAATCAATTATTGGTTGAAATTGTTCCTTGTTGATGCAATCGTACCTGAGGTTTTGATATTTTTTGATTTTGATACCTGTGACATATTGAAAATATACCGGTGATGTTTAAACTTGCATACTTGTTGAAAAATCCTTGCATGATTTGTGTTTACGACAGTCGTGCATAATCACTAGTCAATGTGTTATGATATGGAGCTATGTCTTTTTCTGTTGCATTATTCCATGGTCTTGCAAAAATTTGTGATTTTGGTGTTGGGCATGTATGTGAGCTGGTACACCTGTATGATTTGCGCATGACATTGGTATAATTGAAATGTGTTGGCAGGTATCCAGAAATGGCACCGAGACGTCGTTCGAAAGAGAAGAGATCGAAGAAATGAAAGTGAAGAGACGCAAAAGAAGGAGGACAATGCAAAGACGAGCGGACAGGCAACCATTATTTCACGTTGTAGCATGAGTGTGCTACAAGACGCAATGAGCAGCGTACGAGATAGAATAACTGACGAACAATGGAAGGCGATCAAGTCCACTCCATTCTACTATTTTGCGAAGATCGATACGATCTACAGCAGCAAGTCGAGGCTGCAGTCGTTGGTGGAGTGCTTCAATGCGAACTTGGGAGCCTTTGTTTTCGGAGAAGGATTTACAGTGAAGTTCAAAGCGTGGGAATATTCTGTGGTGCTGGGGCTACAGCACGAGGGCATGCACGTGCACACGAGGTGTGTGCCAAAATCGCCGTTCAGGCAAAGTATTTCAATGCGAGCGGGGCACTAAAAAGGCAGGAGATACTGGATCTCATGTGTAGCATGGCTGGCACCGAGAACTGCCTTGATTTCGCAAGGGCGTTCGTATTGGCAGTATTCTGCTGCATCCTCTTCCCAGTGTCGGCTTACACCCTTCCTGATTTTCTGGTCCACCACGTGGACAGGTTGAAGATGCTTAGTGAGTACGCCTGGGGCCTTGCAGTGTACGAATTCGTCGTAGACTCGATGCGGCGGATCAATGAGGAAAACAAGACTTATATCGATGGCTGCACCCTCGGCGTGGTGGTAAGTTTTCAATAATTATCTTATAATACCAGTGTCATGCATACAAAACACCAATATCAACTTCATATTACGCTTCTCCTAATTTGACGCTGAACGATGGTGTTATTTTGTAGGGCTGGTTCTACGAGCGATTCCCTCACATGGCTGAACCACTCCTTTAACCAGTGGTACCCAGGTTCGTGCGGTGGAAGGAATCATACGGGAAACTGAACGAGTGTCGGGCGGATCTCACACAACTTAGGAAACATCAGTGTCGGCCTCTGAAAATAAGCTCAAGGGAGAGGAAATTTCTGGTCCCTGTGACGACCGTCCCCCAAAAATATGCTGTTGAAGAAGATGATGACGCCGAGGTCGAGGATGAGATTCCCCTCAGGATCAAGAAAAAGAAGAGGAGGCCAAAGAAGAAGGGTGATGAGAAGGATGAGGATGTTCAGCGGGGGGAGGTGAACGCGGAGAAAACGGAAAGCAAGGCGGGCTTTGAAAAGCGAACGGTTCAGGTAAATACGTAGTATTATATGTTAGTAAAAATGATTGACACTGAACTGGTATTGAATGCATGTTACACTTGTATGCATTGATCGAATGATTGTATTTTCTGGTACACGCGAAGAATGAAGAAGAGGCTGCGAGTGAGGAGACAAGCAGCAGGGACGAGGAGGGCGAGGATTCTGCGTCCGAGGCTGATAGTAATTTGGCCGTGCATAAGAAGGTGAAGCTGGTCGTGCAGAAGAAGCCCGCCACGAAGGGAGCTAGCAGTGACCATTCGGAGTACGTGGCTGATTCTTCTGAGAGCACCGGCGACAGCGAAGACTACATGAGCGAGAAGGTTGCCCATGCAGTGGCATATGAGAATGATGAATAAATGGCGAAATTGAAAAAAGGTAAGGTTGATGAGAGAAATATTGGCAAGACGATGAAAATTTATGCGCCATTTCATGACGAGGTGGCAGTGTTAATTCTCTCTAAATCTAAATCATCACATGTTGATCCGCTTACACTTTATCCGTTGTCCACAGCTACACAACGGGGAAAGCGTAAAGCGGATCCCCCACTTTATTCACCGGAGACTCGCAGTAAGAAAAGGCTTGTTAACAGAAAGTTGGAACTTGACGCCCCTCCTCCTCTTCCCAAAAAACTTGCTTCGCGAAGGGACTTGGAGGAGGAATTGCGTTATCGGTATTCAAACCGAAGGGGATACGCCGGTGTGAATACTCTCTCGGAGGAAGAAAGAATAATGCTGGAACAGTTCATCGATGCACCTGGCACGAGGTATTTACTTTCTGTGTAGAACTTGCATTTTTTAACTACCTGAATGGTATTGTTTAGTATGTTGACTTGTATTATTTTGTTCATGGATTGTTGTTCTGGCAGTGGTTACATATGGAGCGAGGGCATCTTCGCCGTCCTACCATCAAGTATTCTTCTGCTTCTGTTTGACGAAGCGGTATGCAACGACCTAGTTTCGGCATACATTTCTCTGTTGTGCAGCGATCGATTTCTCCAAGCCAACGATATACCCACGAAAGTCGGGTTTATCAGTGCGTATACAGCGGTAAACATTAATAATTTTATACAGTTGAACAGAAGCATATTTGTAGATTTGATTCTGAAAATTGAATTACTACACAGACCAGCATACTGGAGTTGTATCAAAAAACGATGAAGGGCGAACTAACGGATGCAGAGTATGAGAAACGGTTTAAATCACATCTTTGGTCAACAGGGCATGATGAGTTTGAGAGGCTGAGCATGTTGATGACGGGAGGGCTGGACTATGTCCTGGTGCCCGTGAATACTCAATACCACTGGCTCTTGGTAGTTCTGGACCCCAAGGTCTTGGAAATTGTAGTCTACAATTCCCAATGGCATCCAGACTACGTTTCCCCCACAGCCAAAATTGTAAGTAACCGTGTTCATATATCTGGTACACAGTAAAACCACTTCTTGGTAGTATTCGTTTAAATGATTGGTATTATGTTTTATGGATGAATTGTATGTATCCTGTAATCTATCTGTATTGAAACAGGCAAATTTCCTACGATGGTACATGAAGCAGAGCCATGGAATGGAATTCCAAGATCGGGTTGGGTACAGAAGGTCATGTCGGCAGCAGGGGGACACGTCCATGGACTGTGGGGTCCAGATCATTGTTCAGACTGATGAGGGGCGTACTACGGATGCGACGGGCATCGATGAGGGACGCACGATGGATCCCATGGCTGAGGAGCAAGATCGGGGAATGGAGGTCGAGCCCACTGACATCGATGAGGGGCGGTCGACACATCCCAATGTCGAGGAGCCGACTGGGGTGGAGGAGACTCATACGATGGAGGAGGAGCCCATTGGCATAGAGCAGGGGACGGATGCCACTAATGAGGAGCACGCACAGACGATGGAGGAGGAGCCGACTGCTGTGGAGCATGCTATGACGATGGGGGAGCACGCTGGATTGATGGAGGAGGATCCGAACGTTGAGGAGCATGCACACGCTCCGATGGAGGAGGAGACTAGATTCCAGGTGCCGCCTAGGACGACGGTTGCGGATCCCATTGATCATGCTATGGCAGATCGTGAGAGTGCTCTATCTCCTGTTCCCCTAACTGCATACGCTCCGGTCGTCCTGGCCTTGACCATACCGTGTAGATTCCCTGCCTGGCCCCGTGCCAAGCGAAAAGTCGTCAAAGAAGTTCCCACACCCGCGCCGGATGCCCCAGCAGTTCCCGCACCTGCACTGGATGCTCCAGCAGTTCCCTCACCCGCGCCGGACGCTCCAGCAGTTCCCGCACCCACACCAGATGCCCCAGCTATTCCCGCACCCGCGCCGGATGCCCCAGCAGTTCCCGTACCCGCGCCGGATGCTCCAGCAGTTCCCGCACCCACGCCGGATGCCCCAGCTATTCCCGCCCCCACGCCGGATGCCCCAACAGTTCCCGCCCCCACGCCGGATGCCCCAGCAGTTCCTGCCCCCGCACCCGCCACTGATGCTTCCAAGCCGAATGACGATGATGCCTCTTCCAATCATGACCTGAATTGGTTGATCGATTATGATCAGTAGTTGGATTATTTGTTAAGTACTGATACAGTTTTCTAGGTTGATGGTTGCGATAGTACTGTTTTGCTTTTTGATGGTTGTTGGTATTTTGCGTTTTGGTGAATGGTCCATGGTTGTAGCTGGACAATTGTGGTGATGTTGTTCGTTTGTTGGTATTGTCCTAGGTGATGAATGGTATTTTATGTTGAACAATCGTATTCGCCTCTAAATCATCACATGTTGATCCTGTAACATTATGTTTGATGTTTAGCTAAACGATGTGTATAATATTGAAACCAAAGTAACATATTACACTAAACTAAGTAATCTTGTAACACAATTCACTATGTTCAACAAAGTGATGTTCCTATAATGGTTCATATAAGTGTTGGTATATTGCATAAATTGAGAAAGTTAGAGAGTTGAAAATGGCTAAGTGATGTTTATTAGTTCGCTATGGCTAATGGTTGGGGGTGGTGCTCTACAAGGGTTGGAAATCGGTAAAATGAAGTAGCTCTCAGTAAATTCGCAACAATAAGCTTCTACAACACCCATAACAACAATATACATTACAACGGTATGAATCGAGAAAGTCAATGATATAGATAGAGATAGGCAATGGTACTTGTGTGCCTACATAATGGTATTGGAATCTAAAATTATTGGTATACTAGCTGATCCACATAGTCGATCTTATAAAACGCCGAAACAGCGCCCAATTGCATCTTTACGTGGTCCAACGTTGTATTTTAATTCGCCTTCAATAATAATAGCGATTTAGTGGCATCGAATAATGTAAGATATCATGCGTGAGTGAGTAAGATGCTATAAGTGTGACTCTTCCATTCACATACCTAAGTACCCATCCATTCAAAACATCAGTGCAATAAACATTATTACTTTGTTTGTTTGTTCATGAGTGACCATGCAATTTTTTTCCTGTGACAATTTTGGGGTGATCACTTATGACCATTCGTGTTGAAAATGACTTGATTAATTTTGACTTCTTGATGTGTTGAACAACATCCGTATTTTCACACAATTGTTGGTATTATTTCTCCATTACATTAGTGTTTTATTGACCAGTTGACTTGTATTATTTTTAGTTCTGTCCTGTAAAGTGTAAATATGATGTGCGCGACTCTTGTTCGTGAACCACGTCATCGGAAACCGATCATTTCATTGCATTCAAAATGGTATCATATATCGAAACCATCCTCATATAGGATAGATTCAAGTACTGAAACCATGCAAAACCCAAAACAATACTTGTTCGTCAACAAAAATATGCATCAACAACAAAACACCAGTTGACATAAAAAATAACACCAGTCTTGGCTTAATGGAACGACGCAACTGAATCACCCGGCATATCTGTGCGCTTCCTTGCAGGTGCGTTTGTTGTGACCTGATTTTCCGCACATGTGGCAGGTGTTCTTGCCCGATTGCACCTGCGATGGGATTCGCTTTTTCTTTCTCCGGCCAGGCTGCACACGAACGTCCGGTGGGAGTATAAAGTCTTCGTCATTATCATCTACGACGTTATCACCACCCATCATCAAAGTATCACTGCTTCGTATGTCGCCCTGAAATACTCAGTGGTGTAGTAAGCATCGCAGTAGTCATAAATATTGCACTGCAGTTTCTCGATCGCAGCACACCTGTGCTTACAGGGCAGCCTGAATAATTGCCAGTAGCCACACGTGCATGTCCACTTTTCCACATCAACGGCGTGTAGGGTGGCCCTCTCCCGGACTTCAAACAAGGAGCCCGTTGCGCGCTGCAGCTCAAGTTCGCCGGATGCCAGGTAATTACCGTTCAATATCTTATCCGGCACCGTAGCCAATCTTCCTTCCATTCTAGCACCTTCCTCTCTTTTATCGTTCATCATCTTCATAACCTGTCTTCGAATTTCATCGAGCATTGCATACGGACCGTAGCCCCTTGCTTTCACAATCCAACTATTCCAACTCTCGATGAGGTTTGTGTTCATGACACCCCATTTCTTGCCCGTGAACAGCGCATTCGCCCAATATTCGGGTTCTGAATTTTCAAGGAACGTACCAGCTGAGGGCATTGCTTCAAGGATGGTATTGAGATGCTTGAACATTTCGTCATACGCCGGAGCGTACGCAGCAGCCTTTAGCACCCCTGTCCAGTGGTCCTTATTCTTGTATGGGTACTTACGAAGCACCTGTAATCGTAGTTCATATATACCAGTCACTGAAAAGGATAGTACCAATTTTATATAAAACCATGTATCATCCTAGATTATAGTTATATGATATAGTACTAGTAAAACTCACATCCTTTTTAAAGTTATCAACGAGGTGTCGTAGGCATACGCCATGGTGACTCCCATTAAAAATGGTTGGGATAGCTTTCATGAGACCCGAGTGCCGGTCAGTGTAAAAAGTGTATTCGGACCAGTTCTCTTCTGTATCACCATCTAGTATAGACCTCAGCCGGAGACAAAACCACTCCCAGTTCTCATCCATCTCTCCGTCAACAACTGTTAAAAAAAAAAAACCACGGTGAGGAGAGCACAAATCCCAAACGACACCCCTTCTCTTCAAAAACTCCAATATCATGAAATTTACGTACCTGCGAATGCCAGCGTTATGAACCCAGCATTTGCATCCTTACTAACAGCGGCAAGTATTGCGCCTTTCCACTTATTTTTTATATGGGTCCCATCGAGCTCAATAAGCGTACGGCAGCCTCTCTTGAACCCTTCAATGCAACCTGCTATTGAAATGAAAACCCTTCGGAACTTTCCAGATTCAGGAAACACCTCCAAGTCAGCCACGCTCCCGGGGTTCGATACTGTCAAGCGGCTGCAAAATAGCCGGAGCTTGTCAAAGGAATCTTTATCGTCTCCATGTAACTCCTTAATCGCAATCTCACGTGCGTTCCACGCTGTGCGATAGCTAATGACCACTTTGAATGCGGCGTGAATGTCCGCGATAGCCATGTTCGCATTGTAATTCGGGTTCCGCCGCACTTTATCTTTTATGAAAGCCGCTACCTATGTCGCATTCGCATTTGGGTGAGTCCTTGATTGCAGATTATTAACACCGCAACGGTGAGTCAGCGTGCATATGCGGATCGCAAACGAGTTGTCAGACTTGTGTAATGATGCATATATGCGCCAACCGCAACCTTCCGTCGTGCATTTTACGTATATTCTGCTTTTGTTGTTGTGAACGAATTCATATCCACGCCGAAGAGAAATACAATAATTTGCCACCACCTTCCGGAAATGATCCTGATTCCTAAACCTTTGTCCTACTCCCTTTATTGCATTGGCCCAAAAAACCCTCTGATCCTCCTCGTCCTCGGTATCTTCGTCGTCCATGTCTTCCTGTGCTACAGTGTGTTCCCTGAAGTACAAGTTACTTCCAACGTAAAAACTAGTTACATTCAGTAGCCGTGCCAGTGACATGCAAGTATAACATAAGTCTTATGCGCGAACTATACTAGTGTTGTGTACAGAAAACACCGATGTTGTTAACCACTTCCCTGTTTCAACAATCATGGTCCTATTTCGCAGATTGCCAGATATTATTAAAAGATATAGCTATGATCGCAACCAGGCATCATTAACGCAAATAATATCATTCATGCGCTCGCATACAACCAAATATTAAACGGTAAGGAACTCAATGCAATTTCCTAAAAGACTTACAAGATCGTGTTTCTTGCTTCCCGGTCCATCACTGTCATCTTCCCAAATGCCAGTCCCTTTGCTCGATTCAAGTTCGACATCCGTCTCACATCGTCATCATTCATTATCTCCATTGTGTAGCCCCCGTCGGGTTCATCGTAGTGGAGCGTGTGTGTTGTTGCACATACATTAGCCCACTTCTCCGTCACCTTTCCGTACACATCCGCGAGGGCATCGTCATCCCTTATCCGCACGAGATGGGTTTGGCCGTTGTAATGGCAAAATAACATGACATTTCGCCCACCACCTTGCTCCCTCGTTGCCATATTACTCACCCCTACCCACTTCCAAAAACCCTGTAGAAAACCCTAAATAACAGCCTCCCCAAACCCTAACCTTCTTCCAGCCACCAAACCCTAAATAACAGCCCTAAACCCTCTTAAAGCCTTCTCTTTCAACCAACGGAGCACGGAAATCCACTCCCCCGCTATGCGCGCTTTCGGCCGGTCTTGGGAGCTTCTTCAACAACCTTCCCAACCCAAAAGATTGGAAAACGAGAGCTAATATCGCTTCATGCGCTCTTCCGCCAGAGAACTCCGGTAATGGAGGTCGCTGCCTTCGTTCCCACCCTTCCGCCGTCTTTCCGGAGCTGCTCGCTGCAAAAATGGGATTTATGGTGTCTTCAGAGCTGCCCGCTGCAAATGGAGGATTTATGGTGTCTTCGACGGGTCCGAGGAGAGGAGGAAGAGGAAAGAGTTTCAAATGCACAATTTGTCTCACTCACCACCTTTCACATCAATGTGCAGAAAAATATAAAAAGGTAAGGGTAATTTTGTATTTACACACCTGATTTACATTATTTCTTTATTTTAATTGCTGAGGTCCTGATTAGGAATGTATATAATATATTGGTGTTAATACAGAATGTATTTGGTATGCTGGTCTCGTATTGAAAGTATTTCTTGCTGCTGGCCTTTTTTAATAAAAATCCCTTAAAATATTGAATGTTATGCGCCAATCGTAGGGTTGTAAAAGAATCAAATATTTTTGGTTTGATTCGTGATTCGATTCGAAATTATTCGGAATTTTGATATTCGATTAATATTTGATTCGATTCGATATTCGATTTTATATTAAAATTATATATAAATATATAAATTTATTTTGTTAAATAATTTAACAAGTTAATTTTAGTGACTATATTTACTAATTAATATAAATATATTTATATATAATATTAAAATATTAAATTTGATCTATAAATCAAATTAAATATTTAAGTTTAATAATTAAAATTAATTTTATTAATTATTAAATTACTTTATAGAATAATTCGATTCGATTCGATAATATTCGAAAAGCTTATCAAATCAAAGCGAATACTGTGGTATTCGGTTCGATTCGGTTCGTTTACAACCTACGCCAATGAAATGGAACAAGTATATTTATTGGACAGCGGAGTTCTAGTCCTACTATTGTTGAATAAAATAAAATTAAAAAATAAAAATGGAGTAGAGTGTGACTGACACCATCGCAGAGCAGATCTAGTAGTGCATGCACGAGTCTGAACCTACAAAAAAGTAGTACAAGTCGTCTCACTAGTTTACGGCTACATTGTCACTTGTCAGACTCCCCACTCCACTCACTATTCACTACTCGTACTAGCATTTTTTCATTTTCATTTCATTACCAGGACTGATGACTCGGATGGATTATATTTAATAATAATAAAAATAAAAATATAAAATCCATGTATATTTATTTATTGAATTATAGATACAACAGCCAACAGGGAGCATTCACGAGTTACGAGGGTTCCCTCGAGCCCACCGCTCATTGTCTCTTATTCTCTACTACTCATTTATTATTTTATTTTTAATTTGTTTTTTTTTAAAACAAAATTATGAATGGCTGGGAGCAATTGGGAAAGGAGAAAGCGTGTTTATTTGCATCCCGCGATTTCCTGCCGCCGTACTTTTTGTCCCCCGTGTCTTTTCTGGCGCGTCCCCAGCACACGCGCCTTTTCTGTCTCTATTTACTAGTACATCATCTTCTCCCTGTCTTAAAAACTCCTCTGTTGCAGACTTATGGTCCAGCCAGGTAAGTTGTTGGGCTGAAGGCCCAATTCGGTTCGCCCGACTAATACAGCTGTTGGGCTATTTTTGGGCGTATGGGAATTCTTTTTTTTTTTTTTTAGTGCAAACCTATGAATTGGGCCATGTGGTCATCTTTGTAACAAGCCCAAAAATTTAAAAAAAAGGAGGTAAGTGAAAAGGGATGGTTTTTTCTTTAGATAATTTTCTTATTGCAAGATATTTTTACCTGACGTGGCATTGGCTGATTGGTTTCGGGACGTGGCACTGTACGACTCATCCTGCGGATCGCAAACACGCTGTGTTATGATTGTACGTAAGACGGGCCCATCAAAGTTACATGCTTGGGGTCAAACGTACAACACGGGCAATGCACTTCCTGGGGATATCTTTTTTATTATTTTAAAATTTAATAATGGAAGGTAAAATTTGGGCAGTTTCCCTTCGAGAGTTGAAATTAAAGAAAATCTAAAACCCCATTTTTCTCTGTTTTTGTATGCGTGTAGAATTGCACACACTGTAGGTGCCCTCAGATCGAAATTGAAGATTTGGGGATACCGGGAGAGAGGACGAAATCCCCGACCGTTTCTTATTGTCTGGAGGTTTTTACCCAACTTTTTCTGTTAATTTGTATCTGTGTGTGCATACGAGTGTGAATGTTTGTCCCTTGATTTATGTGAATAAGATGAATTTTTTATTGATTGATGAAAATTTGCATTTTTTTTTCACTCCCGGGTTTCTTTTCGGAATTTCTTATTGTTTTAATTGAATTGAGTGTTCTTTGGTGTCTTGATCTTGAAATTTAATATACTACTAATCGTTTTTGGAGGATTTTACACATTTGCTGGATGTACAAAGATGAGGAAAACGTGTATTAAATTTTGTAAACGACCCCACGAACCCTAGTTACTGGTTGAGGGTGAAATTGGCTTTCAATATGCGTTTCTTTCCATAGATTGATGTGAAGAATCTGGGGAAGTTTTACAATTTAGTTGCTACTTCTGTTGAATTTCATTGGTTTTTTCTTATTGTTTGGGTTTCTGTTTCTGTAGTTCCTCTACGAAGAAGGGAAGGGCAGTTGACGAACTTTCATATTTAGAATGAAGAATAATGAGCGTATTGCGAATTTGGCTTTGGCAGGTACGATCTTTAATGTTTGTTGGAGTTCTTTTTGTTCTTGGAATATTGAATGTGTTCTGTTTATGTTTCGCCAGCAAATTGAATCCATTAGTGTCCCTCTCTGGCTCTCATCCCTACTAACCTATTTTACGCTTTTCTGGTCCTTTTATCTTCTTCAAGTTGTAATTTACATCTACATTTTGTAATGTGCTTGTTGGAATCTGAAATGATCAAGAATTAATTTCCATTAGAGGGTTTAGGTAATTCAAACATATGCCCTCTGAATTCTAAATGCATTGTGTTGGTGGGGAAGTATAGTGCTGTATTGTTGACGTAAAATACTTCAGGTTTGATTAACGTAGATCATAAGAAGAAATTTATATGTATCTATTGGTGGCACTTGGTTACATGCATTTTGACAATTATGTTCTTATTTGATGTTCTTTTTTGGTGTTTATTGTATCTCATTGGATGTGTTGGAGTTAAAAGGTCTTTGGCAATATTAAGATTGACTGTATTCTTTTGGTTTTCTCATATTTTTCTTTATTGTTGACCCGCAGGTTTGACCCTGGCCCCTCTTGTTGTCAAGGTAGACCCAAACTTAAATGTCATTCTTACAGCATGCCTAGCCGTGTATGTGGGTTGCTACCGTTCTGTCAAACCAACTCCGCCAACAGTAAGTTGGCCTTCTCTAAGGATTTTCAGTGATTTAACATTGTGATTATTCGGTCTTTTTGAAGTATGATTTTCCATGCTATGCATATTTTCAGGAGTCGATGTCCAGAGAACATGCAATGCGCTTCCCATTGGTTGGGAGTGCTATGTTGCTTTCCTTGTTTTTGCTTTTCAAATTTCTGTCAAAAGACTTGGTTAATGCTGTATTGACAAGCTATTTCTTCGTACTTGGGATTGCTGCTCTTTCGTACGTCTTCCACAGCAGTTGTCCTCATCTTTATTTATATAATTAAAATATTATTGTGTTACATCATACTGTTCTCTATTATGCTCATTTATTTTTGTTCTGAACATTGCAGGGCCACGTTGCTTCCAGCTATTAAAAAGTTCTTGCCTGATGCATGGAATGAAAATCCAATTGTCTGGCGTTTACCATATTTCCGCTGTATGGACCCAATGATAACTCTTACCTTACCTGATTCTTGTTTTCTGTTCCATGTACATGTAGATGTTTCTTGATGAATTGTCTTTGATTCAATTGACCAGTTGAGAGAAATATCTTTGAGGGTCTCTGTCTTGGGGGAGAGTGGTTGAATATTGCTACTATTTCAAAATCAAAGAGATGAATTTATGTGAAACCTGTTCCTAAGTGGAGGAATGTTTGTATTTGTTGGGTTGTTAACATTTACTATTAATTATAGACTTAAATAACTCAATTACTTCAAAAGTCAGGCTGTCCTTTGGAGCTTTCAGTTTGATATTCATGACATTTTGTTGCTTTTATTATGCAGAATGATATTTATTGTTTAAACTTTATTGCACAGCTGTAGAAGTTGACTTCACTAAATCACAAGCTGTTGCCGCTATTCCTGGAACCTTCTTTTGTGTGTGGTATGCTTCAAAGAAACATTGGCTTGCTAACAATATATTGGGACTCTCATTCTGCATTCAGGTCAGACCACCAAAAATTTTATTGATTTGGTTCATCTTGCAAGAAATTGCAAATCTTCTGAAAATAATGTTATCAATCAATAATTCAATAATTTTTCACCATATTTCTAGGAGCAAGAGTAATAACCTCTGGTGACTTTTTATCCTTCTATAATTTTCAGGGAATTGAAATGCTTTCACTTGGATCATTTAAGACTGGTGCTATCCTCTTGGTAAGAATTTGAATGATCAATTTAACAAACATTGCATTTTCTAAATATTATCTATACCAAACTTCAATTCTGAAAGTGTAGTTACATAATTATTGATGGCATTTTATACATGTCCAATTGTTTAGTTAATGATCATCTTTGAAAATTTCAGGCTGGACTTTTCGTGTATGACATATTCTGGGTCTTTTTTACCCCAGTCATGGTTAGCGTAGCTAAGTCTTTTGATGCTCCAATTAAGGTGGGAATTTTTAATCCTTACATTCATGTTGGAATTAGTAAGATGCCTCTGTTCTGTGTCATTTAATTAATGTAACCATGGTTCTTGTTTGTAGCTTTTATTCCCAACTCGAGATGCTGCACGCCCGTTTTCAATGTTAGGACTTGGTGATATAGTGATTCCCGGTATGGATTTTTAACAATGAACTTCACCTGTAAGGCTATATTGTAGTTATGCTTCTCTAACTATATAGATGAGGAAACGAAATGCTTATAATTTTGAAATTTTACTTTGCAGGAATATTTGTAGCATTGGCCCTACGATATGATGTATCCCGAGGGAAAGAGAGCCAATACTTTAAGAGTGCATTTTTAGGGTATACTGCAGGCTTGATCGCTACTATCATAGTCATGAACTGGTTTCAAGCTGCTCAGGTGAGTATATCTATCTTTTTAATTGATCACATCATTCAAAGATGCATTTTCTTGTTATAATAATCTACTGAATCATTGGTTTCCAATCTTAATTCCAGCCTGCGCTGTTGTATATTGTGCCTGGTGTTATTGGGTTCCTGGCTGCACATTGCATATGGAACAGGGAAGTCATACCTGTAAGTTACTCATTTGTAATACTACTGAATACTAAGTTTCTAATTGTTTGTATGCATTCAGTAACTGTCATAAATGATTATTCCATTCCACTCCTTCATACATTTGCAAACAAATTCGAGTTTGGCTATGTTCATTTTAAGTAATATTTGAATTTGGATTGCATTATTACATGACATGCATGTTCTAATTTTGTGAGCTGTATATGATTAATAAATATTGGACTGTTTATATGTATTCTATTAATGGTGTTCCTCTGCAGCTGCTGGCATTTGACGAATCTAAAACAGCATCTAGCTCAGAAGAAACTGATAAAGAGTCGAGCAAAAAAACAGAATGAGACTTATTTTTGGAGGTTGTGAAAACACAATTTGGTGACAAAAATATCGGAGGAAAATATGATGGGTTCTACAGTGGTTTTTGTAGTCAGACTAACTTATGCAAACACAGATTTTGGTCACCATCAAAAACCAACCCCTTTTATGGATGGAATGTTCTCAATTAACATTTCTGAATGCGAATTTCTATAGTCAGATTTATATTGGTGCAAGTTTTGTTGGTTTTCTTTCATCAAGATTTATTTGGTCCATTTTAACTATGTGTAGTACGCCTATAGGGTAATAGCATGTCTGGTAATTACCTATTTGATTGATTCTAATATGTGTGTATATATATACGCATGGTTATACTATATAACCTCGTTTTAATCACCCTCCTCCCACTCCTATCGAGCCGTTCCAGGTGATGGTAGGCTAGACGACGGCTGATGTGTGGATGGTGGAGGGTGATAAAAAGATGATGATTATTATGTTTTGTATGCAATGTAATGTAATGCATAATCTAATATCCCCTCCTCCTGTGCCATTGAGTTTTAATGTTTAAATATATAAATATACTCCCTCACCCATTGGTGCTTTTGACACTGTTCTTTGTTTCAAATTTTTATGATAGTTTTAGAATACTAAGTTTTTTATAATTTTTAATGGTACATAATTTAATTTATTAATTATTGAAAATATGTATTGGTAGGCATGCAAACTGCAAAATGTAAATGTTGTTTTGTTTCGATTAGTTTGTCATCTGTTGAGTGCATCACTTTCACAGGCATGGGGCATCTACTATTTCGTGTTCATTTCCTCACTTTGTGAATATATACAATCGTAACAAAATGGATTCCTATGACCCCAGCCCAAAATAGTCCAGGACAAATTCATGCATTGATAAATTAATTAATGCATTGATTCTAGGCTGTCGTTATATACCCACAAAAAATTTTAGGGGCAAACAAAATTTATTTAAAATATCAAATATATCCCTACTTAAATGGGTTTGGGCGCCTAAAAGTTTGGATGGAGAAAGGATCGGCCAGCGACCAGCTCTGGCCGTTCAATGATGTTTTTCTTGTTTTTCATTTTTCTTTTTTCTTTTCTTTTTTGATTTTGTTTAATTTTTTTCGTTTCTTGTAGCATAATCGCATATCATTATTTAATGAGTGTTGCACACAAAAACAACGAATTGAGCTTGGATATTATAAGTACTGACTACTCAGAGAGTTTCATAGTAGGAGAGTTTTGTTCAACGTGTTCGGGAAATCACCACAGCCCATTAAATGATGATAGTTGTTGTTAAGAGGTCAGATATACACACTACTCGCTCGATTCGATTCGTATGCGATAGCAAGATCTCAAGGAGGCACCATAAATGAATCTATCAATTTAGAATAATTTAGAATGATAAGTTTGTTGCGTAGCATTTGGATGTATATATATTGAACTTGTGTAATTTAGAACGAAAAGATTGATGTTGTTAGTGTCTATTGAATTTTATTTCATTATGATGTGAATCTGTTGTGAATCCAAACAGATTAAGAAATAGAGAGAATGACACAGATTAAAAAAAATAAAAAATAACATAGCTCGAACGGCCAATGCTAGCCGGCCATCCATGACATGAACGGCCAAAGCTGGCCGGAAAATACAGAGACAGAAAGGCGCATGTGGCAGTTCCTTTCATTAAGCGATGGCCCGGGTGTGGCCGATTGCTATGTCAATGTGCAGAACGGCCATCATTAGCCGTCCATTTCACAACCCGAGCAGCCATCACTTGTCGTCCACATCCTAGGAAGAACGGCCATGCTTGTCCGTTTACATTTAAGAATTGCTAGTGTTTTAGGAGTAACTTTTAAGGGTAAAATTAGTAGAAATAATTTGGGTGCCCTCCGGATGTATTTTTAGCTATTTTTGCATTGGGTGCCCCAATCCTTGGGTTTTTAAAGAGACTTTATGTGTGTATATAACTGCGGCCTCCCCGACGCTCTCCGTATTTTTAGCTATGTTTGAAAACGCTTTTTGTACAAATGAGTTCCCTTCCCCCCGACGGTCTCCCCGGCGAGACCACTCCGCATGTTTTCCCCCCTTTCAGCCCCCCCCCCCCGGTTGTCTTCACAGATGCTAAGTTCAAAGCTAAGCCATCATTCAAAGACATGATTCTTGAAGGCAAAGCAGCCAATCCCGGGTCCCTCATGAATGAAAAAGTTTCGGAGGAGATGGTCAAGCTGGACTTTATCGACGGCGACAGGCTTCGACCTCGTCTCACCATTGCTCCCCAAATTCTGGAAAGGCTACAAAAACCCTGGGAGGACGCCATCTTTGTCACTGTGCTTGGCAAAAGAGTAGGGTACTTAGCCCTCAAGGAAAGGTTGAGCAGAATATGGAAGCTCAGCGGCACTTTCGATATGGTGGACCTTGATGAAGGTTATTTCATTGTCAAGTTCGATAGAAGTGAAGATCGTACCAAGATCCTTAATGGTGGCCCTTGGATGGTGTTTGATAACTATCTCACCATGTCTCCATGGAGGCCGAACTTTGTAGCCTATGCAAATGCTCCAAAGAAAACCATTGTGTGGGCGAGATTTCCCCGGCTAGGTGTGGAGATGTATTATGAGTTCATTGTAACTCAAATGGCGAAGGCGATTGGCAAACCTGTCCGGGTAGATGACATGACAAAGAAAGTTAACAGGGGTCGATACACACGGGTGTGCGTTGAAATAGACCTCGATCAGCCATTAGTAACAAGTATATTGATTGGCAACTATTGGCAAAAGATATCGTATGAAGGTCTCCATCTAATCTGCACTACATGTCAATGTTATGGACATGCAAGCAACTCTTGCAAGGTGGAAAAGAAACTGGAGGGGGCGGACAAGTTGGTGCAGGTGGAAGGACATCAGGACAAGGTTGGTAGGGATGACTATGGCAGGAAACCCAATAGAGACAAAACTGCCAATATACCTGCTGCAAGTATTGCCTCTTCTAGCAAAGTGCAGATAGAGACTGAGGGGGAGCTTTCCGAGGTTACAGTAGTATCACTAGAGGGGAAAAAAGACAAGATGCTGAGAGTTGATCTGGGAGAGGGAACTGACTTGTTCCAGAAAAAGGAAAAAGCTGAGTCTGATGAGCATATGGAGGAGGCAGCAAAAGTTGATGAGGGGATTCCATCCCAGCCTAATTGTGGGGATTGGGTCAAGGTAACTAGGAAAAAAAACAAAGGGTCCAACAAAAATGGTGTGATGATAACTAAGCCCAGTAACATCCAAGTGGGCCGCAAAGATAATGGGTCGACTGTGAGAGCAAGTAAACCTGTTGGGGGCCCAAAGCAGTTAGTGAAGACTCCCACTATACTGACTAACTATGAGAAATTGAAGAAGGGAAAAAGTGCCAAAGCGATGGGGAGAGGTCATAAGGCAATTGGCAAGGCTGAAGAAGATGAGGGGAATAAGACCAGCAAAAGGCCTCGACCACCAGCTTCCCTTGAGGATTCCAATGCCGGAGAACCAGTGGGCAGAGGGAAAGAGGATTCTAACAAAGAAAATAGAGATCCGAATGGAAGGGACCAAGAAATGGTGGATGGCATGGGAAGGGCGGATGCTGCGGGATTGGAAGCAATTCATCTGGTACGAGCTTGAGTTGGTCAGGTTCTGTCTCTATTCATATCAATTGTATTTATGGATAGTACGAAATTTAGAAATTTTAAATTGCTAGCATGGAATGTGGGTGGTATCTTGGGGGTTGCGTCTAGGAGAATGCTGAAAAACATCTTGCTTCAGCATCGGCCGGACATCCTGTTTCTTCTGGAACCGCAATCAGCTTATGATAAATCAAAAAGATTTCCGAGGCAAGCCGGGTACGAGTCTATCTGTATTCAGGAGGCAATAGGGAGAGCAGGGGGGATTTGGGCGCTTGCCCGAATAGGAATTGAATTTCAGATCCAAACTGTTGATATTAGGGACCGTATGTTGTCTTTCAAATTGATCAGTGATATGGATTTCTGGTTTATCACCGCCCTTTATGCATCTCCTAGATATAGGGAGAGACGTGAGAACTGGGATAATATTAGGCAGGTGGCAGCTACTATTGATGGGCCGTGGGGTATTATTGGTGACTGGAATCAGATCCTCACTGCTATGGAGGTGAAGGGTGGTCTCCATAACCCTGCCAGAGCAGAGGAACTTGGTGACATCTTGCTAGAATGTGGGCTGTCTTCTATCAACACGCAAGGAGGCAACTTTACTTGGTCTAGGCCGATGGGCGACACGAGGCGCATCTACAAACGTTTGGATAGATGTGTGGCAAACCTGGAATGGGTGACGAGATTTCCTCTTGGGAATGTGCAGTGCCTGCCGTGCATCGGATCGGATCACTGTCCGCTCATTCTGTCCTGTGGCACCTCTCCACCAAGGAACAACAACAATAAGCCATTTAGGTGGGAGGCTTCTTGGAATCAATCGACGGAATATAGATCAATTGTTGAATCAGCCTGGAATGAGCCAACCTCCACAATTGGGGATCAGTTTAAAGGTGTGAGGATTAAATCCTTGGAATTCAGCAAGTCGCATTATAGCAATTTCAAGTGGAGAAAAGCTAAAATCCTTAATACGCTGGCGGGGATTGCCCGAGTACTGGAGCGAGTCGATTCAATCAGACTTATTCTGTTGGAAGAAGAACTCCGGAAAGAGCTGGATATGGTTATGGCCTAAGAGGAAATACACTGGTACCAGAGAGCCAGGGAGAAGTGGGTGAAGTTAGGGGATCGAAACACGGCATACTTCCATGCGCGTGCTAAAACCAGGGGCCACCGCAATAGAATTCACGGGCTTTTCATATCAAATGACGACTGGTGCGAAGAGGATAATATTCTTAAGGATCATGTTAACAATTATTTTCAGATCCTCTATGATAAGCCAGCAAGGTCTTTGGAGCAAAGACTATATGAATTAGATCCTATACTGCCAGAATTCCAGCCGCTTGAAAAGGACATTGCTCAGAAATTGGAAACGGGGGTAACCTTGAAGGAGGTGGAGGATGTAGTAAAGGAAATCAAAGGTTTTGCAGCTCCGGGCCCAGATGGCTTCCCAGGTTTGTTCCTAAAGAACTTCTGGTTGATAGTTAGCAAGTCTGTGTACCAGTTTGTTAGGGAAGCGTTTGAGAAAGGGGAATTTGCACAAGATATGGCCAAGGCTTACATTTGCCTCATTCCTAAAATTGAGGGACCTATGGTTATTAAAGACTTCAGGCCGATAACACTATGCAATGTTCTTTATAAAGTTCTAACAAAAGTACTTGTTAATCGGATACGCCCCATTCTTCAGAACCTTATATCCAACCAGCAATCGGCCTTCTTGCCGGGGAGAGGGACGATAGATAACACAATCACTTTGCAAGAAATGATAAGTCTGCTCTCTAAATCGCAGAATAGGACCAAGGCTTTCCTTTTGAAGATTGATGTGGCTAAGGCGTACGACAATGTACATTGGGATTATCTGGAACTCTGCCTTGAGGAATTGGGGCTGCCTCAATCCGTCCGGAGATTGATTATGTTTTGTGTCTCTTCTCCATCCTACTCGGTGCTATGGAACGGTGAAGCCTTGGATTATATAAAACCTGGGAAGGGACTTCGTCAAAGGGACCCCATATCCCCATATCTATTCCTTATAGTTATGGAGAAGCTTTCGATCTTCATTCAACAGTTGGTGCAACAGGGGAGGTGTAAGCCAATTCGGTATTCGGGTTGGGATGTGAAGATCTCACATTTGGCCTTTGCGGATGATCTGATTCTTGGTGCCATGTTTGAGGAAGATAGTGTGCACTGCATCAAACAAGCCCTGAACAGTTTTGCTACTATGTCCGGTTTGAACCTCAATCCTAGTAAGTCAGCCCTTTTTGTATCTAAAGCAATTGACAATCAGGAGAAGAGTTGGCTGGTTGACATTTTTCAGATTTCGGCAGTGGATAATATGGGGCCGTATTTGGGATTTCCCCTATTGAAGGGGAGAGTAAAATGCCGGGACTTTGATTTCATATTGGATAAACTCGATGCTAGGATGAAAGGTTGGGCTTGCAAGTTTCTCAATAGGGCTGGGAGACTAACGCTAGGCCGAGCAGTCATGGCGGCAATCCCCACTTACGTGATGCAACTACATTGGCTTCCGGAGGCTATCTGTGAGTCCATTGATCGACGGATTAGGAGATTCCTGTGGAAGGATAATACGAATAAAGGTTGCATCTCGTTAAGTGGGGTAAGGTGGCAAGGCCTAAGGCGGCAGGGGGGCTAGGGCTTAGGAAGGCTCGAGATATGAACGTGGCCTTACTTGGGAAACTCCTATGGCATATGCATCACTCGCCTGAGAAGACTTGGGTCAAATTGTTAAAGGGTTATACGCCTGAATTGGGAGGAGGTAGTCCTGATGTGAGACCCTCCTACTCACGGCTACAAGGTGTGCTGCAAAAAATTATCCCCCTCCTGAGGGAGGGGTTCCAATTCAGAATTGGGAGTGGTGAGGCTTCCCTATGGTTTTCGGAATGGGCAAATGGAGGACAGCTTGGGCCACGCCTCCCATTTGTTGAAATTCAGGACACTAACTTGAAAGTTAAAGATATTATTGATCAAGGCAAGTGGAATTGGAAGAAAATAGTGACTCATATTCCCAATGATATTGTTAGGGAGGTGACTGCTACACCTCCTCCTATTCTCCACGAACTTGTTCCTGACATTTTGGATATGGAAGGGAACACCCACAGGGAAGTATTCGGTTGGGTCGGCCTACAAACCGCTCACCAAACAGGATGCTAACAGTGAAGGCTGGGGATGGATGTGGAGAGCAGCCATCCCGGAAAAAGTTGGGCTGCTCCTATGGTTGATTAGTCATGATTCCATTCCAGTCAATGCTATCCGATTTAGATGTAATCTAGCCAGTTCACCTCTGTGCACAATATGTGGCGTGAAGGAGGAGGATTGGAGCCACTGCCTCTTTAACTACGCTTGGACACGACAGATTTGGGATAAGATGCGCGTCCGAATCCCCTTGGATTGTGATCAAATCCCAAAGTCTAAGATCAATCAGTTTCTGCTGGCCATGGTCCAAAATTATGGTCACACTTTCCTAGCCACCTTATGGAATGTCTGGATTAAACGAAATGCTCGTGTCTTTAGAGGTGACCAAAAAACTCCCTGGAATTTGGCCCGGGAAATCTGTTGCATGGCAAGAGATTTGAGCAGCGTTGGGAGAAGAAAGGAGATGATGGAAGGAAAGCAGACCATTGTCACTTGGAAACAGAGTGAGATGGTAGATTACATTCTTCACACAGATGGAAGCTGTACCGAAAAACATGGGAGGTCCGGCTTCGGTTTCGTTGTGTGTGATCACACAGAGATTTGGACCGGAGGGGGATGTGGTTATCTTGGCAGCACACCTATCATAGCTGCGGAAGCCACAGCCCTGTTAAGGGGGATGGAGTTTGCATCGGATAATGGTTTGAAAAGATTGGTGTGTTACACGGATGCCCTACTGGTTATTAAGGGCATCAATTCCAAGGACCATTCTCACATGTGTGAGCCGGTCTAACATTTACTTACAAGTTACCCACCATCTAACATATTGTCCGACAATCATAACTTGTTTATGCACCTTCCTCATCTTCACTAAAAAGATGGGTAGAATGCACAAATAAATACTCTGTATAATATTGTGAATACAATTTCTTAACTCTCAAACATTTGCATTTCGTTTAAATTTAGTGTATATGCAATACCAGTAAAGAGGGCTATGAGCTCATTCCTGATAAAGTGAAATGGAGATGGCGTAGTAGAACTTATCATGCCTAGGGATGTCAACTTTATCCGTAGGGTCGGGTAACCCGTCGGGTAATCGGGTATCGGGTAGGGTAGGGTAGAGATAATCGGGTAATCGGGTAGGGTATTACCCGAAACCGAAATAAATAATATCGGATGCGGGTAGGGTACGGATTTCATATATTACCCGATTACCCTACCCGATTACCCGATTAAATATATATATATATTTATTTATCTATATATACTTATATATATTTAATTTATATTATATATTGAGATATATTTATATGTTTGTTTATTTATTTATTTATTTTTATATTTCAAATTTATTAACGTTTGAGATTTGACAGTAAAAAGATTTATGAATTTTTTACTGAATATTCTTAAATATTGCAGTATTTATTTATGTTGCTTTAACGGTTCCTTTTAAATATTCTTTTAAAATTTGTTCACATGCAATAATGAAGGTTTTATTTAATTTTTTATGGTGAAAAATAAGTTTTTTCTTTATTAAAGTTGGGTCGGGTAGAGTTGGTTAACTATGTAATATTTAAGATTTCGGGTACCCGTTTATCCGCGGATAATCCGCATACCCGACGGGTATTGCCCCAATCCTACCCGATATTTGATTTTAGGGTAATAGGGTAGGGTAAGGGTAGGATAATTATATTTCGGGTAGTGAGTGGAGGTGGTCTACCCGTTTACATCCCTAATCATGCCTGTGTTTCTTCCTGCTAAAAACTCTTCAAAAATCAGATATTGACAACACGTAATCAAACTCAAAACATTATAGCATATGTACCCTGATAATGGCCAGAAATGACCATTATTTTCAATCCATTTCCGTGTCTGAAACGGGCATTTGATCGCATTCCGGTCTTATATTAAATAAGAAAGCAGTTGAATTGGACTGATTTATGCATAACTGTAAAAATATTGAGCTGGTATGAAAAATGCATAAATATGTAATTTTACTACATATTTATGTTAGAAAAATCCAAAAACATGAGAAAAAGAAAAGAAAAGAAAAAGGAAATGAAAAGATGGGAAAAGAAATGAAAACCCACAAAAATTTGAGTTTTACAGGAAATTACGACGCTAGACATAACTACGACGCTAAGCATGTTTAGCGCCGTAGCTTGGTCTAGCGCCGTAGGAGGAAACCAAAGCAACAGTTTGAAGAAGGGTGGACGGCGCTAAGCATGGATAGCGCCGTAATCGAGTGTAGCGCCGTAATGATGGATAGCGCCGTAGGCTGTTCACTTAGAGACAGAGAGAGTCTTCGAAGTGGAAGACTACGACGCTAGACCTATAGCGCCGTAGCAGTATAGCGCTGTACCCAGCGATAGCATCGTACTCAGCCTCAGAATTCAAATTTCAAGGCCTGGGGGCCCATGGGCCTAGGGTTTCCCACCTATTTAAGGACAAGTTGACTCCCATGATCAGTCACTTCACAACATTCTCAAAAAACTTGAAGACAACTGCTGTTCTTGAGAGGTGTGTAGGTTAGTTAGGTAGTTAGGTTTTTATTTTTTGTATTATTTACATTTATGTCTTAGTTTAACTTTATGGTATGTTAGATTAGTGATTATTTTAGAGCTTTCACCTTAGTTAGCCACTGTTTACATTATTTACAGTTTTGTTAAACTTTCATTAAGGTTTGAAATACCCAAATGATGGGTATTATCAAACCATTTCTTATAAAATGGAAAGTTACTCACAAAAAGAGTCCCAAAATCATGAAATGGACATGGGTCCATGGATTTATTGCTTTATTTTTGGTTTCATGACCCTTTGGTCATTTTATTTTTCTGTTTTGTGTGGGTTTTTGTGTTGTTTTTCTTTTATCTTGGATCATCATGCATGAAATGTTGGTTAAAAACCCTCACTTGGGTTTATGGTTTATAGGTGTGTAGATTAACATAGTTTTTCCTTACTGTTATGCATCGTTTTGCATTTTTTTTATTCACTGTTCTTAGCCTGTTCTTCATTTTCATGCATTTGTGAGCCATAAACTTGAAAATAGGGTTTGCAATCGCAGAGATTGCATCACCCAAACAACAACAATTTTTCTGGCCTAGCTACGACGCTAACCGCCCTACGGCGCTAACCTAGTGTAGCGTCGTAGGTGAGGTTTAGCGCCGTAGTTGTCCAGACTTAAACAAAATTTGCCTTACGACGCTAAACCAACGACGCTATCCTCAGATAGCGTCGTAATTTTTGTCTAGAGTCGTAGGTCCCCAAAACATTTTCATTCTCACAATACCCACCTACGGCGCTATCCTCACGATGCTATCCTCGGATAGCGTCGACATTTAATGTTTAGCGTCGTACTCCCCCATTTCACAAACACTTCTAAAAACTTAACCTACGGCGCTATCCTCACGACGCTATCCTAGGATAGCGTCGTCATTTAATATCTAGCGCCATAGCATCTCTCCTTTTTCCAAAAATTTCTTTCTTCCCCAATTTCTCAAACCACCTACGACGCTACACCTACGACGCTATCCTAGTATAGCGCCGTAATTTAGTGTATAGCGTCGTACACATCCCTTTAACTCCAAAAATTTCTCATCTCTTTCACCAACCCATGACGACGCTATCCTCACGACGCTATCCTAGGTTAGCGTCGTAATATCCGTTTAGCGTCGTAATTGGCATCTTTATGCAAAATTTTCCATTCTCCATCTTCACAATTAATTGATTGAATCCTTAAGCCAGTAATTAAAGGTCAATATTAGCAATAATTGAGATCAATAATCACCTGGATTAAAGGAACCTTGTTCAATATCTGTTAAAACACTCTTCTATAAACAAAATCATGATACCTTAAACAGATAATCCGGACTGTAATTAATTATGGTAGGAGGGATTATTTAAGCTATCAATTATGGACTAATTCCATAACCTTGCATGAGAAACCAATGTCTCTCATACAAGTTCTTCTCTTTATTTTATTTTCTTTTGTCTTTTGCGTATTGTGTGTAACAATTAGTAAAGAATACACCAGACTAATGTTGGCGGGTATTCCCTCACGGATAAACTAGCTCGTATTCTGGGTATTAATTACTAAATGTTATTTTGCATGGTCTGGATAGCAGTCGGTGGAAGCCTTGGCGGTTCGTCCATCCGGGATTATAATAGCTGCTCAGCTGATTCCTATCCGGATACAGTTTTATTTTATTTATCTTAATTTCAAAACCCAAATTCCAATCTGTAGTATAACTCTGCTAATGTCTGTCATCATTAGCTGATGAGTACTGCAGAAAGGAAGCATGTAGGTTTTTATCTGAATTCACAGACAGTAGGGGCCCAACTGGTAGCGACACTGCCATTTCAGGGTTTCACCTGTCTAAATTCACTTCATCTGAGTAATTAGGAAACTGGATAGCAGATGTTTGCAATCCACCTAATTATTCTGCCACCACTTTTGGCCTCTGAGCTACTTCATAATTGTGTCCCGCCTTTTGTCTAAACCCACCTCTATATTTTGGATCAATTAATTTTACACTTCCATATATCCTTATGCATGATAATATTATGTACTATTGTGGTCTATAATATTTTGGGATCCTTCCCTTGGACATTAGAAGTCTAGATTCAAACAGATATTGCATATTAAATTTCCAACAAAAATTCCTCTATAAAATCCAGATCTGAGTAAGGGATAAATTCCTCAGTTATGACTAGTTCATATTTGGTCAAGGGTTGATTTTGGGAAATTAGAAGCAGTCAGCAATTAGGTCTCATCTAGACTGAAAGGATCTGTGTTTTAATTGAGAGTCTAGTACCTGTTTAGGGAATGGTTTTCAAACTCATTATTTTCCGAAACTGTTGTGTGTTGGGAATCTAAGATTAAATATTACACCGAGATGGGATCCACTTGGATTCAAATACAGTGTAGTAAATAATCTTAGAGAAACAACACCCAGGCCTTGGTTATTTTCTAAGATAAGGTTGAGTATTCTTTCAACTGCTATCCTCTTCTGCCAAAGCTTGTCTTTGAGTCCTGAATGAGTGCATCCAGAATGAACTAATTTATTAGTTTATTTCATTAGTTTGTATCTCACAACCACCCGGAAGGAAGTGAACACACGAGCGGTTCACCGAGAGCCGGGAATTCTTGATCCATACTCCTTCATTCTGATGGGGAGCTGTCTTTTACTACCAGGGTCAGACTTTCGAAAACCTCCGAGTGATTGGATTTTTAATGCTTTCTTTATTGCTTTCTTTTAAACGCTTTCATTAGAGGTCACTCGGTTGTATTGAGAGTTGTGTAACTGCTACTAGGATTGATAGTTAAGGGATAGTTCAGACTTGATTAGAATCTTTGGGTGTGACATGGGAGAATGGTAGTGGTACTTGGCATTTCAACTAATGATCTGTCAGGTGTTGCTTTATTACTTGTCTCACACTATAAAAAGGGGTGAGCCCCTTCATTTGTGTTGTTAAGAGTTGAGGAGTGATAAGGAGTGTTCAAGAAGTGAGAGTGCTAACTGTCTTAGCTATAAGAGTTTTCTTGTAATTGTGTAGTGTATTTATAAAAGTGTTCTATTTTCTTAATTCTCTCGGTTAAGCCTTACATTGTTATGTTCTTGGTGCACTTGTTTTAATTTTATGATCGGCCTTGCCGCTAACCAACATCAAATAGTTGGTGTTGTATGAGTAAACTTGTCTTAGGTCCTCTTAGCAATTATTCCATAGATTGTATCATGAATGCAGTGCATGTACAGTATACTTTTCAATGATTGCTTCGATTTGTTGTTTTGTTTACTTTTCTTCAAGAGACATACGAAATCAAAGTTTCAGAATTTGAATAACCAACAGTAATATCAAATATAGAAATCCAAAATGTGGTCAGAGTTCATCTCATAACCCTAAAGATTGAAACAGTTCCTGCTCTGCTCTCATCTACCTGTTTCACCACTTTCCATTATATGATGAATTGATTCTTTGGTTGGAGAGAGTTCATCTCATAACCCCAGCCCCAGCATCGCCCGCAGCCACAATGTCAGCCGCCGCCGCAAGTTGGAGAGAGCTCCGACGAGCTGTCGATGGAATCAACTATCAATGCGGCGCCTCCAGAAGAAGCGTCGGATGAAGACAACTCGAACAGGGAGATTACTGGCTACCCGGGGACGCCGGCGACGTCCTCTTCCAGTGCTAACACAGAGTCCTCCCTGCCGATTATTAGTATATTTTAGGAATATAAGCCGAAACATCTCCCGATTGAGCTCGACTCCTATTAAATATGGTAGGGCGGTCATACTTCCTTCACCTAAACTAGAACTTAGTTTAACGGCTCTTTCCAAAAGGCGTGGATGCAAATAAAAAAACATCCCTCTCTAATAAAATAAGCTTCGCGGCATTTTTACTTAATAAGGTCTTCGTAATAGAAGGGACATTTGACGATAAGCTTGAGCTTGTTTGGAGGGATCATCATAAATGATTAAAGTGTGTTGTTTACGGTACATAAAATATTCAATCAAAGCTTGAGCTCCTGGAATATTAAGCAAATCATAGTGTATTCCATCTTCTACTACTACCTTAGTAGTAGAAGATGAGTGCGCCTTTTTGGTTTGAAAGATTGTTTCTTTTAATAAGACAAATGTGATTTGACGATTCTTTACTACATTTCTTTGAATATGATTTGAAGTGATTGATGATTTTGACTGCATTTCTTTTTTAATTTCTCATCTTTATTTTTTTTATATATCTTGAAAGGTTGAATATACTAATATATAGAGGTAATAAATATTTTAGGCCATTAAAAGTCATCATTTCTACATTTGGGCCATTATAAAATCAATTTCCAATTTTAGGCCATTAGAAACCATCTTCGACCAAATTAAGGCCATTTAGACTATTTTGACTTTTTCAAACTTCAATTAACCCTACCAACTTTTTCTTTTTACACTTTGACCCCAAATTTTAGTTTCTTCATTATCTTTAGTCCAATAACAGCCCATCATGCTTCCGATAATAAAAGTAAGTACTAAACTCCATACATTGGGTTTGACCGCCTTGCTGCCGGGTTTCTCAAGCTCCGGGATTTTACGGACTTCTTCCAACCACGCAGCCGCGGCCGATGGTTCACCGATTTTTGTCTCCTTCAGCAGCAAACAGCACAATCCTATTTCGTTTCTTACCTTAGGATGTATCAAGGTTTGGGGTAAAGGGTTTTAACTAGATATCGGAGTATTTGGAATATTTGGAAGCCTGAATTTTATTGATGAAATATTAAAAATATTATTCAAACACAATTTCCCCTAATGGAGAAGACAGACAGACAGCTCCTCATGGAGGAAGCAAGACTCTTGGGGATGCACCCCATACTATTACAAACACAGGAAATTTACAGAAAGAGAAATATTATAAATGTTTTGAAGAGTTGGGAGGATTTTCGATGCCTTCCATCTGCTTCAAACTCCTTTATTATAGGCGGCTGCGGACTTCAATCCCGGATTCCAATCTTACTCTAAATCCTTGTAACGTTACTGCGTTCGTCACTTGGCCTTAACTTCCACCAGCTATATTATTGTCCTTTTGGAATTATTGCGTTAGGTGGCTTCTTTGTCAACTTCTCCACCTTCTCTTGTCGGCCACTTACTGGCAACTACTCTACCCTTCTTTGTCGGCTTTTAATTATGGGTGTTGCCGACAACTCTTTTTCTTTTACATCCAGCTAATCTTACTTTGGCTTGTGAAAGTTTTTTGGACGTTTCTTTCACTTGTCTTGTTCGGGTCCGGATTTTTTTTGGGTTACCCAGATCTTTATACCAAATAGGGGGTTTTCCTGCTCTGCACAATATGGGCATATGTGGTTATCCCATTGGCCAACATGCATCATGTTGCATGCCTTCTTTCTGGTAGACTCGGTTGCTGACAACTTGTTTTCCCAGATGAGTAACCTCTTCTTTTCGAAAGAGGTTTCCGCAAACTCTGCGCTTTTCCCTGTTAAAGAATTAACCAGGAACGATCCATTTAACTTGTTTGAGAATATTTTAAACGGATATTTAACCTTTTCCATCTCGGTGAGACAGACCCAGAATCCCCATGCTCGTCGGGTGGAGATTTCATCTTCGCTGATTGAAGATACCAATGGTGCCTTCTCATCCATAGGCTTAAATCTGTTGAAGGCAATCATATCAGGCTTTTGTAATTTAATAAAATGAAAGTCCGGATAAAAACCTTTCCCGACTATTTCTGGTGCTGCTGAAATGAACTTAAGCTCCAGAATATCTCCTCTTTGCAGGTGCGGGTTGTTCTGCCATGATTCGTGCACTGCGCTACTTATCCATCCCGGAAGTTTTTCAATTTCCGGAAATCCTGGTGATGTAGTATGAACCGATACTAATGCTCCAAAGTCATACCACTTTCGAACCTCTTCTGGCTTCGATTCTTTGAGCACCCATACCCTGTTGTATCTCCCGGATGTCTCGATTACTGTTTTGCTCGGGTTAATTCCCCTTTTGGAAACCAGATGTTCCCATTTTCCTTGGTAGTCCAGCCAGACTGTAGATAGGACCTTTTCGTCTGAATTAACCTTAGAGGTACCTGTCATTGGCCTAAGGTCAATTTCTTCCTCTTTTACCCCAGAGGCAGTGGGTTGACTTGAACTTTCGGAAATGTGACTTTCTTCTTGCTCAACATTTTTGTCGGTATCCGACAATGGTTCCTTTGAAGCAGTGCTTGAATATGCTTCTTCATATGTGACCACTTTAGCTTTTTGGGCACCTTTTTCTTTGTTTACCAGGGAAGCTGACTGTAATACCCCGTAAGAATGCATAAGCATTTATTTTTGAAACCCGGATAGTTTGTATCCCAAGTAAACAAAAGGACCCTAACTCTTAGCGCGAGAAAAGCCGAAACACAACTTCGAGGACGAAGTTGATTTTTAAGGAGGGTAGATTGTAATACCCGAGAAATCGCCATCGAAAATTTAAATCCAAAAATAAAGAATTGGATTTAAATTATTAAAACCGAAATAATTCCGAGAGAGCGGAATTTATTATTTATCGGAAGATAACAACTCGAAACGAGTTTATCGAATTGTCCCAACAATCACGGATAATTCCCACATTATGATTTTTATTTTTGTAGAGAAGGAATCTTAATATTTTAAAAAAAAAAAAAAAAAATTAAAAGTTACTGTAGCACGTGTCTACTGTAGCAGTACTGTAGCACTACTGTAGCACGTGCGGGTACTGTAGCAGCCGATCCCTTGTCGGATTTTTGTCCCTTTAATGGCAAAAATACACCCCCAACACCCCATTATCACCCATCTACTTCATTTCTTCACCCAAAAACTCTCCCAAAGCCAAAACACCTTTCCGGCGAACTTCCGACGAACTTCCGGCAACTCTCCGGCAACCAAATCCGACCAAGGAAGTGTGTAGATCAAGGATCACAGTGCTTAGATCTTTGGTAAGTAGTATCTTAGGTTCTCAATCTCGTTTTTCCTCTCAAATCCCCAATCTAACTCTTGAATCGTTGATTGCAAATACGTTCGTGGCCAAAGTCGGGAACTTTGCGTTTCGTAGATCCGTTCGTAGGTGTTTGGACGACTCAAGAACACAATCTTTGTAAGTTAACCTTACTATGGTTTTGGGTGACTTAAAATGCAACCAAACATAGAGATTCAACTCAAGAAAATTAATAAAAATCTGTCAACAAGAGAAACCCTCAACGCAGCGTTTTTGTATGAATTTTTCAAACCTCTAAAGCTGCTCAAACAAGAAAACTCAAAACATGAAAAGTGTTCCTAAGACTTTGGTCTAGCTTGTGTAAAAATTTTAGAATTTTTCATGATGTTTTGAAACCTGAAACCAACCCAAAACCGAAGAGTATTAAATCTGGATCTTAGAACTTTGGCAAATTTCACTCTCAATCTTGTTGGTTATTTTTACCTTAGATCTAGACCGATCTAGGATTGGAGTTGAACATAAGAATTGTAGATCTATGAGTTTGGAATATTACTGTAAGTTTTTAGAATTTTTCATTGAGATTTGAACCTCCAAACTCGAGCCGATCCGATCTGCGTTAGAACCGATGTCAAGAACCTTGACAGATTTCTTAACCGAACTTGATGAGCATATTTCTAATACTTCGAGTGTTCAAACCTGAAAACTCAAAACTAAGATTTTGATCCAAAGATCATAAGCTATATTGTGTAAAAATTTCAGAAATTTTCATCAAGTTTTGATACCCCAAATCGTATCGGACATATTCTGCGTTTTTAGGAATTGTCAAGGGATGACAGATTTCATAACCGATCTTGAGGAGCTTATTCCTATCATTTCTAGCCCGAACCAATCTATGTGATCTAAACAAAAGTTGTTGGAAATCAAGTCTAGTATGTCTCTGTAAAATTTCAGAATTTTTGGAGTCCATTTGATATGATAAAAAGTCGAATCTTTTAACGTTGTCAAACCTGAATCCTGACAGCTTTTTGATTCTGTAGAAGACTTGATTTTTGACATGCTTCCCATCGTTTTTCCGAAAAACTTAAAACACGAAAGTTGTTCGTTGGGATGTTTTTGAGATGCTGTACAAATTTCAAATCAATCGCCTAAGAAATGGATTTTTAAACCAAAAAGGCGTAAACTGTGACGCCAAATGATTTTTAAATCGAAGAGATTTTGAAATTCGAAACAAACGGTCGAGACGTTGAATTACGATATATCTATACTTTTGAAAAATCCCGTTACACCAAATAAAAACACATTTTCTTTAAAAGAATTGTTTTGAAACATTGGGGATTTGTGACCAAGTTTGATATTATCAATATGGGCCAGAAGGCTTGTGGACATAAGAGCCCGAGCGAACGGCTAGTGGACATAAGAGCCCTAGCGAATGGTCGACCAAACGGCTTGTGGACATAAGAGCCCAAGCGAACGGCCAGTGGACATAAGAGCCCTGGCGAATGGTTATTTATAAATATTGATTATGAGGATTGCGGTCACAAGAGCCCTGGTGAATGGTGAACTATAAAAGAAACGAAAAATATTTTGAGAAATGATACTTTTGAAATTGGCTGAGGCCGCCGGATCACCGGCTAAATGATACTTTTGAAATTGGCTGAGGCCGCCGGATCACCGGCTAAATGATACTTTTGATATTGGCTGCGGCCGCCGGATCACCGGCTAAATGATATATTGTTGAGATGATGGCGTAACGGGAAACATATTAAAAAGCTCAGATTTTATGAAATTGGCTGCGGCCGCCGGATTATCGGCTAAATTAAATATTGTTGAAATGTTTTTATTAAATTTAATTAAAGGCTTTGAAACCCCTAACCCATGCTATGTGTTAACTTACTCAGCGCGTTTTTGCTGACCCAAACCATATATCTCCTTTTTCTTACAGAGTACGAAGAATATGCATCGTCATATGCATACATGGGAACATTAGGGGAAATCTTTATTTTAAATCCCTGCATTTAATTACGACTTGCATGAACGGGCCTGTTTAACCCGTGTTTTGGCCATGTTGGCCCTATATTTAAATTCCGCTGCAACTTTGATGTATTATCTTTAAATTATATATGAATGGGCTGTTTGAATATTTTAAATTCTGAAAAACCATAGCCTTGCATCTCTTTAGTGAGCTCGGAGAAACCGTGTCTTGCTAGGGAGGTGTGGCGGTGGCATCCCGGCCTGGGTTACCAAAACCGGGGTGTTACACTGACGCTTTCCTGATTGGCTCTAATAGTGTTTCCCATAGTGCTGTCATTGCTATATGGGAGGCTCATATATTTTTGCGGACCATGTCCACATCGCTCTGTTGTATTTGGCCAGCTGCTCGTGCATTGATTTCGAGCTGTCCAAAATGCTTTGATAGCTCTTCTAGGTTTTCTCTGAGGTGCATGAATCTTGTAATGATGGAATCAGCTTTAAATGCTTCCATCTCTCGTCAAGAAATCTGCAAGAACATTTTCATGAGAATTTATAACATCAATATCATAAGTATAATATTGACATTCAGCTTGACATCTGATAATGCGAGCTTTTTCAATTTTTGATTCAAGTTTATTTTTTAAAAAAGCCCTAACATTAGTATTATCAACTTTTAATACAAATTTATTTGCAAGTAAGAATAAAGGCCATTTTTTAAATGTTTTCCATATTGCAAAGAATTCTTTTTCATTAATGTGCCAGAGTTTGGCTTGTTATTCAGTGAACAACCCTCTTGTTATTTAGTGAACAATCATCCGGGATTACAATAGCTGCTCAGCTGATTGCTATCCGGATACAGTTTTAATTTATTTATCTTAATTTCCAAACCCAAATTCCAATCTGTAGTATAACTATGCTAATGTCTGTCAACATTAGATTCAGTGAACAACCCTCTTGTTATTCAGTGAACAACCATCCGGGATTATAATAGCTGCTCAGCTGATTCCTATCCGGATACAGTTTTATTTTATTTATCTTAATTTCCAAACCCAAATTCCAATCTGTAGTATAACTCTGCTAATGTCTGTCAACATTAGCTGATGAGTACTGCAGAAAGGAAGCATGTAGGTTTTTATCTGAATTCACAGACAGTAGGGGCCCAACTGGTAGCGACACTGCCATTTCAGGGTTTCACCTGTCTAAATTCACTTCATCTGAGTAATTAGGAAACTGGATAGCAGATGTTTGCAATCCACCTAATTATTCTGCCACCACTTTTGGCCTCTGAGCTACTTCATAATTGTGTCCCGCCTTCTGTCTAAACCCACCTCTATATTTTGGGTCAATTAATTTTACACTTCCATATATCCTTATGCATGATAATATTATGTACTATTGTGGTCTATAATATTTTGGGATCCTTCCCTTGGACATTAGAAGTCTAGATTCAAACAGATATTGCATATTAAATTTCCAACAAAAATTCCTCTATAAAATCCAGATCTGAGTAAGGGATAAATTCCTCAGTTATGACTAGTTCATATTTGGTCAAGGGTTGATTTTGGGAAATTAGAAGCAGAGTCAGCAATTAGGTCTCATCTAGACTGAAAGGATCTGTGTTTTAATTGAGAGTCTAGTACCTGTTTAGGGAATGGTTTTCAAACTCATTATTTTCCGAAACTGCTGTGTGTTGGGAATCTAAGATTAAATATTACACCGAGATGGGGTCCACTTGGATTCAAATACAGTGTAGTAAATAATCTTAGAGAAACAACACCAGGCCTTGTTATTTTCTAAGATAAAGTTGAGTATTCTTTCAACTGCTATCCTCTTCTGCCAAAGCTTGTCTTTGAGTCCTGACTGAGTGCATCCAGAATGAACTAATTTATTAGTTTATTTCATTAGTTTGTATCTCACAACCACCCGGAAGGAAGTGAACACACGAATGGTTCACCGAGAGCCGGGAATTCTTGATCCATACTCCTTCATTCTGATGGGGAGCTGTCTTTTACTACCAGGGTCAGACTTTCGAAAACCTCCGAGTGATAGGATTTTTAATGCTTTCTTTATTGCTTTATTTTAGACGCTTTCATTAGAGGTCACTCGGTTGTATTGAGAGTTGTGTAACTGCTACTAGGATTGATAGTTAAGGGATAGTTCAGGCTTGATTAGAATCGTTGGGTGTGACATGGGAGAATGGTAGTGGTACTTGGCATTTCAACTATGATCTGTCAGGTGTTGCTTATCCACCACAGATGAAATAACATACCCTGGCCGGGGCAGTTACAAATCTGTGGTATCTTAGAATTTGTGGTCTTAAGAACATGTAAACTCATACTGTAAGTACCTGCCTGTTAAAGGGAACATAGTAATGAGAGCATGAGAATTAGCTATCTGACAGGATTATCCCAAGCAAAGATCTGTGTATAAAAAATTGGAAGTTTAATTATGCCTTATCTAAATCTTGTCCAATTTTTATTCTGTTCTTCCTGTCCCTTCTGTCCATTCTGTGAATCAGCTTCATAATTAGCATAGAGTAGATTCTCATTGCTTTCATAGGTGTAATTTACTGCATTCTTAGAATAACTTAATTTGCTTTCTAGTGTAAATTTACCCACTTTCTAGAATATAATTAATGCGCTTTGTAGAATAAATTTAAATGCTTATATAGTTTAGTTTAAATTCAGTCAGTAGATTTTAGTCACTTTTCAAACCAATTGGAGCAATACGAGTGGAAAATCTAGTAAAACGACGTGGGCACTGCTTCTATCGCACATCCTCCAGTGAACGATCCAGACTTACCTACAAATTATTGCAATTTTTGACACCGTGCGCTTTCGGGCCACAGTTTCGTAACACGAGTAATAAAAACGTGACAACCTATAAATAGATCCCTAATCCCGACTCCATCATCATAAATTAGTTTCATTAAATAAAACCTAAACCGGAATATTATTTCAAAAATACTCGTGGTAGGAAATTGTCAAAAGTTTCATGGCGCCATTGCCGGGGAGGATGCAGCGCCGTTTTATTAGAGAATTACATTCATCATTGCTCTTAGTTAGCTTATACATATAAATATAAATATTTACCTCTGGAAACCCATTCTAACCTGGGGATGGTTGCAGGTACTGTATAATTTGAACGAAGCTGTACATGCAACGGAGAAAGGAAACACCACCTGAACTTCCACTCAACCTCGAAATAGAAAGGGAAGCGAGACGAATCAGAGCCCTCACTAAGCAGAGGAAAGAGCAGGAAAGGAGGGAACGTGCAAGACAATCTTCTTCCAGTACGAGCAGCAGAGTTTCAGACATGGCACAGTTACCAGGCAACAATCCACCCATCATCCCCGATAACCCTGTCATTATTGACAATAACCCCCCACCACTTCATGAAAACCGAGATGGAGATGGCGATGAGACAGATGACCCTCCGTTGAATGAAATTCAAGGTGAGGGGAATCTGCCCAACATCGGTAATCAAAATCTCAACCCACCACCTCCCCAAAACCAGTTCAACAACCCACTTAACCAGAATAATCCAAATAACCAAAATTTTCAGAATCCTCAATTTCCAGACCCCCAGTTTAACCAAAACCAGAATCCTCCTAACCCTAACGATCTCAATGATCCCAGAAATTACTATCCGAATCAGAACTTTTACCCACAGCAATACCAAGGAGGGCCAGGGAACAATCAACAGGCATCCGCAGCTGACTATATGCAACCCATTCTGGAACCGTATTTGAACATTCCTGGACAAGTTCCATTTTTGGCCAGGAATTTCGAATTGAAACCAGCACTCATCAATCTTGTTCAGAGCAATCAGTTTGCTGGGGCAAGTCATGAAGACCCACATGACCATTTGCAAACTTTCTTGGAACTATGTGACACCATTAAGAATCAAAATGTATCTACTAACACTATTCGATTGAGATTGTTTCCCTTCTCTTTGACTAGTGGAGCACGAACATGGTACAAATCGCTGCCAGTTAATCAGAAGTCCACCTGGGAGGAAGTGATCCGAAACTTCTTGGCGAAATACTTTCCGGAATCCAAGGTGGATGAATGCCGTTCCAAAATCGCGGAATTCAAGATGAAGCCAGATGAGTCCTTGTATGACGCGAAGGAACGATTCTTCAACCTGCTCAGAAAGTGCCCCCAACATGGCTTCCATGAGTGGGAGCAATTAAGGAAGTTTTACAGCGGTTTGACCCCATCCTGGAAATACATGCTTGATGCTGCTGGTGGTCAACATTTGCTATACATACCAATGGATCAGGCCTGGGGCAAGATTGAAGCAATGAGTGTAAACAGATCTGTTCTAACTGATGATGTTAATCCCCCTCCCCCTCGTGGTTTATGTGCTGTAGGTACAATAGGGAAATTTGAACTGGACAAACTGAAAGATAAAGTGGCCGTCTTGGCCTTGAATCAAGAAGCTGGGAGCTCTACACAGACTCAAAATGCTGAGGCTGTTTGCGGGACTTGCCAAGGCCCGCATCCCACTGAGTCCTGTCAACAAGTGGCGAATGAAAGCTGTAACTATGCAGGTGGATTCCAAAACCGGCACCCGAACCTTTCATATTCCAACAACAACGCTTTGAATTCCCACCTGTTGACCGAGCCCCAACAGTTCAACCAACCAAGGCCCCAGCATTTTAATCCAACTTTTCAACCTCAGATTCTAGCTAGGCCACCTCAAAACCAAAATTTCCAAAACTTTCAGCATCCACAGAATCAGTTTGTCCCCAATCAGAATCAGCCGCAGAATCAGAATCAGTTTGTTCAAAACCAAGGTCAGAACCAGAATTGGAACCAAAACCAGCAGAAACCCCCTTCCAGATTAGAGACCCTCATGACTGACTTCATTACCAGCCAAAAGGAAATCAACACTCAGTTGCAGTCCTCTATCCGGAATGTGGAGACGCAGGTTACACAAATGGCCAAGGAAATGCAGAAAAAAGACCAAGGAACTCTGCCCAGCACTGCTGAGAAAAACCCTCAGTGTAAGGCCATCACACTGAAGTCTGGTAAAGTTTTGGAGGGACCCTAGGGCAAAGAGAAATTGGTACAAGAAAAGGAACTGGAAAGTGACATTGAGGAGAATGAAAAGAAAGCTGAAAAAGAGACAGCCAATCTGCAGACTGACGCTGCACCTGAAACGGCTGAAACAGATAAGGGTACAGGTGAAGGTACAACTTCCTTCCCCTTACCGCAAAAAATTGATAATAACAAGTACATGCCTAGGATTCCTTATCCTGCACGTCTTAAAAATAAGGAACATGATCTTAAATTCAAGAAATTTCTGGAACGATTAAAGTCTGTAGAGATAACCATTCCTCTCACAGAAATGATTTCCGAAATGCCCATCTATGCTAAGTTCTTGAAAGAATTGATTTCAGGAAAAAGGCAGGTCGAGCAAGAGGAGGTGATTATTCTCAACAGCACATGCAGTGCCATAGTTCAGAGGAGATTGCCCGAAAAGAAAGAGGACCCTGGGTGCTGCACACTTCCAGTACAATTCAGAAAGGCCAAAGTGAGTATGGGGCTTTGTGATTTGGGATCGAGCATCAATGTGATGCCACTAGCTATGGCAATCCGCCTTAAGCTTGGAGAGATTCAGCCAATCAAGATGAGACTGCAACTCGCAGACAGATCAATCACTCAGCCCGTAGGAATCCTCAAGGATGTTGTGGTCAAAACCGGCCAGGTTCTTTTCCCGGTTGACTTCATTATCCTCGACATTGAAGAAGATTCTGAAATGCCGCTTATCCTTGGACGCCCGTTCCTGGCCACTGGTGGTGCATTAATTGACGCTAAATCTGGAAAAGTCACATTGAGGGTCGATGGCGAGGAAATCACCTTTGATATGGAGCAGCTGCAGAAGTTTCCGAATGAGGGAGCTTGTTCCATGTTTTCTGTAATAGATAGTGGAGAGAAAATTGATTGTGAGAGCGAGAGTGACTCTGGATTTGATCATGAAATGATGCTGGATGAATTTTCAAAGCAGGTACTGAGACCTGCTGGCGTGGAGCACAAAGGATGCAAAGCCGTTCACTTTGCCGATCCAGAAACAGGGGATTTGGAGGAGTTTGACGACACCGAATTCCATGAGGACGCCAACCAAGAGGAGGCGGATCCTGTACTGATGCAGGATCCGAAAGGTAAAACTGATTTTCCCCCATCTAATTCTCGCAAATTACTCCCTTCAGTGGAATGCCCAGCAGAGCTTGAACTAAAAATCTTACCGGAACATCTTAAGTATGCGTTTCTCGCAAAACATAAAAAATTACCGGTAATTGTGTCAGCCAAGTTGACACAAGCTCAAGAAAATGCTCTGGTGGGAGTGCTTAAAAATTATGTGCGTGCAATCGGTTGGACCATTTCTGATATCAAAGGAATAAACCCTTCTGTTTGTATGCACAGGATTTTAATGGAGGAGAATTTCAAGCCTTCACGACAACCCCAACGAAGATTGAACCCACCCATGCAAGAAGTGGTAAGAAAGGAAGTGATCAAGCTGTTAGATGCCGGTATTATATACCCGATTTCTGATAGCAAATGGGTCAGTCCTGTGCAGGTTGTTCCGAAGCGGGGTGGGATGTGCATCACGCAGAATGAACAAGGGGAGGAAATTGCCACGCGCCCAGTCACCGGATAGAGAGTCTGCATAGACTACTGGAAGTTGAACGAGGCAACTCGCAAGGACCATTTCCCTTTACCTTTTATCGATCAAATGTTGGAACGGTTGGCGGGAAGAGAGTTTTATTGTTTTTTAGATGGTTATTCTGGATACAATCAAATAGTGATCGCCAGTGAAGATCACGAAAAAACTACCTTTACATGCCCCTATGGCACTTTTGCCTATAGGCGCATGCCTTTTGGATTATGCAATGCACCAGCTACTTTTCAAAGATGCATGATGTCTATATTCTCTGAATTTATCGAAAAATGCATTGAGGTCTTCATGGATGACTTCTCTGTATATGGAGATACGTTTGATGAATGTTTGACCAATCTTGCTAAGATTTTAAAGAGATGTGAGGACACTAACCTGGTTTTAAATTGGGAAAAGTGCCATTTTATGGTCACTGAGGGCATAGTGTTAGGTCATCGCATTTCTCATGCAGGCATCGAGGTTGATCCAGCCAAAGTTTCCGTCATTTCCAATCTCCCTCTCCCCAACTCTATAAAATCAGTTAGGAGCTTCTTAGGGCATGCCGGTTTTTACCGGAGATTCATCAAGGATTTCTCTAAAATTGCCAAGCCGCTCACTAATCTGCTTTGTAAAGAAAATTCTTTCTTAATAAATGAAGCGTGTGTCCAAGCCTTTGACACGCTCAAGAAGATGTTGGTTTCTGCACCGATAGTGCAACCACCCGATTGGTCAATACCTTTCGAGGTAATGTGCGATGCTAGTGATCTCGCCGTAGGTGCAGTACTCGGGCAACATAAGGACGGGAGACACTGCGTAATTCATTACGCAAGTCATGCCCTGAATGAGGCCCAAGTTAACTACACCACAACGGAGAAAGAGATGTATGCTGTAGTCTTCGTGTTTGACAAATTCAGACAGTATCTGATAGGCACGAAGACCATAGTGTACACCGATCATACTGCATTGAGATACTTGTTTAGAAAACAAGATGTCAAACCTCGATTAATCAGGTGGGTACTTCTGTTGCAGGAATTCGACATCATAATAAAAGATAGGCGATGTAATACCATAGAAATTGCCCGATATATATGTATGAATATATATTTTGATCAATTCACTAAGTAGATTTTTAATCAAATCTATATATATTTATATGTTCAAATATGTGCTTAAAGATTAGTATATTATTTTCTACAAAACATACTTAGAAAAATTATATATATTTGTCTTTTCAAATAAATACATGGATTTCAATATCAAGTGTAATAAGTATATGGTTCATAGAATATTTTAAATCCATATACAAGTTTATATACACATATATACCTTGGTCTTGAAATAATCTTTCCAAACATGTACACATGTATATACATGTATATATTTACATGTTTAAATTATAATGAGAATTATCTATTTTCTATATATCCTTGATTAATCATTCTACCCATATTTTTTTTTATGAATTATTCTAGAATGCCATAATATAATTGGGAATAATTTGACTATGGTTTGAAATTGTAGGGTGGAATATTAATCATATCTTGTCATTTTCAAATAAAGAATATATTCCTTTTTGAAGCTATGTATGACTTACAAGATCACAAAAATTCCCACATTATGATTTTTTTAAGATAAGAATCTTAATATATATATATAAAAAAAAAAGTTACTGTAGCATACTACTGTAGCATGCTACTGTAGCAGTCGGGCATTATGCGTTTTTGGCGACTTTTTGCCATTTTTTGGGTCCCAAAGGTGGGAATCTTGATCTATCACGGGGGAGGCATATTTTGGATGATTATAGAGGTCCCTAACACCCCATTGTCAGCCATTCTCATCAATCATTTACCCCAAAACTCTCCCAAAGCCAAACACCCTTCCGGCGGACTTTCCGGCGACTTTCCGGCAACCAAATCCGACCGAGGAAGTGTGTAGATCAAGGATTGCAGGCTTTGGATTGTTGGTAAGATGTTAGTTAAGTTTCCTTATGATTTTAAGATCATAAACATCATCCTAACTTATGAATCTTCGTATTCAAACACAAATCGGAGCCAAGGGAAGAATAAATCGGGTGGAAGAGATTCGTTCGTGACATCCCGTGGATTCCGGACGACCCCGTGACTTCCTAGACATCATCCCCACTGTAAGTTAACCTTACTATGGTTTTGGGTGACTTAAAATGCAACCAAACATAGAGATTCAACTCAAGAAAATTAATAAAAATCTGTCAACAAGAGAAACCCTCAACGCAGCGTTTTCGTATGAATTTTTCGAACCTCTAAAGCTGCTCAAACAAGAAAACTCAAAACATGAAAAGTGTTCCTAAGACTTTGGTTTAGCTACTGTAAAAATTTCATAATTTTTCATGATGTTTTGAAACCTGAAACCAACCCAAAACCGAAGAGTATTAAATCTGGATCATAGAACTTTGGCAGATTTCACTCTCAATCTTGTTGGTTATTTTGACCTTGGATCTAGGCCGATCTAGGATTGGTGTTGAACATGAAAGTTGTAGATCTATGAGTTTGGAATATTACTGTAAGTTTTTAGAATTTTTCATTGAGATTTGAACCTCCAAACTCGAGCCGATCCGATCTGCGTTAGAACCGATGTCAAGAACCTTGACAGATTTCATAATCAAACTCGACGAGCAAAACTCTTACTTCGAGTGTTCAAACCTGAAAACTCAAAACTAAGATTTTGATCCAAAGATCTTAAGCTATATTGTGTAAAAATTTTAGAATTTTTCATCGAGTTTTGATACCCCAAATCATGTCGGACATATTCTGCGTTTTTAAGAATTGTCAAAGGATGACAGATTTCATAACCGATCTTGAGGAGCTTATTCCTATCATTTCTAGTCCGAACTAATCTTCATGATCTAAACAAAAGTTGTTGGAAATCATGTCTAGTATGTGTCTGTAAAATTTCAGAATTTTTGAAGTCCATTTGATATGTCAAAAAGTCAAATCTTTGAAAGGTGTCAAACCTGAATCCTGACAGCTTTTTGTTTGAGTCGAAAACTCGATTTTTGACATGCTTCCCATCGTTTTTCCGAAAAACTTAAAACACGAAAGTTGTTCATTGGGATGATTTTTAGGTGCTGTACAAATTTCAGAACAATCGCCTAAGAAATGGATTTTTAAACTGAAAAGGCGCAAACTGTGACGCCAAATGATTTTTAAATCAAAGAGATTTTGAAATTTCTAAACAAACGGGCGAGACGTTGAATTACGATATATCTATACTTTTGAAAAATCCCGTTACACCAAATAAAAACATTTTCTTTAAAAGAATTCTTTTGAAACATTGGGGACTTGTGACCAAGTTTGATATTATCAATATGATTCATGCGGGTTCGATTCCCTATGATGTATTTGAGTTCTTGCGGGTTAGATTCCCCAAGGGCGATCGTATGTTTTCCTACGGGTTTGATTCCCTAGGATGTATTGAGTTCTTGCGGGTTAGATTCCCCAAGAGCGATTGAATGTTTTCCTGCGAAAAATATTGATTATGAGGATTGCGGTCACAAGAGCCCTGGTGAATGGTGAACTATAAAAGAAACGAAAATATTTTGAGAAATGATACCTTTGATATTGGATGCGGCCGCCGGATCACCGGCTAAATGATATATTGTTGAGATGATGGCGTAACGGGAAATATATTAAAAAGCTCAGATTTTATGAAATTGGCTGCGGCCGCCGGATTGCCGGCTAAATTAAATATTGTTGAAATGTTTTTATTAAATTTAATTAAAGGCTTTGAAACCCCTAACCCATGCTATGTGTTAACTTACTCAGCGCGTTTTTGCTGACCCAAACCATATATCTCCTTTTTCTTACAGAGTACGAAGAATATGCATCGTCATATGCATACATGGGAACATTAGGGGAAATCTTTATTTTAAATCCCTGCATTTAATTACGACTTGCATGAACGGGCCTGTTTAACCCGTGTTTTGGCCATGTTGGCCCTATATTTAAATTCCGCTGCAACTTTGATGTATTATCTTTAAATTATATATGAATGGGCTGTTTGAATATTTTAAATTCTAAAAAACCATAGCCTTGCATCTCTTTAGTGAGCTCGGAGAAACCGTGTCTTGCTAGGGAGGTGTGGCGGTGGCATCCCGGCCTGGGTTACCAAAACCGGGGTGTTACAGGCGAGGTCGAGATAATGGTGCTGCTGACCACTTATCTCGATTAGAAAATGATAAAAAGGAAAAAGCCGTTAACGAAGAGTTCCCGGACGAACAGTTGTTCGCATTACACTTGCACGATCAAGCTTGTCCATGGTTTTCCGACATCGCTAACTTCTTGGCATGCGGAATAACCCCACAGTTTTCGAACTATCATCAGAAGAATAAGTTCAACCGAGATGTATTAAATTACTTCTGGGAAGAACCTTATCTCTTCAAACACTGCGCCGATTCAATAATCAGGCGATGTGTAACCGAGCATGAAGCCTATCAAATTGTCAGAAAATGCCATGAATCAGAATATGGACGTCACCACGGTCCCGCTCGAACGGCCCACAAGGTCCTCGAATGTGGATTTTATTGGCCTCACATCTATGAGGATTGCAGGACATTTGTGAAAGGTTGCGACAAATGCCAAAGATTAGGAAACATCTCCAAGAGGGATGAGATGCCTCAAAAGGGGATTCTCGCACTTGAGATCTTCGATGTGTGGGGCATTGACTTCTTGGGACCGTTCCCACCATCTGATGGAAACTACTACATCTTGGTAGCTGTCGATTACATGTCCAAATGGGTCGAGGCTGTCGCATTACCGACCAATGATGGTAGCCAAGTCATCAAGTTCCTCAAGAACAACATTTTCAGTAGATTTGGCATACCTAGGGTGGTGATATCTGATAGAGGAACACACTTTATTAATAAAGCTTTTGAAACTTTAATGAGTAAAAATGGAATCCTCCATAAGATAGGCACGCCTTATCATCCCCAGACTAGTGGTCAAGTCGAAGTATCCAATCGCGAAATCAAACATATACTCGAAGCCACAGTTGGGATAACCCGTAAGGATTGGGCACGTAAGCTCAATGATACTCTATGGGCATAGCGCACAGCATATAAGACTCCCATTGGGATGTCTCCATATAGGCTTATCTTCGGAAAAGCCTGTCATTTGCCTGTAGAGTTAGAGCATAAAGCTTACTGGGCCGTTAAAACGCTCAACTTCGATCCGAAAGTTGCTCAGAGCAAACGTAAGTTGGACCTCAATGAAATTGAGGAAATACGAGCGCTAGCTTATGAAAGCTCTCGAATTTATAAGGAGCGGACCCAGAAGTTACACGATCGCCGGATTAAGCATAAACATTTTTATGTTGGTCAAAATGTATTATTGTTCAATTCTAGGTTGAAGCTGTTCCCTGGAAAGCTTAAATCCAGATGGGAAGGACCACATAAAGTGTTAGAAGTGTTTGAAAATGGAGCCGTCAGGATCCGAACTGACAAGGGCAATATAGTGGTGAATGGACAGCGACTGAAAGAGTACATTGGACAATTCGATCCAGAAAAAGAGAGCCAAACAGTGGCAGACCCGGCTTACACTCAATAAGAAACAACATTAAAATCATAAAAATTTCATTTCATTATACATATATATGTGTGTTATTTTATCAGAGAATATCCAAAAATCAATTAAATATTTAGAGTACTAAGACTCTAAATGTGAGGATGTTGATATTTGGAGAAAATATAAAATGATCTATTTATCTGTTTTGCAGAAATACCCGAACCACCAAAAAAAGAAGGAACAAAAAATAAAGAAGAAAACCAGGTTCTCGGTTGGATTAAGTCCATGAATTTAAGAAAATGATTTCGGAAATTAAAGCAATTTAAAATCCGAAATAATTTTTGCAAACAAATGGAATTAGTCCAACCTATTTTATGCAAGTGTTAATTTTAATTAAGATAGCCCTTCTCTAACACAAAAATGTTTTGGACTAAAAATTTTCTAAGTCCAAAATAAATAAAACCAACTGAAGCCCAATTTCATCTACTCGGACCCAATCCGCATAAAATTTTGAAAAATTTCAAAATTGAAGTGCAGCTTAATCCCGCTCTCAGCTACGACGCTAACTTAGGTTAGCGCCGTTAGCGCCGTAGTGATGGGATAGCGCCGTAGGGCACTTCCCCCTCTTTTAAAACTCCATACGACGCAATCCCTTAGAACGGCGCTATCCTAGGATAGCGTCGTACTGAAGATACAGCGCCGTAGTACTTCCTTATCTCTCCACCGCCTTACGGCGCAGTCCATTACTACAGCACTATCCTCGAATAGCGTCGTAGCAATAGGATAGCGTCGTAATAACCTATTTTTCTCCTTATTTCTTATCTACGACGCTGAACAAAGCATACGACGCTAGTGTAGCGCCGTAGGCTAAGTATAGCGTCGTAGAACCCTTTCTCCACCTTTAAATACAACACCCCTTCGTCTCCTTCCTCATTCCCACACTTCGACATTTTCGAATCCACTCCCGAAAACACTTATGAAGAACGCAGAGTTCTCGTAACAACTTTCTTCCACAAATCTAAGGGGAAACTCTGCCCAAATTTCGCGGAACCACTCGCAATGGCCTCTTCTTCACCTCCGTCGTCTTCTAAGGCCGAGAAGCCATGGTAGGTCTTCTTCCCCTTTCGATTCTCGGCATTTCGGTACCCTGCTCGTGCGATTTCGGGTATTCTGTTCTCAAATGCGTAAAATGGCATGGGGTTTCATTTCCCAAATCTTTTGCTTGTTTAGAATGTATTTCGCGATTTCAGGGGTAGACCCATTGTTTTTGCTTGTTTTGTGAAATGCCCTGCGGTCGAGAGTGTAACGTGGGTTGAGAGTCTTGATTTCTGTAGATTGGGAGTGTTAGAAGCAGTTTAGGTGCGTTTGATTTCTGATTAAGGTTTTGTGAGGAAGTACTCAGTTGTAGCAGTGGAGGTTCACCTTTGGCAGTGTTCATGCCATTTTTGAATTTTAGAACTCTTTTAGGGTTCTTAAGGCGTCCGTTGTTCTTATCCGAGTGCAATGTATGTCTCTTTATTTGTGTGCTGGAACCACTTGTGATTTAGCTAGATCCCTAAATTCTGGAACCTAAAATAGGATAGACTGATGAACATAGGATTGCTTTTTGAAGTATTACTATGTTGTTGGTATATTGTTCTTGATCTCTTGGTTTACTGGGCATGTGTAGATAGTGCTTTGATTTAGTTAATCTGTTTTGAAGTATAAGGAGTGTTAGAATTAGATGTTCTTGATGTTTTGATGCATAGAGGTTGCTATTATTCTCATGTTTAGTGTTTATGCATGCCACTGTGGTGAGCTTTGGAATGCAGGGAGCATTAAATTTGATGTGTATTTGGTGTGTCTGTCTCAATATGTGGAGAACTGTGAAAAGTGAATATTTGTATGTTTTAGGATACCTGCTGCAAACAAACAAATTGCTGCTCCCACTTTTCAGTAAAAGGGGCTTTAGAAAATGACAAAAAGGTTGGTAGGATTTTGGTTGACCAACTTGTTTTGCTCCCAATGGAGCACAAGTTAGTGTAATAAAGTAGCAGTCTTTTTCCTCATATGGACTGCTACTACTTTTAAAAATCCAAAAATGGGACCACTAAAATCCCACTTTTATTAAATAAAAATAAGTCAACCCTTATTAAAAATTAAAAAAAGTGGTTTTTCTTTATGACTTGGACTGTCCATCTCGTCCCATAGCAGTTCTAATTGAGCAGATCCGAGCCGTCGCATTCCATTTTCACATTCCTCGATTCGCGATCCATTCCATCCCATCCATTTTCCACTGCACTTTCAACAATCACCTCGGGATTGTTTAAAAATTGGAAAACCAAATTTTTGGGCCCAATAGCCCATTAAAAATATTTTTGGTCCAAATGACCATTTTCTTTTATTATTTGGACTCAATAGTCCACTCAAAAAATATTTGGGAGCCCAATGACTCCTATGTTCAAGAGCAATTTAATCTTTCTTAAAATCTCAAAACTTGTAAAAAGGAAAATTTACCTCTGCCTTACAATAAAATTTAAGTTGAAGATTTAATAACCTCACATTCAGAGCAAAGCTCTAAATGTGAGGATGTTGATTTTCAATTTGAATGACTCTTGCAAAAATTATAAAAACTGGATTTAATACTCTCATATTTTCAGGGAAAAGTTAGTAGTTGAGTCACGGGCAGGACTGCCCCCTTGCACACAGGAACAAGGGATCCTAGAAGGCTCACAATTCCGCAGAAAGATTAATGACCACCGGCAGGCTCTCGAATCAACATTTAAATTGACAATCATGAGTAAAACCGAAGTGAACTTCAGACTGCCAAAAGGATGGGATAAGTATATCAAACCTGAGGAACGGAATTATAAGGAGTTGGGATTCCAACATGACTTTTATTATTATCTGTCGAGGTTCTGGGAGAAACAAATGGACGCGTCTGCGAATGACATGAAATTTCCAGAAGATGTGCATACTGAAAGAATTCTAAGGAGATTCAATGAATTCATGGCCCGATGGGAAATGCACCAGCACTCAAAGACAATAGATTCTGCCTGCATGGAATTTGACATTATAATGGTGCCCAACAAAGTGGATGAAAGAGTTAGGAGGCAGTTCATAGAGAAAGCACCCAACCTCAGTCATCTGGTGCATCAGGGGATCTTCATGGTGCACAAGGCCCTACCGTTTCTATACAACCCCAGCTTGTTGGAAAACAGAGGAGTACAAGAGCAGATATGGCTAACACAACAAGCAAGAAAAAGGCACAGAGAATTGAGTCACAACCTGAACAGCGCCATAAAGAAAGCCATGGCATCAGAAGAGGAAAACCGGGCCCCAATAGTTAAGACTATGATAGACTTAACTAAGGAATTTAGGGAGCAGTGGCATGCCTTGATGATACTATGGGGCACGGGTAGGAAGGACATTACAGAATCCGTCTTGGATAAAGACCTTGTGCTACCAGATGAGGATTATTTCGACACAATTTTCTGTGTACAAGCCGACTCACCTTGCTGAGCAGAGACCGCAGGGATTGGCTCAACTGCATATGCTGGGAGACCAAATCACTGGATTTATTCAGAATACATCTTGGAAGGTGCTAGGAAAGACTCGACAGCAAACCCGACTGCTGACTCAGGCCGAGGCTAAAGAATATGTCAGAGTTGAATTTACCCGTGATATGTCTTTTGTGAAACAAGAGGCCAAACCACTTGTTGAGTCAATGATCGAGGAGAACAGGATGGATTTTGTGCACTTCTTGATGGAGATGGATGCTTTCGGGCTGAACTACTGCAATACCATCAAAGCTAACACTCCACTGCTATACAAGAGGGAACATAGGGCCTATTTCTGTGACCACATCCGGAAGACATGGGTAAAGCGACTCAATTTGGATGAAGAAGACCGAGAAGGGAGTGAAGATGAAAATGATGTGCTGATCAATCAGTATACAAGTGCTGCATCACCTCCTCAGGTTTTCACTGAAGCTAACCCGTTGCCAACCCAACCGTCTATACCAGCCTCAGCCCTGCCAGCACGAGAGCAAGAACCTGCTACACCTGCTACTGCCGCTGTATCTGAAAGCCATTCTGAACCTCAAGTTCAAACTAGAGGTAAACTGATAAAACTGGCTGACAAGGAGAAATGTGGACGGGCACCAGAGCCAAAAGTGGTAATTCAAGAACCCGAGCCGAATGCGAGGAAAGTGTCAGCACCTGCAGATCCAAATGATAAAGGCAAGGGAATAATGCCACCACCACCTCCTAAACGGAAAGAACAAATTGCTCGAGACGCCGAGATAGCTAGAAAGATGCAAGAAGATGAAAATGCACAGGCAGGTGTGCTGGAACAGAAAATGTCTGAAGAGCATGATAATGGCCAAAATTGACCATTATTTTCAATCTATTTCCGTGTCTAAACATGGACATTTGATCGTATTCCGGTCTTATTTTAATAAGAAAGCAGTTGAATTTAACAGATTTATGCAAGTTTGTATAAATAATAAGCTGGTATTGAAAAATACAAAAATATTATTATTTTCAGTAATTTCATATTAAAAAATACAAAAACATGATAAAATATTAAAAATTCCACATTTGATAACTATGGTTTGTAGTGTTTGTTCGGTGGAACACGGATCCATTAAATGGAACACAAACAAAATATCTAGTGGAGCAAAAATACTTATTTATTATGTATTTTTTTTATTTTTATATTCTGATGTATATATTTTCAGTTTTTATGCTTATTTATTTTTATTCATGTTTCTGCTATAATTTAAATATTAGGTCCACTAATCACTTTTTGTGTAAATTAATTGCAGGAGATTTGATTTAATTAAGTCCAAGAGTTTGAAGTCCAATCCAATAGCCCATCAGTCCAACATCATCAAGCCCAATCCATTCACCCCATGGCCCAAACACTCCAAGCCCAAAGCCCATCCTACCCTAACCCTAAAACCTAACCCTAGCCGCCCCCACCGCCGGCGCCGCCGCCGCCGGCGGCCCTCCGGCAAACCACCACCTGTCAATCCGCCACCCCTCTCCTCCATTTCCATCCCTTTTCAAGTTCTCCGGCCATCGCACCACCATTGCCGCCGCTGCTCCGCCTCCGTTTCCAACCATCGCCAACAAATCCAACAGTTTCCAGCCACGGCCGCCGCTGCCCCTCCACTCGCCGTCGCCGCTGCCCCTCCACTCGCCGTCGCCGCCGCCTTCGTCTTCATCTCAGTCCGCACGCCGCCGTCCCTTTCCTTTCGCGAGCCCACTCCGGCGGCCTCCACTCCAACAAGAAATTTGGGGGTAACTGGAACAGAAAACAGAGATCAAAAGCAAAGAAAAAACGAAATGGAGGAGGGATAAAATGGAACAAGAAAATGTTGAGAAAGAAGAAAAATCAAGAACGAGGATGCAGATGATAGAAGAAGAAAAAGATTGGAAATTGGATACTGGAACTGAAAGAAGAAAATTAAAGAGAGAGAAGAGAGACGAGACAGAAGAAATAAATGAGGAAGAGAGAGAGGAAATTAAACAGTTGGTCGCGATAGACACTTTGTCGCGGTAGAGTGTTCCGCGCCCAAATATTGTTCCGAGACTGTGAGAGGAGAATCGAGGCACAAAATTTTGTCGCGGAACCATGTTCCGCGACAAAGTGGATCGCGCCCAAGACAGCCTTCCGCGACCAGAGAAAAGAAACACACCCGCGACAAGGACAGGTCACGTGACCTCAATTATTTGAATTTCCCACATGTCGAATCAACCAGGAGGTCCCAGGACTTGAGCTCCCGCAGGCACAAACATGTTTGTCCTTTCCTCCTGGACTTCAACTCCCGCCCCCTCCTGGGCGCCATCTTGGAGCTAAAAAGTGTTTTGTCCCTAACCAACTTGTTCCGCGACAAAGCAGTTGTTTGGCGACCAGATGGGCCTAATGGGCCTAGGGCTAATTTTCCACCTCTCTATAAATATATCCTCCCACCCCCTTGAACAGCAACCTAGCTACACTATAGTTTATTTTCACTGTTCTTGGAGGCACCACTGTGCTCTCCAAAAACATGTTAGAGTAGGTAGCTTAGTTTATTTTTATGCAATGTATATGCAGATCTTAACTTAGTTTTAATTTATGCTTTGTAATAAATTAGTGTAGCTAGTGTTCACTTTTTTTTTTTTTTTTTTTAGTTTTATATTTTGTAGTTTGTGGGTTTCAAACACTTAAATCAATGGGTGTATTTTGAACCATGCTTTGGTATTGTAGTTAGGTTTTGTTGCTTTCCTTATTTTAATAAAATAAATAAACACTTGATATTTACCCTTGATAGATTTAATGTAGTTTTATTTTATTTTAATTTTTTATCTTTATTTTTAGTGTTAGCATAGTTAGTTTGTACTCTTGCTTCTTGTGCTAGTTTTAGCCTTTTCTTTTATTTTTATTTTACTACTCTTGTTCTTTTTAGTATTAGGTAGTATTCTTACTCTTTATTTTCTCTCTCTAGTGCATTAGATCTAAAAGGGCTAGTGTTAAAGTGTTTATGCATATTTATATAAAAATTGCATACTCCTATATTGTATTGCATCACATTGTAACCCCACGGGTTGCAATGTAATTTTCCCGTTGTGATCCCACGGATCACAACGCACACCCCTGTAATGCAATATTAGGCGTTATGCTGCCGAAATTTTTATATAAAATATTTTAAAAACCCTTTGTCGCCATACACTCTTGTCGCGGAACCACGTTCCGCGACAAAACCCATGTTTAGCGACAAAGGACCAAATTCTTGCATTTTGTCTGCATGGCTTTTGTCGCGGAATACCCTTGTCGCGGAACCACGTTCCGCGACAAAATTTTATTCCGAGACAGAAAATTATGCCTTGCCATTAATTTTGAAACCCCTTGGTCGCGATGCAACTCTTGTCGCGGAACCACGTTCCGCGACAAAATCTTTGATTAGCGACCAAGGACCCAAATACTTGTAATTTTATTCTGGGAGGACTCTGTCGCGGAACCTTTGTCGCGGAACCACGTACCGCGACAAAATCCTTGTTCCGCGACCAGGAATTATGTCCTTACCAATTTTTCAACCTTTTTGTCGCTATGCCCCCTTGTCGCGGAACCATGTTCCGCGACAAAATTTTTGCTTAGCGACAAAGCAAACCCTAATCTTCAAAATTCAATTTTCTCTTATTTCCCACCCCTTTGTCGCGAAACCTTGTCGCGGAACCATGCTCCGCGACACAAACTCTATTCCGCGACAAAGTGGCACCTTTTTGCCAAATTTTTATTCTTCATCTCACTCTATTAAATAATTGAACCTTTATATTAATATTTTGAGGTTGAGATCCAATGATCTCAACCCATGATTAATTTGATATAAAGAACTTTGTTCAATTCCCCATTAAAAGATTCTTCTACAAATGATTAAACTCTAATGATCTAAGTACATCATCCGGACTGTAATTAATTAATTATGGAATGAGTGATTATTTAGACATGAAGAGTGAATATGGATTCATTTCCATACCTTGCATGAGAAACCAATGTCTCTCATGCAAGATGACCCAAAAATATTTTCTTTTATTTATTTTGTCTTTTCCGTGTTGTGTGAAACAGCTAGTAAGAGATATAACAGACTAATGTTGGCGGGTATTCCCACACGGATAACTAGCTCGTGGTCTGTATATTAATTATTAGATTGTTATTTTGCATGGTCCGGATAGTGCTCGGTGGAAGCCTTGGCGGTTCGTCCATCCGGGATTATAATAGCTGCTCAGCTGACTCCTATCCGGATACAGTTTTATTTTTTTTTATCTTAATTTCAAACCCGAATCTCAAACTGTGCCAACACTAGACGACATAGGTCAATGTTGTCTAGTAATTAAGACAGTGAAAGAACATGTAGGTTTTTCATCCCAATTCACAGACAGTGAGTGGTCTAAATGACAGCGACCACTGTCATTTTGATCAGTTTACTATCTAAAACCGTTCCACCTGGAATAGTTGGGGCCTGGATAGCAGATGTTTGCAGTCCGGATAACCCCAGTTATTTCAGTCATCTTTTTAGCCAAATAAATTCTTCTCATCTCCGGCTATTTCATCTTTGTGTTCCAACTTCTGTCTAAACCCACCTTATATTTTGGGTTAATTTAATTTTACACTTCCTTATAAAATTATGCATGATATTATTATGTAGATATTGTGGTCAATATTATTTTGGGATCCTTCCCTTGGACACAGGAGTCTTGATTTTAAATCAGATGTTTCATAATAAATTTCCAACAAAAATTCCTTTATAAAATCCGGATCTGAGTAAGGGATAAATTCGACAGTTATGACTAATTCACATCCGACTGGGGGTTGATTTTGGGAAATTAGAAGCAGAGTCAGCGATTAGGTCTCACCTAGACTGAAAGGATCTGTGTTTTAATTGAGAGTCTAGTACCTGATAGGGAATGATTTTCAGATTTATTATTTTCCAAAATTGCTGTTTGTTGGAAATCTTGTATTAAATATTACACTGGGTCAGATTCCACTTGGATTCCGATAAGGTGTGACAGATAATACTAGAGGAACAACACTCGGGCCTTGGTTATTTTCTAAGGTAGGGTTGAGTATTCTTTCAACTGCTATCTTCTTCTGCCAAAGCCTATTTTTGAGTCCTGAGTGAGTGCATCCGGAACGAACTGATTTATTAGTTCGTTTCATTAGTTTGTATCTCATAACCACCCGACGGGAAGTGAACACTGCGAGCAGTTCACCGAGAATAGGGAATTCTTGATCCACACCCGGTCATTCTGACTGGGGGCTTTCTTTTACTACCAGAGTCAGACTTTCAAAAACCTCCGAGTGATAGGATTTTAAATGCTTTCTTTACCGCTTTCTTTTAACTGCTTTCGTTAGAGGTCACTCGGTTGTATTGAGAGTTGTGTAACTGCTACTAGGACAGAGAGTTAAGGGATAGTTCAGGGCTTGATTAGAATCTTTGGGTGTGACATGGGGGAATGATAGCAGTACTTGGCATCTCAATAAATGATTTGTCGGGTGTTGCTTGTCCACCACAGATAAATAACATACCTCTGCGCGGGGGCAGTTGTATATCTGTGGCATCTTAGATTTTGTTGTCTTAAGGCATGTAAATCCTTACTGTAAGTACCTGTCTGTTAAAGGGAACATAGTATAGGAAGCATGAGAGTTAGCTAACTGATGAATTATCCCAAACAAAGATCTGTGTATTAAAATGGAAGTTTAACTGTGTTTCATCTGAATCTTGTCCAATCTTTATTCTTTTCTTCCTGTCCCTTCTGTCATATTTTAAATCTGCTTTCTTAGATAATTTTAACCGCTTTCTTAGAATAATTTATTGCTTTCTTAGATTAAATTTAATTCGCTTTCTAGAACAATTTATCTGCTTTATTTTAATTGCTTTCATAGCTTAGTTTAAATTATGTCAAGTAGTTGTTAGTCAAATCACAAACTTGAATCGAGTAACCGAGTGGAAAATCTTAGTAAACGGCGTGGGCCCTGCTTCCATCGCACATCCTCCAGTGAACGATCCGGTACTTACTATAAATACTGCAATTTTTGACTCCGTGCGCTTTCGGGGGCACAGTTTCTTAACACGAGTAAATAAAAAATGTGATTTTTCAGAAAATACTCATGTAGTGGGAATCTGCCAAAGTTTCATGGTAGGTAATCTCATGACATGAAATCATGAGAAGTATCATGGCACATATGCCGGGGACCCTCAGTGTGACAGGCTGAAGGTCAATCTATCCCGGTTGTACCATGAGACTTGTCAAAAGTTTCATGGCAGAGAGGACCACATTGCCATTCGAAATTAAAGCCCCTCACAAGAGTAATAAAGAGTAACAACCTTAATATATCCCTAAACCCTTTCCCACGATTCATAACTCTTTTCATTTTAATAAATTCAATCCTGATATATTTTATTGAAAAACATACTCGTGTTAACGAAATTTGTCAAAAGTTTCATGGCGCCGTTGCCGGGGAGGATGCAGCGTCGTTTATTAAGAGAATTACACTCCTGATTACTCATAGTTAGTTTAGTGTTAGTTTTGTGTATATATTTCAGAATAGAGAAGTACCCTCAAATCAATTAAGCATTTAGAGTACTAAGACTCTAAATGTGAGGATGTTGATTTGAGGGGAAGACCTAACCAATTGGGTATTTTTGCTTGCAGGAATCATGGAGCCACCGAAATTGGTGTAAGGAGTTAAATGTGGAAGTGTAGCATTGGGGCTACACTACTTTGACTTTTCGTTTAATTACACTTCGCCCATTGCAAAATCTAGGTTAATTAAACGAAAAATCAAAGAAAAATGGAGAAGTGTAGCAGTGGAGCTACACTAATTGGCAATTGTAAATTGCACAACACGTGAGACTCACGTGTTTGTCATCTCCACCACATCCGGACCACGAAGCTCAACCGCTGCTCCATCGCTCATCCACCTCAACACCACCACTGCGCTGAGGAAACCCTCATCACTGGTGAAACAACAAATGGAGCAGCAGATCTTCGGACTACCAATTGCTCACCACCATCGGACAAGCCACGGCCATCATCTCACTTTCCGTCGCCCCTGTCCCGACTGAGCATCTAAAGAGGTTCCCGGTTGGATTAGTTCTGTAATTGACCGAAGATTATATCCGGAATTCAAAGAAATTTAAAATCCGGAATAATTTTCGCAAGGACGGAATTAATCCAACCTAAATTTCTGCAAGTCAAAATCATATATATACATATATATATATATTTATATGTATTTATAACTCTTGTGCATATTATTAAATAATTTGGGTGTTAATCAATTAACTCACATTTAGAGTACTAAGACTCTAAATGTGAGGATGTTGATATTTTTGAGAAAACCCGATAACTTCTTCTGTGTTTGCTCTGCAGGAATTTGTGGAATCACCAAAAAGAAAATTAAAGCTCCAAAACAGGTTCCCGGTTGGATCGATTCTGTGATTAATTGAAAGTATTCTTGGAATTTAAAGTAATTTAAGATCCAGAATAACTTTTATAAGAACAGAATTAATCCGACCTAATTTACGCAAGTAAATATAGTAGATTAAATTTTATAAAATTCAAAAATGTGATTGAACAATTTTGATGAAAATCAGAATTTTTCTTAAGTATTGGGCATCGAACAATCGCCTTGTTCGACGAACCAAACGATCACACATAGCCAAAACCGTCGAACATTTAATTGGTTTGACGAAAAAGGCTATCGGAATTATTTTTCTATCTTTTATGTTAATATTTTCCCCCTCCCTCCCTCCTCTCTTATTTTATTTTGACTTTGATAATGTGTTTAAGTGGGAATTGATTTACTCACATTTCGAGCAAGGCTCAAAATGTGAGGATGTTGATTCTTCACTTAAAAAAAAAAAAAAGTGTTACTTTTCTTTTTGTTTATTCTTTTTTATTTTATATTTTATATTTAAACCCAGTGCAAGGCATGCATAACTCTGTTTAAGTTCGCATATGAGATTTTGGTTTATGATTAAATTTTCAAACTTTTAAATTGGGATAATATAATTGAAGACATGCATGATATGAATTTTTGAGGTTTTGAGCTATAAAAATTTAATGATATAATCATCTTGTTGGGTAATGAGTCCTCATGTTGAGAATTTAATTGAATAGAGTGTAAGAATTTTTCAAAGATTATATTTAAGAATATTGTATGACACGAATGAACCATTCCATGTGAGATTTGAGCCATGAGTCATCTTGACTCATTCTTTTCTTTGATGTGTGAAAATCTTTTTAATTAAAGGAAACTAGAACTTGCGATTGAGACCGATTCAAGACCATGCCATATTCCAAAAATCGAGCATATGATCGAGGCACTTAGAAAAACCCAAATTTTTGGCCTTCGTTTGAATTCCAAACCCAAAAATATTTTCCCTTTAGGATAAACCAACTTGAGCCTTTAAGCCTAATTTTTCTTTGAAACCCTCTATATTTTTCCTAGCCCTCTAAAAAGACCAAGAAAATCAAACCCAAGTGGGCAAGAGTAAATTTTATCAAGGCATTACAATTTATGATCATCAATTTATCAAATCGGTATTCAAAAATCCGATCAAAAAAAAAAAAGAAAAAAAAAAGAAAAAAAAAAAGAAAAAAAGAAAAGAAAATGTTGAATTCAATTCAACACAAATAAATTGCAAATGACAAAGCAAATTAGACATAGTCTAATGTCATGCAATATGAAAAGAGAAAAACAAAAGAAGAAAGAAATATATTGATGATCATAAATTTTTAAATAAAATATATGCCTAGTTATGATAGAATAAATTCTTGCCACTTTTTAGCCCTATAATTTCCTTTCCTACCAAATGTTACAACCGTATGCCCCGTTATAACCCTTAAATAAGACCTCATGATCTCGATTTGAAGAAATGAGCCGGTGGTGAGTTGGTCCAATTGCAAGCATATGGGATAATTTAATTAAATTTGATTATGAGCGCTCATTGATAAAACCCCTTTTTGAGAGTGAGTGAAATTTCCGTCTCTACTATATGTGAGGCTCTGCTTTTAATTATGTTCATGTCATACTTTAATTCTAGAATTAAATCAATGAATTCTTCTAAACATGATGTTCATGAAGAATTATCAATAATGACGGATTTATAGGCCTGATTAAGTGAGAAGTATCATTTCATTAAACACTGCAATCAAGAGAATTCAATACTTGTAGTTTTCGATTGTCTTATCCCAATCTAAAAAGAATGATATTTTTGAAGCCACGCAAATAGATTGAATATGTAGAGTCCGTGTTCTTAGGAACATTGACTCTGACTGCTCGGGGACGATCAGTATTAAATGTGAGGATGTTGATAATGGCCAAAATTGACCATTATTTTCAATCTATTTCCGTGTCTAAACATGGACATTTGATCGTATTCCGGTCTTATTTTAATAAGAAAGCAGTTGAATTTAACAGATTTATGCAAGTTTGTATAAATAATAAGCTGGTATTGAAAAATACAAAAATATTATTATTTTCAGTAATTTCATATTAAAAAATACAAAAACATGATAAAATATTAAAAATTCCACATTTGATAACTATGGTTTGTAGTGTTTGTTCGGTGGAACACGGATCCATTAAATGGAACACAAACAAAATATCTAGTGGAGCAAAAATACTTATTTATTATGTATTTTTTTATTTTTTATATTCTGATGTATATATTTTCAGTTTTTATGCTTATTTATTTTTATTCATGTTTCTGCTATAATTTAAATATTAGGTCCACTAATCACTTTTTGTGTAAATTAATTGCAGGAGATTTGATTTAATTAAGTCCAAGAGTTTGAAGTCCAATCCAATAGCCCATCAGTCCAACATCATCAAGCCCAATCCATTCACCCCATGGCCCAAACACTCCAAGCCCAAAGCCCATCCTACCCTAACCCTAAAACCTAACCCTAGCCGCCACCACCGCCGGCGCCGCCGCCGCCGGCGGCCCTCCGGCAAACCACCACCTGTCAATCCGCCACCCCTCTCCTCCATTTCCATCCCTTTTCAAGTTCTCCGGCCATCGCACCACCATTGCCGCCGCTGCTCCGCCTCCGTTTCCAACCATCGCCAACAAATCCAACAGTTTCCAGCCACGGCCGCCGCTGCCCCTCCACTCGCCGTCGCCGCTGCCCCTCCACTCGCCGTCGCCGCCGCCTTCGTCTTCATCTCAGTCCGCACGCCGCCGTCCCTTTCCTTTCGCGAGCCCACTCCGGCGGCCTCCACTCCAACAAGAAATTTGGGGGTAACTGGAACAGAAAACAGAGATCAAAAGCAAAGAAAAAACGAAATGGAGGAGGGATAAAATGGAACAAGAAAATGTTGAGAAAGAAGAAAAATCAAGAACGAGGATGCAGATGATAGAAGAAGAAAAAGATTGGAAATTGGATACTGGAACTGAAAGAAGAAAATTAAAGAGAGAGAAGAGAGACGAGACAGAAGAAATAAATGAGGAAGAGAGAGAGGAAATTAAACAGTTGGTCGCGATAGACACTTTGTCGCGGTAGAGTGTTCCGCGCCCAAATATTGTTCCGAGACTGTGAGAGGAGAATCGATGCACAAAATTTTGTTGCGGAACCATGTTCCGCGACAAAGTGGATCGCGCCCAAGACAGCCTTCCGCGACCAGAGAAAAGAAACACACCCGCGACAAGGACAGGTCACGTGACCTCAATTATTTGAATTTCCCACATGTCGAATCAACCAGGAGGTCCCAGGACTTGAGCTCCCGCAGGCACAAACATGTTTGTCCTTTCCTCCTGGACTTCAACTCCCGCCCCCTCCTGGGCGCCATCTTGGAGCTAAAAAGTGTTTTGTCCCTAACCAACTTGTTCCGCGACAAAGCAGTTGTTTGGCGACCAGATGGGCCTAATGGGCCTAGGGCTAATTTTCTACCTCTCTATAAATATATCCTCCCACCCCCTTGAACAGCAACCTAGCTACACTATAGTTTATTTTCACTGTTCTTGGAGGCACCACTGTGCTCTCCAAAAACATGTTAGAGTAGGTAGCTTAGTTTATTTTTATGCAATGTAGATGCAGATCTTAACTTAGTTTTAATTTATGCTTTGTAATAAATTAGTGTAGCTAGTGTTCACTTTTTTTTTTTTTTAGTTTTATATTTTGTAGTTTGTGGGTTTCAAACACTTAAATCAATGGGTGTATTTTGAACCATGCTTTGGTATTGTAGTTAGGTTTTGTTGCTTTCCTTATTTTAATAAAATGAATAAACACTTGATATTTACCCTTGATAGATTTAATGTAGGTTTTATTTTATTTTAATTTTTTATCTTTATTTTTAGTGTTAGCATAGTTAGTTTGTACTCTTGCTTCTTGTGCTAGTTTTAGCCTTTTCTTTTATTTTTATTTTACTGCTCTTGTTCTTTTTAGTATTAGGTAGTATTCTTACTCTTTATTTTCTCTCTCTAGTGCATTAGATCTAAAAGGGCTAGTGTTAAAGTGTTTATGCATATTTATATAAAAATTGCATACTCCTATATTGTATTGCATCACATTGTAACCCCACGGGTTGCAATGTAATTTTCCCGTTGTGATCCCACGGATCACAACGCACACCCCTGTAATGCAATATTAGGCGTTATGCTGCCGAAATTTTTATATAAAATATTTTAAAAACCCTTTGTCGCCATACACTCTTGTCGCGGAACCACGTTCCGCGACAAAACCCATGTTTAGCGACAAAGGACCAAATTCTTGCATTTTGTCTGCATGGCTTTTGTCGCGGAATACCCTTGTCGCGGAACCACGTTCCGCGACAAAATTTTATTCCGAGACAGAAAATTATGCCTTGCCATTAATTTTGAAACCCCTTGGTCGCGATGCAACTCTTGTCGCGGAACCACGTTCCGCGACAAAATCCTTGATTAGCGACCAAGGACCCAAATACTTGTAATTTTATTCTGGGAGGACTCTGTCGCGGAACCTTTGTCGCGGAACCACGTACCGCGACAAAATCCTTGTTCCGCGACCAGGAATTATGTCCTTACCAATTTTTCAACCTTTTTGTCGCTATGCCCCCTTGTCGCGGAACCATGTTCCGCGACAAAATTTTTGCTTAGCGACAAAGCAAACCCTAATCTTCAAAATTCAATTTTCTCTTATTTCCCACCCCTTTGTCGCGAAACCTTGTCGCGGAACCATGCTCCGCGACACAAACTCTATTCCGCGACAAAGTGGCACCTTTTTGCCAAATTTTTATTCTTCATCTCACTCCATTAAATAATTGAACCTTTATATTAATATTTTGAGGTTGAGATCCAATGATCTCAACCCATGATTAATTTGATATAAAGAACTTTGTTCAATTCCCCATTAAAAGATTCTTCTACAAATGATTAAACTCTAATGATCTAAGTACATCATCCGGACTGTAATTAATTAATTATGGAATGAGTGATTATTTAGACATGAAGAGTGAATATGGATTCATTTCCATACCTTGCATGAGAAACCAATGTCTCTCATGCAAGATGACCCAAAAATATTTTCTTTTATTTATTTTGTCTTTTCCGTGTTGTGTGAAACAGCTAGTAAGAGATATAACAGACTAATGTTGGCGGGTATTCCCACACGGATAACTAGCTCGTGGTCTGTATATTAATTATTAGATTGTTATTTTGCATGGTCCGGATAGTGCTCGGTGGAAGCCTTGGCGGTTCGTCCATCCGGGATTATAATAGCTGCTCAGCTGACTCCTATCCGGATACAGTTTTATTTTTTTTATCTTAATTTCAAACCCGAATCTCAAACTGTGCCAACACTAGACGACATAGGTCAATGTTGTCTAGTAATTAAGACAGTGAAAGAACATGTAGGTTTTTCATCCCAATTCACAGACAGTGAGTGGTCTAAATGACAGCGACCGCTGTCATTTTGATCAGTTTACTATCTAAAACCGTTCCACCTGGAATAGTTGGGGCCTGGATAGCAGATGTTTGCAGTCCGGATAACCCCAGTTATTTCAGTCATCTTTTTAGCCAAATAAATTCTTCTCATCTCCGGCTATTTCATCTTTGTGTTCCAACTTCTGTCTAAACCCACCTTATATTTTGGGTTAATTTAATTTTACACTTCCTTATAAAATTATGCATGATATTATTATGTAGATATTGTGGTCAATATTATTTTGGGATCCTTCCCTTGGACACAGGAGTCTTGATTTTAAATCAGATGTTTCATAATAAATTTCCAACAAAAATTTCTTTATAAAATCCGGATCTGAGTAAGGGATAAATTCGACAGTTATGACTAATTCACATCCGACTGGGGGTTGATTTTGGGAAATTAGAAGCAGAGTCAGCGATTAGGTCTCACCTAGACTGAAAGGATCTGTGTTTTAATTGAGAGTCTAGTACCTGATAGGGAATGATTTTCAGATTTATTATTTTCCAAAATTGCTGTTTGTTGGAAATCTTGTATTAAATATTACACTGGGTCAGATTCCACTTGGATTCCGATAAGGTGTGACAGATAATACTAGAGGAACAACACTCGGGCCTTGGTTATTTTCTAAGGTAGGGTTGAGTATTCTTTCAACTGCTATCTTCTTCTGCCAAAGCCTATTTTTGAGTCCTGAGTGAGTGCATCCGGAACGAACTGATTTATTAGTTCGTTTCATTAGTTTGTATCTCATAACCACCCGACGGGAAGTGAACACTGCGAGCAGTTCACCGAGAATAGGGAATTCTTGATCCACACCCGGTCATTCTGACTGGGGGCTTTCTTTTACTACCAGGGTCAGACTTTCAAAAACCTTCGAGTGATAGGATTTTAAATGCTTTCTTTACCGCTTTCTTTTAACTGCTTTCGTTAGAGGTCACTCGGTTGTATTGAGAGTTGTGTAACTGCTACTAGGACAGAGAGTTAAGGGATAGTTCAGGGCTTGATTAGAATCTTTGGGTGTGACATGGGGGAATGATAGCAGTACTTGGCATCTCAATAAATGATTTGTCGGGTGTTGCTTGTCCACCACAGATAAATAACATACCTCTGCGCGGGGCAGTTGTATATCTGTGGCATCTTAGATTTTGTTGTCTTAAAGCATGTAAATCCTTACTGTAAGTACCTGTCTGTTAAAGGGAACATAGTATAGGAAGCATGAGAGTTAGCTAACTGATGAATTATCCCAAACAAAGATCTGTGTATTAAAATGGAAGTTTAACTGTGTTTCATCTGAATCTTGTCCAATCTTTATTCTTTTCTTCCTGTCCCTTCTGTCATATTTTAAATCTGCTTTCTTAGATAATTTTAACCGCTTTCTTAGAATAATTTTATTGCTTTCTTAGATTAAATTTAATTCGCTTTCTAGAACAATTTATCTGCTTTATTTTAATTGCTTTCATAGCTTAGTTTAAATTATGTCAAGTAGTTGTTAGTCAAATCACAAACTTGAATCGAGTAACCGAGTGGAAAATCTTAGTAAACGGCGTGGGCCCTGCTTCCATCGCACATCCTCCAGTGAACGATCCGGTACTTACTATAAATACTGCAATTTTTGACTCCGTGCGCTTTCGGGGGCACAGTTTCTTAACACGAGTAAATAAAAAATGTGATTTTTCAGAAAATACTCATGTAGTGGGAATCTGCCAAAGTTTCATGGTAGGTAATCTCATGACATGAAATCATGAGAAGTATCATGGCACATATGCCGGGGACCCTCAGTGTGACAGGCTGAAGGTCAATCTATCCCGGTTGTACCATGAGACTTGTCAAAAGTTTCATGGCAGAGAGGACCACATTGCCATTCGAAATTAAAGCCCCTCACAAGAGTAATAAAGAGTAACAACCTTAATATATCCCTAAACCCTTTCCCACGATTCATAACTCTTTTCATTTTAATAAATTCAATCCTGATATATTTTATTGAAAAACATACTCGTGTTAACGAAATTTGTCAAAAGTTTCAAAGCACCATCAATTCAAAGGAGAGATCCAATGCCTCCCCCTGCTCCTAAAAGAAGAAGAAAGGCCCGTACTGAGGCGGGACCTTCAACACAAGTGGAAGAGCCTCAACACGAGCCAGCGGCACCAAGTCCGAATCAAGTTCCTCCGCCACCTCCAGTTCAAACCCCTCAGCAGCAAGCTCAACCGTCCCAGATCCCTCCTCTAAGCCAGAACATCTCTCAACATCCTGCCAACTCAAATGCAGTCGAGATCGTGAGCTCAATGAACAAAACCATACAGAAAGTGTCAAGCAGTTGGCAGATGTTATCATTCTGGGAAGGGAAGATGTAGGAGAATCAGAGAAGAAAGAGATAAGAGAAAAGAGGAAGAGAAAGCTGAACAGAGGAGAAGAGAAGATGAATTCAGACGACTCCTGTTGGAAAGAGAAGAAAGGCACCACAGAGAAAGGCCGGAAAGCGAAGAGAGGCAACGGAAGATGATGATGGAAAGTGAAGAACGTCAACGAAAAATGATGGAGACGGTGATCCAAGCACTCATCGGACAGCTCCCGAAGCCGCCACCTCCGCCAACAGACGATGCTGGGCCTTCAACTCAACCATAGGAACCGAAAGAATGAATCTGATCTGATCCTATTCATTTTTTAGCTTAATTGTAAACATCATATAAGAGAATTTCTATCATTTGTGCAAGTTCGTTCTTATTGCATGAAATCTCTTGTAATTGATGTATTTATCGCTTTCCAAAAAGGAATTTTGCAGTCCAAGAACAATTTTATTCTTGAAAAGATGTCTGACAGTCCAAGATGAATAAGTGACTGTCAGGCCAAAAATATGCTGTTGACATGCTCCGTATGTCAGCAGTGCCTCTTTACTGCTTTAAATTAAATAACCAGCAAAAGTATGCATAAACCTGCTCTAAATTCACATGTTGAATTTAGGCTTGTGATTAAATTTTCAAACTTTTAAATTGAGATAATATAATTGAAAACATGCATGAAATGAATTCCTAAGGTTTTGAGCTATAAAAATTTAATGATGCGATCAGCTTATTGGGTAATAAATCTGCATGTTAGAAATTTTGATTGAATAAATTGTTAGAATTAAGCTTTGATTAAATTTGAGAAAACTGTATGACATGAATCAATCCAACCTTGTGAGATTTGAGCCATGAGTCACTTTTACTCATTTATTTCTTTGATGTGTGAATCATTTTGATTAAAGGAAACTAGAACTTGCGGTTGGGACCGATTCAAGACCATGCCATATTCCCGAAATCGAGCACATGATCGAGGCACCTAGAAAACCAAATTTTGGCCTTCTTTTGAAATCCAAACCCAAAAATATTTTTCCTTTAGGATTAACCAATTTGAGCCTATGAGCCTAATTTTTCTTTGAAACCCACTATATTTTTCCTAGCCTTATAAAAAGACCAAAATATTCAAACCCAAGTGTGCAAGTATAAATTCTATCAAGAGGCATTAAACTTATGATCATCAAAAATGTATTAATCGGTAAGCTATAAACCGATTCAAAAAAAAAAGGAGAAGAAAAATGTTGAATTCAATTCAACACAAATAAATTGCAAATGACAAAAGCAAATTAGACATAGTCTAATGTCATGCAATGTGAAAAGAAAAGTAAAAGAGAGAAGAAATAATGATGATCATAAATCTAGAAAATATGCCATATTAAGATAGAATTAATTCTTGCCACTTCTTAGCCCAATAATTTCCCTTTCCCACCAAATGTTACAACCGTATGCCCCATTATAACCCTTAAATAAGACCTCCTGATCTCGATTTGAAGAAATGAGCCGGTGGCGAGTTGGTCCAATTGCAAGCTTATGGGATAATTTAATTAAAAATTGATTTTGAGCGTTCAGGATTAAACCCCAATTGAGAGTGAATGAACTTTCCGATTCTCTTATATGTGAGGCTCTGTTCTACTGCAAATATTAATGTCAGACCTTAATTCTAATTTTTAATCCTTGCATTTTTCAAACATAATATTCATGAAGGATAAATAATGATGTTTGATTTGTAGGCCCGATGTAGTGAGCAAGTATCATTTCATTAAACACTGCAATCAAGGGAATTTAATACTTGAAGTTTTTGATTGTCTTATCCCAATCCAAAAAGAATATGATTTATGAAGCCACGAAAATGAATTGAATATGCAGAGCCCGTGTTCTTTAGAACATTGACTCTGATTGCTCGGGGACGATCAGTATTAAATGTGAGGATGTTGATAATGGCCAGAAATGACCATTATTTTCAATCCATTTCCGTGTCTGAAACGGGCATTTGATCGCATTCCGGTCTTATATTAAATAAGAAAGCAGTTGAATTGGACTGATTTATGCATAACTGTAAAAATATTGAGCTGGTATGAAAATGCATAAATATGTAATTTTATTACATATTTATGTTAGAAAAATCCAAAAACATGAGAAAAAGAAAAGAAAAGAAAAAGGAAATGAAAAGATGGGAAAAGAAATGAAAACCCACAAAAATTTGAGTTTTACAGGAAATTACGACGCTAGACATAACTACGACGCTAAGCATGTTTAGCGCCGTAGCTTGGTCTAGCGCCGTAGGAGGAAACCAAAGCAACAGTTTGAAGAAGGGTGGACGGCGCTAAGCATGGATAGCGCCGTAATCGAATGTAGTGCCGTAATGATGGATAGCGCCGTAGGCTGTTCACTTAGAGACAGAGAGAGTCTTCGAAGTGGAAGACTACGACGCTAGACCTATAGCGCCATAGCAGTATAGCGCCGTACCCAGCGATAGCGTCGTACTCAGCCTCAGAATTCAAATTTCAAGGCCTGGGGGCCCATGGGCCTAGGGTTCCCACCTATTTAAGGATAAGTTGACTCCCATGATCAGTCACTTCACAACATTCTCAAAAAACTTGAAGACAACTGCTGTTCTTGAGAGGTGTGTAGGTTAGTTAGGTAGTTAGGTTTTTATTTTTTTGTATTATTTACATTTATGTCTTAGTTTAGCTTTATGGTATGTTAGATTAGTGATTATTTTAGAGCTTTCACCTTAGTTAGCCACTGTTTACATTATTTACAGTTTTGTTAAACTTTCATTAAGGTTTGAAATACCCAAATGATGGGTATTATCAAACCATTTCTTATAAAATGGGAAGTTAATCACAAAAAGAGTCCCAAAATCATGAAATGGACATGGGTCCATGGATTTATTGCTTTATTTTTGGTTTCATGACCCTTTGGTCATTTTATTTTTCTGTTTTGTGTGGGTTTTTGTGTTGTTTTTCTTTTATCTTGGATCATCATGCATGAAATGTTGGTTAAAAACCCTCACTTGGGTTTATGGTTCATAGGTGTGTAGATTAGCATAGTTTTTCCTTACTGTTATGCATCGTTTTGCATTTTTTTTATTCACTGTTCTTAGCCTGTTCTTCATTTTCATGCATTTGTGAGCCATAAACTTGAAAATAGGGTTTGCAATCGCAGAGATTGCATCACCCGAACAACAACAATTTTTCTGGGCTAGCTACGACGCTAACCGCCCTACGGCGCTAACCTAGTGTAGCGTCGTAGGTGAGGTTTAGCGCCGTAGTTGTCCAGACTTAAACAAAATTTGCCTTACGGCGCTAAACCAACGACGCTATCCTCAGATAGCGTCGTAATTTTTGTTTAGAGTCGTAGGTCCCCAAAATATTTTCATTCTCACAATACCCATCTACGGCGCTATCCTCACGATGCTATCCTCGGATAGCGTCGACATTTAATGTTTAGCGTCGTACTCCCCCATTTCACAAACACTTCTAAAAACTTAACCTACGGCGCTATCCTCACGACGCTATCCTAGCGTCGTCATTTAATATCTAGCGCCGTACCATCTCTCATTTTTTCAAAAATTTCTTTCTTCCCCAATTTCTCAAACCACCTACGACGCTATCCTAGTATAGCGCCGTAATTTAGTGTATAGCGTCGTACACATCCCTTTAACTCCAAAAATTTCTCATCTCTTTCACCAACCCATGACGACGCTATCCTAGGATAGCGTCGTAATATCCGTTTAGCGTCGTAATTGGCATCTTTATGCAAAATTTTCCATTCTCCATCTTCACAATTAATTGATTGAACCCTTAAGCCAGTAATTAAAGTTCAATATTAGCAATAATTGAGATCAATAATCACCTGGATTAAAGGAACCTTGTTCAATATCCATTAAAATACTCTTCTATAAACAAAATCCTGATACCTTAAACAGATAATCCGGACTGTAATTAATTATGGTAGGAGGGATTATTTAAGCTATCAATTATGGACTAATTCCATAACCTTGCATGAGAAACCAATGTCTCTCATACAAGTTCTTCTCTTTATTTTATTTTCTTTTGTCTTTTGCGTATTGTGTGTAACAATTAGTAAAGAATACACCAGACTAATGTTGGCGGGTATTCCCTCACGGATAAACTAGCTCGTATTCTGGGTATTAATTACTAAATATTATTTTGCATGGTCTGGATAGCAGTCGGTGGAAGCCTTGGCGGTTCGTCCATCCGGGATTATAATAGTTGCTCAGCTGATTCCTATCCGGATACAGTTTTATTTTATTTATCTTAATTTCCAAACCCAAATTCCAATCTGTAGTATAACTCTGCTAATGTCTGTCAACATTAGTTGATGAGTACTGCAGAAAGGAAGCATGTAGGTTTTTATCTGAATTAACAGACAGTAGGGGCCCAACTGGTAGCGACACTGCCATTTCAGGGTTTCACCTGTCTAAATTCACTTCATCTGAGTAATTAGGAAACTGGATAGCAGATGTTTGCAATCCACCTAATTATTCTGCCACCACTTTTGGCCTCTGAGCTACTTCATAATTGTGTCCCGCCTTCTGTCTAAACTCACCTCTATATTTTGGGTCAATTAATTTTACACTTCCATATATCCTTATGCATGATAATATTATGTACTATTGTGGTCTATAATATTTTGGGATCCTTCCCTTGGACATTAGAAGTCTAGATTCAAACAGATATTGCATATTAAATTTCCAACAAAAATTCCTCTATAAAATCCAGATCTGAGTAAGGGATAAATTCCTCAGTTATGACTAGTTCATATTTGGTCAAGGGTTGATTTTGGGAAATTAGAAGCAGAGTCAGCAATTAGGTCTCATCTAGACTGAAAGGATCTGTGTTTTAATTGAGAGTCTAGTACCTGTTTAGGGAATGGTTTTCAAACTCATTATTTTCCGAAACTGCTGTGTGTTGGGAATCTAAGATTAAATATTACACCGAGATGGGGTCCACTTGGATTCAAATACAGTGTAGTAAATAATCTTAGAGAAATAACACCCAGGCCTTGGTTATTTTCTAAGATAAGGTTGAGTATTCTTTCAACTGCTATCCTCTTCTGCCAAAGCTTGTCTTTGAGTCCTGAGTGAGTGCATCCGGAATGAACTAATTTATTAGTTTATTTCATTAGTTTGTATCTCACAACCACCCGGAAGGAAGTGAACACACGAGCGGTTCACCGAGAGCCGGGAATTCTTGATCCATACTCCTTCATTCTGATGGGGAGCTGTCTTTTACTACCAGGGTCAGACTTTCGAAAACCTCCGAGTGATAGGATTTTTAATGCTTTCTTTATTGCTTTCTTTTAAACGCTTTCATTAGAGGTCACTAGGTTGTATTGAGAGTTGTGTAACTGCTACTAGGATTGATAGTTAAGGGATAGTTCAGGCTTGATTAGAATCTTTGGGTGTGACATGGGAGAATGGTAGTGGTACTTGGCATTTCAACTAATGATCTGTCAGGTGTTGCTTTATTACTTGTCTCACACTATAAAAAGGGGTGAGCCCCTTCATTTGTGTTGTTAAGAGTTGAGGAGTGATAAGGAGTGTTCAAGAAGTGAGAGTGCTAACTGTCTTAGCTATAAGAGTTTTCTTGTAATTGTGTAGTGTATTTATAAAAGTGTTCTATTTTCTTAATTCTCTCGGTTAAGCCTTACATTGTTATGTTCTTGGTGCACTTGTTTTAATTTTATGATCGGCCTTGCCGCTAACCAACATCAAATAGTTGGTGTTGTATGAGTAAACTTGTCTTAGGTCCTCTTAGCAATTATTCCATAGATTGTATCATGAATGCAGTACATGTACAGTATACTTTTCAATGATTGCTTCGATTTGTTGTTTTGTTTACTTTTCTTCAAGAGACATACGAAATCAAAGTTTCAGAATTTGAATAACCAACAGTAATATCAAATATAGAAATCCAAAATGTGGTCAGAGTTCATCTCATAACCCTAAAGATTGAAACAGTTCCTGCTCTGCTCTCATCTACCTGTTTCACCACTTTCCATTATATGATGAATTGATTCTTTGGTTGGAGAGAGTTCATCTCATAACCCCAGCCCCAGCATCGCCCGCAGCCACAATGTCAGCCGCCGCCGCAAGTTGGAGAGAGCTCCGACGAGCTGTCGATGGAATCAACTGTCAATGCGGCGCCTCCAGAAGAAGCGTCGGATGAAGACAACTCGAACAGGGAGATTACTGGCTACCCGGGGACGCCGGCGACGTCCTCTTCCAGTGCTAACACGGAGTCCTCCCTGCCGATTATTAGTATATTTTAGGAATATAAGCCGAAACATCTCCCGATTGAGCTCGACTCCTATTAAATATGGTAGGGCGGTCATACTTCCTTCACCTAAACTAGAACTTAGTTTAACGACTCTTTCCAAAAGGCGTGGATGCAAATAAAAAAACATCCCTCTCTAATAAAATAAGCTTCGCGGCATTTTTACTTAATAAGGTCTTCGTAATAGAAGAGACATTTGACGATAAGCTTGAGCTTGTTTGGAGGGATCATCATAAATGATTAAAGTGTGTTGTTTACGGTACATAAAATATTCAATCAAAGCTTGAGCTCCTGGAATATTAAGCAAATCATAGTGTATTCCATCTTCTACTACTACCTTAGTAGTGGAAGATGAGTGCGCCTTTTTGGTTTGAAAGATTGTTTCTTTTAATAAGACAAATGTGATTTGACGATTCTTTACTACATTTCTTTGAATATGATTTGAAGTGATTGATGATTTTGACTGCATTTCTTTTTTAATTTCTCGTCTTTATTTTTTTTATATATCTTGAAAGGTTGAATATACTAATATATAGAGGTAATAAATATTTTAGGCCATTAAAAGTCATCATTTCTACATTTGGGCCATTATAAAATCAATTTCCAATTTTAGGCCATTAGAAACCATCTTCGACCAAATTAAGGCCATTTAGACTATTTTGACTTTTTCAAACTTCAATTAACCCTACCAACTTTTTCTTTTTACACTTTGACCCCAAATTTTAGTTTCTTCATTATCTTTAGTCCAATAACAGCCCATCATGCTTCCGATAATAAAATTAAGTACTAAACTCCATACATTGGGTTTGACTGCCTTGCTGCCGGGTTTCTCAAGCTCCGGGATTTTACGGACTTCTTCCAACCACGCAGCCGCGGCTGATGGTTCACCGATTTTTGTCTCCTTCAGCAGCAAACAGCACAATCCTATTTCGTTTCTCACCTTAGGATGTATCAAGGTTTGGGGTAAAGGGTTTTAACTAGATATCGGAGTATTTGGAATATTTGGAAGCCTGAATTTTATTGAAGAAATATTAAAAATATTATTCAAACATAATTTCCCCTAATGGAGAAGACAGACACTTAGCTCCTCATGGAGGAAGCAAGACTCTTGGGGATGCACCCCATACTATTACAAACACAGGAAATTTACAGAAAGAGAAATATTATAAATGTTTTGAAGAGTTGGGAGGATTTTCGATGCCTTCCATCTGCTTCAAACTCCTTTATTTATAGGCGGCCGCGGACTTCAATCCCGGATTCCAATCTTACTCTAAATCCTTGTAACGTTACTGCGTTCGTCACTTGGCCTTAACTTCCACCGGCTATATTATTGTCCTTTTGGAATTATTGCGTTAGGTGGCTTCTTTGTCAACTTCTCCACCTTCTCTTGTCGGCCACTTACTGGCAACTACTCTACCCTTCTTTGTCGGCTTTTAATTATGCGTGTTGCCGACAACTCTTTTTCTTTTACATCCAGCTAATCTTACTTTGGCTTGTGAAAGTTTTTTGGACGTTTCTTTCACTTATCTTGTTCGGGTCCGGATTTTTTTTGGGTTACCCGGATCTTTATACCAAATAGGGGGTTTTCCTGCTCTGCACAATATGGGCATATGTGGTTATCCCATTGGCCAACATGCATCATGTTGCATGCCTTCTTTCTGGTAGACTCGGTTGCTGACAACTTGTTTTCCCAGATGAGTAACCTCTTCTTTTCGAAAGAGGTTTCCGCAAACTCTGCGCTTTTCCCTGTTAAAGAATTAACCAGGAACGATCCATTTAACTTGTTTGAGAATATTTTAAACGGATATTTAACCTTTTCCATCTCGGTGAGACAGACCCAGAATCCCCATGCTCGTCGGGTGGAGATTTCATCTTCGCTGATTGAAGATACCAATGGTGCCTTCTCATCCATAGGCTTAAATCTGTTGAAGGCAATCATATCAGGCTTTTGTAATTTAATAAAATGAAAGTCCGGATAAGAACCTTTCCCGACTATTTCTGGTGCTGCTGAAATGAACTTAAGCTCCAGAATATCTCCTCTTTGCAGGTGCGGGTTGTTCTGCCATGATTCGTGCACTGCGCTACTTATCCATCCCGGAAGTTTTCAATTTCCGGAAATCCTGGTGATGTAGTATGAACCGATGCTAATGCTCCAAAGTCATACCACTTTCGAACCTCTTCTGGCTTCGATCCTTTGAGCACCCATACCCTGTTGTATCTCCCGGATGTCTCGATTACTGTTTTGCTCGGGTTAATTCCCCTTTTGGAAACCAGATGTTCCCATTTTCCTTGGTAGTCCAGCCAGACTGTAGATAGGACCTTTTCGTCTGAATTAACCTTAGAGGTACCTGTCATTGGCCTAAGGTCAATTTCTTCCTCTTTTACCCCAGAGGCAGTGGGTTGACTTGAACTTTCGGAAATGTGACTTTCTTCTTGCTCAACATTTTTGTCGGTATCCGACAATGGTTCCTTTGAAGCAGTGCTTGAATATGCTTCTTCATATGTGACCACTTTAGCTTTTTGGGCACATTTTTCTTTGTTTACCAGGGAAGCTGACGCTTTCCTGATTGGCTCTAATAGTGTTTCCCATAGTGCTGTCATTGCTATATGGAAGGCTCATATATTTTTGCGGACGATGTCCACATCGCTCTGTTGTATTTGGCCAGCTGCTCGTGCATTGATTTCAAGCTGTCCAAAATGCTTTGATAGCTCTTCTAGGTTTTCTCTGAGGTGCATGAATCTTGTAATGATGGAATAAGCTTTAAATGCTTCCATCTCTCGTCAAGAAATCTGCAAGAACATTTTCATGAGAATTTATAACATCAATATCATAAGTATAATATTGACATTCAGCTTGACATCTGATAATACAAGCTTTTTCAATTTTTGATTCAAGTTTATTTTTTAAAAAAGCCCTAACATTAGTATTATCAACTTTTAATACAAATTTATTTGCAAGTAAGAATAAAGGCCATTTTTTAAATGTTTTCCATACTGCAAAGAATTCTTTTTCATTAATGTGCCAGAGTTTGGCTTGTTATTCAGTGAACAACCCTCCTGTTTATCTACAAAGTTCTTGACCCGTAGTTATTTTTCTCATGAGCACTCCTGCCATCGAAAATCATTGGCGTCTGTGTAGGCTACCAGCTCATCCTCATCTTGAGGTATCACGAGTTTTGGCAAGCTATTGCAGACTTGCTTTAGTTCACGAATTCTCTTGGTATGGATTTCTTCCCATTTCCATCTAGAGCTTTCAGTCTCTCTCAGGAGTGGTCTAAAATCCTTTCTATATTTTGTAAGGTCTTTTATAAACATGCCTACAAAATTTACAACTCCCAAGAAACTCTGAAGTTGTTTCTTGTCTTTTAATATGTCAGGAAAATTGCGGATTTTCTCCACAATGTGTTCCTGTAACTCTATCCCTGCTTCATCAATTTGAACTCCTAAGAATTCAATTTTATTAGCAGCGATAGTAGCCTTTTTCTCAGAGAGAACAAGACCTCCCCTGTGACATGCATCTGAAAATATTTCAAGATGTTTAATATGTTCTTTAATATTTCGAGATGCAATCAGAATGTCATCTATGTAGACGAACATTAACTCTAGATAATCCTTAAATAGATTATCCATCTTTCTTTGGAATATCTAAGGGGCATTAGAAAGCCCCATTGGCATAATATTCCAAATATATTGCCCTTGTGGGTGGAGAATGTTGTGAATTTCTTCGACTCATTCTCTATCTTAATCTGATAGAAACCAGATTTGCAATCAAATTTAGAAAACACTTTAGCACCTTTGATGCAATCAATTAAGTGTTCTCTACTCGGAATGTAATAACCATCAAACTGTATTATTTTATTAATACCTTGATAGTTTATTACCAACCTGGGTTTACCTCTTTTTATTTCACCATGGTTTCTTACCAAGAATCCAGGCTACTATAAGCTGAGACTCCAGGCTCGATGAGTTTAAGATCGATATGCTCCTTGATAATTTGCTGCATATCTTTCTTATCCTGCATATTCATTAAGATGGGTTTGTATCGAACATACTCATATTTGTAATGTTCTTTTACCTGTAGAGTAGCTTCGATCTTGTTTTTATCCCACCACGCCAGAGGATCCTCGTTAAAGTTTCTCTGGATAAGTCTTTTGACATTTTCGAGGGACAATTTAGTTTTCCCATCAATGTCTAATGAAGTTATATATAATGACTTCATTTCCTACATTGCTTCTTTGAGGTTTATAATTTTCTCAATAGAAGCTTCATCGAATCCTTGCTGTCTAAAAGACAACAAAGCCTTACCAAACTTTCCTTTACCCTGTATTTTTGGATGGGTTAGTTTGGCATCATTATCACCACATTTGCTGCGAAATAATATAGGCATTAACCTGTTAAATGCCTTTTCTCTTCGCAACACTTGTATCTCATTTGCACAACTTGTGGTAAATATTAACAAATGTCTTTTGTTATCTTGAACATATTTTGTAAAGGATTGTATGAAATTATTCCCTAACAAAATATCCGCTCTTGTGTCATGAAAGTAAATAGGAGGCGTTTTTACCTTATACCAAGGTGTACCAAATGCTCATCCAATCATGATATTGGCCTGTCGAATACCCTTATTTAGTACTAAGATTTTTTTGGGAAAAGTCTCTTCCTGCAATAATGGGTAATGATTCCATAGCTTTGCTAGGGAAAACTCCTGGTTTTGTCGTACAAATACCTGATCCCGAATCAATATAAGCTGCAAAATATTCTGACTTATATTGTTCATATATTATCCATACTGAGATATAAATGGAGAATGGACTTGTCATTTAATTCTGATGGTGTGACCCTTCAAATTAAATTCTATACCATTATCCTTTCTTACCCATGGTTTATGATTTTCGAGAAAACTTAATCCCAAAATCATAACCCCATTGTCTTTTCCGGCGGTGCCTAAGACTCTGATCTCGTGTCCTGCAATTTCAATTGTTCCTTTATACGTTCCAATTGATGGCTGTTGCAAGTAGTATAAGTCATCACATGAAAATCGGTTAATCTTTTCAGTGATGTCAAATATTACTCGTATTTATTTCCATCCTTCAGGGTATTTAATCTTTATATAATCTACCCCAATGGATTGAGGAGTTAGATCTTTGATGAACTCCTTCTCTTTATATGCCATAATTCTGTCTTCCGAAAAAGACATACGGCTGGTGTACTCAATTCTAGCACTCGTTGATCTGTCTAGAATTGGATGATCTCTTATCTGTATGTCTACTCCTCATAACCTTGGAAACTGGGTAGGATTTGGAGTCATGACTTTAGCAAATTCCTTGAAAATTCTATGAATTTCTATATATTCTTTCCTGATAAATAAGTCAGAATGATGAATATTGGAAAGTGCATAAGAGATTCTATAAGTTATAGAATATGGCTTGTTCCCTTCTTTCATCAGATCTTTTCTTTTAAAATCCTGATGAAAGATTAGAACTCTACCAAAATCTTGGTCAGCTAAGTTATAGGAAATTCGGGGATGTATGTTAAACATTAACTTCCCAGCATATAAATTTCCTACCATAGTTCCAAGAAGACCATCTCTAAGGTTATTGATTCTTCTATCAGTGACTGATAGATGTAATTCATAATCAATGTCTTCTTTGAAGGTTGCCTTAATTACTACTTCAATGGCTCCTATGTGGATCCATTTCATAGTAATGGCGATTTCCTCCTTCATTCTGCTTAATTACTCAAGAATTTCTTCTTTAGGAATTAGAGGTAATAACTAAAATAGGCCACCAGAAGGAGTCATTTCCACTTTTAGGCCACGATATTTTGATTTAGGAAAATATGCCATTAGAAGGATTTCGGGCCTGAATTTAGGCCATTGGGTTGGAATTCGGGCTGCGATGGTTTAAAAATGGAAATGACTCCTTCTGGTGGCCTATTTTAGTTTTTTTCAATTATTTTTTATTTTATGTAATTAAAATAAATAATACTCATTTTGTGTCATTATTTATGTCCTACTTTTTTTTTTCTTGTTCCAATATTTTTATTTCATTTTCATTTTAAAAATAATTAAATATTAATCGTCAAACCTACTCATCACCTTACATTAATAAATAAATATATTAAACTTTCAAATTACCCTCTACCATTAATAATTCCAGTCCACCCCACAACTACATATCATTAAATCACACATAAATAAATAAATTAAAATTATAAACTCATTACAATCATACTCCCTCCATCCCACCAAACATGTCATGTTTGACATACTGATACTGTTCATTGTTCAACTTTGACTCTGTAATACCCCGTAAGAATGCATAAGCATTTATTTTTGAAACCCGAATATTATGTATCCCAAATAATATCAAACAACAAAACACAATGATACAATCGCAATCAATCAATCGGTCAATAAGTCGCGCAACTTCGGGGACGAAGTTGATTCTTAAGGAGGGTAGATTGTAATACCATAGAAATTGCCCGAAATATATATATGAATATATATTTTTGATTAATTCACTAAGTAGATTTTTAATCAAATCTATATATATTTATATGTTCAAATATTTGCTTAAAGATTAGTATATTATTTTCTACAAAACATACTTTGAAAAATTATATATATATATATATATATATATATATTTGTCTTTTCAAATAAATATATGGATTTCAATATCAAGTGTAATAAGTATATGGTTCATAGAATATTTTAAATCCATATACAAGTTTATATACACATATATAAATACCTTGGTCTTGAAATAATCTTTCCAAACATGTACACATGTATATATACATGTATATATTCATATGTTTAAATTATAATGAGAATTATCTATTTTCTATATATCCTTGATTAATCATTCTACCCATATATTTTTTATTATGGGATTATTCTAGAATGCCATAATATAATTGGGAATAATTTGACTATGGTTTGAAATTGTAGGGTGGAATATTAATCATATCTTGTCATTTTCAAATAAAGAATATATTCCTTTTTGAAGCTATGTATGACTTACAAGATCACAAAAATTCCCACATTATGATTTTTTTTAAGATAAGAATCTTAATATATATATAAAAAAAAAAAAAAAAGTTACTGTAGCATGCTACTGTAGCACGCTACTGTAGCATGCTACTGTAGCAGTCGGGCATTATGCGTTTTTTGGCGACTTTTTGCCATTTTTTGGGTCCCAAAGGTGGGAATCTTGATCTATCACGGGGGAGGCATATTTTGGATGATTATAGATGTTCCTAACACCCCATTTCAGCCATCAACACTCAATAATTCATCCCAAAACTCTCCCAAACTCTCCCAAAGCCAAAACACTCTTCCGGCGACTTTCCGGCAACTTTCCGGCAATCAAATCCAACCAAGGTAGTGTGTAGATCAAGGATTTGCAGGCATTGGATTGTTGGTAAGGTGTAAATCAAGTTTCCTTATTGCTTTAAGATCATAATCAACCTTCTAACTTATGGATCTTTACTTGCAAAACACGTTCGTAGCCAAAGGAGAAGAAGAACGTGTTGCGTAGATCCGTTCGTGGCGATTTTGGACAAATCGATCAACTCTAGAACGTTCAAGAACTCACTCACTGTAAGTTAATATCTTCCATATCAATATGGGTGGTTTAAAGACATCCAAAACATTGGATCTTAAACGAAACGTTGAAATCAAACCTAAAAACCCCAATCTACGTATTTTCTGAAATCCGAGCAAAACTCTTACTTCGAGCGTTCAAACCTGAAAACTCAAAACTAAGATTTTGATCCTAAGATCTTAAGCTATATTATGTAAAAATTTCAGAAATTTTCATCAAGTTTTGATACCCCAAATCAAGTCGGACATATTCTGCGTTTTTAAGAATTTTCAAAAGTTGACAGATTTCATAACCGAACTTGATGAGCTTATTTCTATCATTTCTAGTCCGAACCAATCTTCATGATCTAAACAAAAGTTGTAGATCTATGAGTCTTGAATACCTCTGTAAAATTTCATGCACTTTCATTAAGATTTGCTATCCCAAACCGCGTCGAACATATTCTGTGGTGCATGAACCTTTCGAAAACTGAGACAGATTTTAAGACCGAACTTAGTAGATTAATCTGACTTAATCCGTGATGAATTTGCATAATTTGCCTCTAATAAAACTTGTTTATTTTGGTGTCTTTTAAGTGCCTGTAAATTTTCAGAATTTTTGGAGTTCATTTGATATGTTAAAAAGTCAAATCTTTGAGAAGTGTCAAACCTGAATCCTGACAGCATACTATTTGTGTAGAAAACTTGATTTTTGACATGCTTCCCATCATTTTTCCGAAAAACTCAAAACACGAAAGTTGTTCGTTGGGATGTTTTTGAGCTACTGTGAAAATTTCAGATCAATCGCCTAAGTAATGGATTTTTAAACCAAAAAGGCGCAAACTGTGATTTTTAAATCAAAGAGATTTTGAAATTTCGAACAAACGGTCGAGACGTTGAAATACGATATAACTATACTTTTGAAAATCCCGTTACACTAAATCAAAACACATGAGATACTTAATCGACGTAGAGGGTGAGTGCTCGATAGAGTGCCCCTCTAGCTCTTCGCATCGTGCCTATACGGACGAGTGTGACCTATGTAGAGGGTGAGTGCTCGATAGAGTGCCCCTCTAGCTTTTCACTTCGTGCCAAAACGGCCGAGAGTGATCGACGTAGGGGGTGAGTGCTCGATAGAGTGCCCCTCTAGCTCTTCGCATCGTTCCTATACGGACGAGTGTGACCTATGTTATGTAGAGGGTGAGTGCTCGATAGAGTGCCCCTCTAGCTTTTCACTTCGTGCCAAAACGGCCGAGAGTGATCGACGTAGGGGGTGAGTGCTCGATAGAGTGCCCCTCTAGCTCTTCGCATCGTGCCTATACGGACGAGTGTGACTATAAAAGAAACGAGAAATGTTGAGATGATGGCGTAACAGGAAATAAATTAAAAAAGCTCAGATTTTATGAAATTGGCTGCGGCCGCCGGATTGTCGGCTAAATTAAATATTGTTGAGATGGTGGCGTATCGGGAAGAATTTTTAAAAAAAGCTCAAAACATCTTTTTATTTAATTTAATTAAAGGCTTTGAAACCCCTAACCCATGCTATGTGTTAACTTACTCAGCGCGTTTTTGCTGACCCAAACCATTTATCCTCTTTTTCTTTCAGAGTTGAAGAATATGCATCATCATATGCATACTGGGAATTTTTGGGGATTACATTATATTTTAAATTTTGCGTTAGACTAGAATTTGCATGAACGGGCCTGTTTAACCCGTGTTTTGGCCATGTCGGCCCTTATACTTTATTTCCGCTGCACAACTTATATTTCCGCTGCAACTCTGATGTATTATTTTTAAATTATTTATGAATGGGCTGTTTGAATGTTTTAAATTCTGAAAAACCATAGCCTTGCATCTCTTTAGTGAGCTCGGAGAAACCGTGTCTTGCTAGGGAGGTGTGGCGGTGGCATCCCGGCCTGGGTTACCAAAACCGGGGTGTTACAGACTCAATTTTATTGCAAGTATATATTTGAAAAACATAGTCGAGTTGGATTTTGTTAGAATTGTATAATCACGTAGTTTTAGAATATATATTTCACATAATTTTCTGTTGTATAGATTTTGAGATATTAACGGTTGAAAACAATGCATTGGATTGTGTGCAAAAGTCAAACAAGACAAGTTAAATGGGACGGAGGGAGTATTACATAAATTTTTAAGTTACTTTTTTTAACACTAATATTGTGACGAATGGAGTAATATAAGAAATAAAATAAATATTAATTCAAATATATTATAAAATAAGTAAAAAAACACATATTCAAATAATTATAAAGTAAAAAATAAACATGTTTTATTATAAGTATCCCAAAATTTTAGGACTTGATACTTTATGTAGGGATGATTGGTATTAAATACAAGGATATATTAGGGTTAAAAAATGTAGCTTAAGAATTTATATTGTAATACCTGAGAATTTTGCAATATAAAATAAATAATTAAATAATGAATAAATACAATAAATAAATAAAGAAAGAATCATGGGAAATGAGAAAGGGAATTTAATCCAAGAAGGAGTTAAAGTTAAAAGACAATTTAATTAAATACATGGCCCCAAGATAACCCAATACAAATAGACTCATGATTTGGACCCATAAATTAATTAAGATCCACATAAAACTAAAAATAGGAATTTGGAGCCCAAGATTAGCCCGAAAATCAGAGCCCAAGGACATAGAAGGATAGAAGTCCGAAAGAGAGGAGAAAATGCCCGACGGATCGCACGACCCGGCCCGGACCGAAGTCCAGGCAAAGGTCGCGCGGTGGCCGCGCGCTGCGAGGCGAATCCCGTGCCAACCCCGCGCCAGTCGCGGCCAACGAACAATTCGAGATTTTCTCGCTCGATTTCGGATTTTTCGACTTCAGTTGCTCACCTTGCGGCCCAAGACACTTCGTAACTGACTAGGCCAAACCCTAAGACCTTCGGCTCTATAAAAACTCATCCCCTTCGACCCCGGACGATTTTCAAACTCTTCGAAAACCCTACACGTTTCAAACCCGAATCCCGGAGTCGTCGGAGGCACGAAGGCAATAGAAGGCTGAGACTTTTGGACGAAAATTCATAGGCTCCAGTCGTGGTTGGTAAGATCTTGTCGATATTTTCCATTCAAACTCGGAATCGTTTCTAACTTAATCCCCTTTCTTGTATAAAACCCCGATCCGGACGCGTAGAGGAAGAACGAACGATTTCGGAGTACGAACGGAGGACGTGGAAGCAACGCCCACGAATCTGACGAGCCGGAAGATCTACCATCAAGTAAGTTAACCTTACTATGGTTTTGGGAGAGTTAAAATATACCTAACGTAAAGATTTAAACATAAACCCTAAAATCTGTCAACCTAAAAACTCTACGGCGCAGCGATCTCGTATGAATTTTTAGAACCCTTAAAACTGTTCAAACGGAAAAACTTAAAACACAAAAAACGTTCCTAAGATACTGATCTATCTTGTGTAAAATTTTCATAATTTTTCATCATGTTTTGATACCTGAAAACGCCTCAAACGAACCTGCCTAAACTTAGATCTTGAAAACGGTGACAGATTCTTAGTCCGAACTTGTAGTTGATTTTGACACTAGATCTAGGCCGAATTAGAACTTGAGTTGAACATAGAATTTGTAGATCTATGTCTTGTGCATCTTCCTGTAAATTTTCGTTGAAATTGGAGTTTGTTTGCTATGGTAGAATTCAGATTCTTGAAATTGTTGCTGTAAATTTCGGACAGAATGATGTTCTGGTAGAAAATCGTATTTTTGACTTATTTCCTTAACTCGGATTGAAAAACTTAAAACATGAAACTTGTTCGACTCTGTGTTTTCAAGTTACTGGTAAATTTTTAGAATTTTTGGACTTAAAACGAATTTTTAAATGATTATGGAGTAAACAGCGTTTTACGAAAGTCAAATCCTGAGAAACCCATTGAATTCGTGAAATTGACCTGTAAGGTTTAAACGAGTAGAAATTCCTTTGGAATAAAATACATGAAATAAGAGTTTTTGAAAAATCCCTTTATAACTTGATTAAATAAAATTAGAGGGCGAGTGCTCTGCAGGGTGCCCTCCTAACTATTCTCTTCGTGCCTTTATGGACGATGGTGACCCGCGCGAAATATGAGAGACACTGCCAAAACGACACGAGATATATGGCCTACACTCTCGAGAACATCCGTATGGATTTCCCGAGGCTCCGGAGTGGTACTGGGTATGGCGGATACGGCTGCGGCCGCCGGACTACCGGCTAGACTTCTAGAGATTGCGATGCAATCGTGAGAAACTTGAAATACACGATCTTGTTTAATGGGGAAAAATAAAATGCTTTATTCATTGCTTTTAAATTAAATTGTTTAGTGCTTTATTTAAATTAATTATTATTTTATTTAAATTATGCCAAATATATGATTGGTTAAAGTCCATGATTAAATTTATGCAATCCATTTAGTTGATGAAATTATATTGTATACTATCTAGTAGCATGCTTTTATTTAAATTGAATTAATTAATGGCATTGAAACCCCATAATCATGCTATTGTTAACTTACTCAGCACGTGTGGCTGACCAAAACCATTTCCTTCTTTTTCTTACAGAGTATGTAGATTATGCATGATCATGGGCATGCATGGGCACTTTTGGGGAGAAAAATTATTTTTTTTTTAATTTCCTACATTAGACTATGACTTGCATGAACGGGCATGTTTAACCCGTGTATTGGCCATGTGGCCCTATTTAAATTTTCGCTGCAATACTTATACTTAAATATTATTTCCGCTGCACTATTACGATATTATTTTTCGAACTATATTGTATGGGTTGTTTGAATGTGTTAAATATTTTAAATACTGCAATACCATAGCCTTGCATCTCTCTAGCAAGCTCGAAGAAATCGTGTCTTGCTAGTGAGATGTGGCGGTGACATCCCGACCTGGGTTACCGAAAATTGGGGTGTTACATATATAATGTGGTTGTAATGAATTTATAATTTAAATTTATTTATTTATGTGTGATTTACTGATATATGGTTGTAAGTTGGATGGGAATTATTAATGGTAATGAGTTTGAAAGTTTAATATATTTATTTATTAATGCGATATGATGGGTATATTTGGTAATTAATATTTAATTATTTTTAAAATGGAAATAAAAAAATGTTGGAACAAGAAAAAAGAAAGGAGGACATAAATAATGACACGGAATGAGTATTATTTATTTTAGAGATAAAGAATTTTTTAGGCCATCAATAGGCAGGTAATTCACTTTTGGGCCACTAAAGATTAAATTTTGAAATTAGGCCACCAATAGGCATTCGGGCCGGTTTTATAGGCCAAATTGACCAAGTCAATGCCACAATGGGCCGCGTGTGCGTCCCGCGCTACCACTCTTCACGCGATGGCCTAAAAGCGGAAATTGTCTCCTGTTAGTGGCCTATTTTAGTTTTTTTTTTTTTTTACTTTTGTTAAAATTAAAATAAATATTACTCTATCGGACAATTATCCAACCATGATCTCGAGACCAACAACTAAAATAAAGCTGCTCATTTTGGCACACAATATGTGCATTTCCATCGGAGACCCAAATTTCTTCTGATATTCAATTTTATTTCACTTTCCTGGATGGGTAGAGAACACCTATTTATCTGTTTCCATTTATTTTTTTATTAAATTTTTACTACTTATTTTATTATATTTCATTTAATATAAATATGATAAATGGTGGGTAGAGAACCCTTTTTTTTTGCCGAACAACCTATAAAGGGTGGTGGGAGCCCATGCCAGAAAAAAGGAAGGGATAAGGGCGGGGTGGGGAATCGAACCCCCAACCTATAAGTTGAGAGTCGAGGGACTTGACCACTAGGGTAAGTTTCCATCCCCTTTAATATAAATGAATTCATTCAAATTAATTTATTTTTTAGATTTAATTTATTTAATTTTATTTTATGTTATACTATAATTTAGTTCTTGAAGTTATTATTATTATTAATACAAATAATTTTATTTATTATTTTGTCTTTTTTTATATTTTCAGTATATATTTATTTTATTTTTATTTTAATGAATATTTATTTCGTGTTGGGGTATTTTGAGCACGGTATTTTATGTGGTCATAGACAGTATTTAATGTAAGAGATATTAGTATTTGATGCGGTAGATTTGGTAATTAATATTTATTATTACTATAATGAAAACGAGACAAAAAAGCTGGAACAGAGAAAAATGGAAAGAGGCAAAAATAATGGAACGAATGGAGTAGTATTTATTTAAATTACAAAAATGTAAAACAGGCCAACAAAAGGAGACAATTCCACATTTGAGTCATCGCGTGACGAGTGGGTTACACGCGGCCCGTTTTAGTGTGGTATTGGTCAAATTGGCCGTAAATTAGGCCTGAATGCCTATTGGTGGCCTAATTTCATAATTCAATCTTTAGTGGCCCAAAAGTGAATTACCTGTCTATTGATGGCCTAAAAAATTATTTATCTCTTTATTTTAATTAAACAAAATAAAAAATAATTCAAAAAACTAAAATAGGCCACCAGAAGGAGTCATTTTCACTTTTAGGCCATCGCAACCCGAATTCCAGCCCAATGGCCTAAATTCAGGCCCGAAATCCTTCTAATGGTTATTTTCCTTAAATCAAAATATCGTGGCTAAAAAGTGGAAATGACTCCTTCTGGTGGCCTATTTTAATTATTACCTCTAGGAATTAATTGCATATCCATAACATTACAAGTAAGTTCCATATGAATTGCAAACTCACACGCACTTACCTTTTAGATGATGTTATGTCTTCTCTGGTTGAGTCCCATCTGGTTAAAAACTCGTCCAATCCCGCCAATTCTGAATCCGTCATATGGGCTGAGGTTGGAATCTTGTCGCATTATTCTTTCCATGGTTCCATTCGAGATCGTCATCCTTGAAAAGAATCCAGACAGGTTTTCAGTGGTCTGAATCCTGTCCTCTTCAGTCAGATACGGTTGAAGATCCATCTGAATATGAGTCCGAGTCACTTCTTAATTCTTCCTCGTAGATGCTTTCATCCGAGGGGATGTCTTCAAACTGATAGACTGGTACAAGCTTTACGTGGTAGACCGCTTCCACGATATCTTCCGTGGCTTCGTACATTCGTATCTCACGATTCTGGGGGCAATCGGGTAAGATATGACCTCTGGCTCCACACTTCCAACAGTTGCAGTCCTTGAAGCTTTCGTTGGCTCGGGTATGGGCTTGTCTGAACGTTCTTATAACACTCCGTAAAAATTTAAAATTTTAATTAATAAATATTTAAATTTCTTATATGAAAAGGTTTTATAAATTTTATTCATCATTAAATGTTAGGGAATGAGAAGTGATATTTTTCGAAGCAATAATTATTTAATTGATCTTAGTCAAGTCATGGGCTAATTTTAGGTGATTAAATTTTTTTTTTTTAGCGCGAGTCCTATTAAATTAGCACATGAGTGTTAAGCTATGTATTAGTATTTCAGTCTATGACCACAAATTACAACCAACAGGTGAATTGATTCAATCAAGATTAGAATAATTACCATTTCTTTATAAACCCATAATCCTTAATCAATAATCAAACATAACTAAATGCCAGTAATGCAACAAGAACTCCAATGAGGTTATATTCATCTCAAGTTCATTAATTTATTTATAAGTGTCGGATAAAACATTACTAGAAATGGTCATAGCAACACTAGTTCTCCAATGGGAATTCCGGATAGAATTTTGAGTCCAATTATTAAAGCCTCCCAAATCCCAAGTGCCCACCTACTGACCCTTTTCTTTTGCCGACACCCATCTCCCAAATTGACTAATTTCTGTTAAATTAAAGGCATAGGGGCAGCTATTATGAAAGTGAAAGAGGGGAAGAGACAAGAAAATAAATAAGGTGGGCTAGTAGATTAATTTTTATATGAGAATTATTACACTATTCCTCTTCTTTTTATAAATGGAACCTCAAATTCTCAAATTCATTGTCTTTCTCTTCTCCCTACCTGTAACATATCCCAGACTGCCATGTTTATTCAGAGCTACCATGAAGGCGAGCTGCTCCCCCCACCTCGGTTCGATCCTGCGATGGAAAGTCCCTGCAGCTGAGCCCATCACCCTCTCATTCCCGTTGGCACAGCCATAATCGAATTTTACCAACCATCACCACCAAATCACCACCCAACAGCCATCTCCACACTCACCTCGCCACTCCAGCAGCGCCGAGGTCCCAGCCATAGCCACTGATTCCCGTTGCCGCGGCTGCCGGGGGACCCCTTGCGTCGGCGCCCTCACTCACCAAATCATCACCCCAATCGTCATCCCAAACCGCCGCTGCCATCCTCCTTCGTCATCACCGCCCCTCCCTTTTTTCTCAAAATAGAAAATAAAAACAAAAATGGGAAAGGAGGAACCTGTTCTGCATCTTGGTGTCTCGAGAGGAAGAGAACAAAATTTATTGACATTTGAGGGGATGGAGAGAGACGAACCTGCAAGGAGGGGGAGGGACGAGAAAAAGGGGAGATGGGATGAAGAAGATAAAGGGGGAATGGAGTTTGTAGCATACCAATTGGATCTACAATTGATTATGTGAAATAAAGAATGGAGAAGAGTAGGTTGTGATCAGTTAAAAGGGAACAAGGAAGAAAACATATACAGAGGGTTAAGGGGCTGATGGCGTGAGGGAAGGAGAATAATTGAGGGGTCCCAATCAAATGGGTCAATTGATTTATTGCTCTAGGTATTTGTGATTCCACCTACATAGTCAATTGGAATGGTAGTCCAATAGCTGCGTTGCTAAGGGAATTATCTGCTCGTAGCCTATGCATGTGTCATACCCATTTCGTATCGGTAACGGTAAGTGGATTTTTACTCTTTGGAGTAAGCCCAATTTTATTTTAGCTTGAGCATAAATTTCAATACCGCATTTATATTTTAAATTTATGCTTATTGCTCCCTACTGTTTTTGGAATATTGGTATGCCATTTTTACTGTGCTTAATAATTGTTATAATCATTCTCAAAATCCTACGGATTTTTGAGCGCGCATTGTTACGGGGGTGGGACTGTGTGTGGGTCGCGGCTGCCCAACCCCCACGTTTGTTGTGCAATATTTAGCCACACGGGGACCACTGGGATTATTCAGCCCGATGCCATTACCTTATCTCACAGTGGGTTTGAGGAAATTTCTTACCTCCCCCACACCCTTGAGTGTATGTGCGAATTGGGCCCTACGGCGGGGAACCTGCACATCACGGTGGCTGAGATTATTATTTCTCGGTAACGCATATTGTTATATTATCTGTTCCCGGGATATAGAATAATATTTCGTATATGTATAAATTATCCTCGTTTAAGCATGCCTTATTCCCTAAATGTTATTTAAATTATTTCCGTAACTCGACCTCCTCCGGGAGTAAGGGTCTATTTACTCAGCGATTGTTTTTCGCTGACTCTACATTTTTCATATTCATTCGCAGGTTTTGATATTTGTGAAGATCAGTAAACATTTCACGCATCGGGCACAGTTTGGGTTTATTCCGAATAATTTAAATTTGAGTGCAAGTTATGTATAATATTTTAAATCTCCTTAATGGAGTCGAACAATTTGGCATATGTGTGTTAAATAAGCGAGGACGTATATTTTAAAGTTTCCACCGTTCCTGTAATTTATACGCATCATATTTTAATGTATGATGAACGATTATATCTATATATATGTGTGTGTGATGAACTATTTTTTTAGTGTCTCTTTTATTAAATAAATTTATTAAACTTATTTTATACTTGTTACAGCATTATAAGCTTATGCGTAAATTATATGTTAACTTATCCGGAAAATAAGTAACATATATATATTAAACTCTGATTTTATGCAAGTATGCCTGCTAGCCGTAGCGTATTCCGGACGGCCCGGAATGCGTGGCGGTAACATCGGCCCATTCTTCCCGCACTGTGCTTCCGCCTTTCTTTTAGGGAAAATGGGGGTGTTACAGATTGGTATCAGAGCGGTGTTGCTCTATGGAAATGTGCATTTAAATTATTAAAATTTTTGCACTAGAAAATATTTTTGGAAGCATTATTGCCATGCGAAGTCGTGCATTTAAATTTTTAAAAAAGGTTTTGCACGAAAAATATTTGGTAGCATTTTGTCCAAAGAAGTAGTGCATTTAAATTATTGAAATTTTTGCACGAAAATGTTTTTGAAAAAAAAAATATTCCAAGTACTAATTTTAAAGTTTTATTTGGGGATGGGAACACATACACATGCATATAGGCACGAGCAGAAATTTTCGTCTATTACGTGTTTATGTTTTTTTTTTTTTTTACAAGAATTTCCCAAATTATCGAACTTAGAGCTAGGGAAGTATGACTTTTTTTTTTTCTTCTAGATATACAGGAAATCAACTGCGAATTACGATCTAAGGTTTTTATGAGGTATTTACCTAGCCACCGCTCTCGAGTCAGTAACAGTTGTGTTCACACTTAATGTATAAGAAAACTATAAGGAGGAGTGTAGTATGCGACATAAAAGAAAAAGTTGGAATTTATTAAGGTTTAATATTTTTCTTCTTCTTTTGTCACAAAAGGAACCTATCAATTTGGTTGAACCATTAAATATCAATGGATTATTGTCTTATATTTACCTTGGATAACTTTTGGAATGAAATAAAATATGGGTAATCGCAAAAATAATCAATATATAAAAAAACTCTTGATGCTATAAATAGTAATGAACCGTTAATGGGCTTCAAATTATAATTAAATTCACTTGTTGGGTTTCAAATAAAATTAGTCTTTTTATTTATTTATAATTTATTACTTTTAATTTAAAGAATATATTTTTTTGGCATAGAAAGAATATATTTTATTAATAAATACTATAGAAAACGGTACTTATCCATATTGTTGGAAATAGAATAATCTAAATTAATTTTTTTATCAATTAAAAATCTATATTTATTTTTAAATTATTGGGGTTAGTCATCTAAATTTGAGTTAAATACTATTTGGGTCAAGTAACTATTGGTTGAATATTATGTATTGTTAAATAATGCACTATTATTTAAAGTTTTGGGGTTAGTAATCTAGATTTGAACAATTAATTTTCCAGTTTAAGTATAGGTGAATTAGTTTATACAATTGTTGGTGACTTAATGTTGGGCTAAATATTTCAGCGAATAAAAAATTATTTCATAAAATACTATTTAGACAAAATTCAAGCTCATTTGGTTGTGTGCTATTTCATATTCAAAATCAGATAGTATTACATTTCAATATTTCATTTTCAGGGGAATAACATTATGTGAACTATGTTTTATCTATCGCTATTACATCTCGCACATTCAGGCTGGGTAATAATAGTAATAATAATAATAACCGAGGCATATATCTTTATACCCATAACAGAAGGATGAGGATGGAGCAGTAATTAGCAATGATTCAATGTTGAGAATGTTGTAAGAGAAAAGATGAACTCATACAAGTTAGACTTGATAATTTGGATCAAGATACTTGTTACAAAAGGGAATCAACAATGGATTAATTCTGGGGATTAAAATACAATGGTCCATACATGATGGGACTGATGCAACCAACGGTGATAGAGCTGATGTCAAAGATTGATCTCTGGAGTTATTTGACAGGGGTAGGAATGAGGAGTAGCTTGTGGTATTTTTATGATAAAGATAGGAATATTGGAATTACATCACCTACTCGAATACCAAGTTTTCTAAGTTTACCGTGAGGCTTCGAGGACGAAGCCATATTTTAAGGAGGGTAGACTATAACACTCCGTAAAAATTTAAAATTTTAATTAATAAATATTTAAATTTCTTATATGAAAAGGTTTTATAAATTTTATTCATCATTAAATGTTAGGGAATGAGAAGTGATATTTTTCGAAGCAATAATTATTTAATTGATCTTAGTCAAGTCATGGGCTAATTTTAGGTGATTAAATTTTTTTTTTTTAGCGCGAGTCCTATTAAATTAGCACATGAGTGTTAAGCTATGTATTAGTATTTCAGTCTATGACCACAAATTACAACCAACAGGTGAATTGATTCAATCAAGATTAGAATAATTACCATTTCTTTATAAACCCATAATCCTTAATCAATAATCAAACATAACTAAATGCCAGTAATGCAACAAGAACTCCAATGAGGTTATATTCATCTCAAGTTCATTAATTTATTTATAAGTGTCGGATAAAACATTACTAGAAATGGTCATAGCAACACTAGTTCTCCAATGGGAATTCCGGATAGAATTTTGAGTCCAATTATTAAAGCCTCCCAAATCCCAAGTGCCCACCTACTGACCCTTTTCTTTTGCCGACACCCATCTCCCAAATTGACTAATTTCTGTTAAATTAAAGGCATAGGGGCAGCTATTATGAAAGTGAAAGAGGGGAAGAGACAAGAAAATAAATAAGGTGGGCTAGTAGATTAATTTTTATATGAGAATTATTGCACTATTCCTCTTCTTTTTATAAATGGAACCTCAAATTCTCAAATTCATTGTCTTTCTCTTCTCCCTACCTGTAACATATCCCAGACTGCCATGTTTATTCAGAGCTACCATGAAGCCGAGCTGCTCCCCCCACCTCTGTAACACCCCGGTTTTGGTAACCCAGGCCGGGATGCCACCGCCGCACCTCCCTAGCAAAACACGGTTTCTCCGAGCTCACTAAAGAGATGCAAGGCTATGGTTTTCAGTATTTAAAATATTCAAACAGCCCATTCATATATAATTTAAAGATAATACATCAAAGTTGCAGCGGAAATTTTAATTTGTGCAGCGGAAATAATGTATAAGGGCCGACATGGCCAAAACACGGGATTAAACATTCCCGTTCATGCAAGTCGTAATTAGATGCAGGGATTTAAAATAAAGATTTCCCCTAATGTTCCCATGTATGCATATGACGATGCATATTCTTCGTACTCTGTAAGAAAAAGGAGATAAATGGCTTGGGTCAGCAAAAACGCGCTGAGTAAGTTAACACATAGCATGGGTTAGGGGTTTCAAAGCCTTTAATTAATTTAATAAAAAGATTTCTTGTAGTAAAATGATTTGCAAGGCATAACTAAATAAATACTTAAAAATATTAGATATTTTGTTCTCCCGTTACATAACCATTTCAACAATATATCAGATAGCCGGTGATCCGGCGGCCGCAGCCAATATCGATAGTAACAGTTAGCCGGTGATCCGGCGGCCGCAGCCAATTTCAATAGTAACAGTTAGCCGGTGATCCGGCGGCCTCAGCCAATATCAATAGTATCATTTCTCAAAATATTTTTCGTTTCTTTTATAGTTCACCATTCACCAGGGCTCTTGTGACCGCAATCCTCATAACCAATATTTTTCGCAGGAAACATTCAATCGCCCTTGGGGAATCTAACCCGCAAGAACTCCATACATCCTGGGGAATCTAACCCGCAGGAATCAACATACAATCGCCCTTGGGGAATCTAACCCGCAAGAACTCAAATATATCATAGGGAATCAAACCCGCATGAATCATATTGATAATATCAAACTTGGTCACAAGTCCCCAATGTTTCAAAAGAATTCTTTTACAAAAAATGTTTTTATTTGGTGTAACGGGATTTTTCAAAAGTATAGATATATCGTAATTCAACGTTTCGATCGTTGTTTAAAAGATTTCAAAAATCGATCGATGTCACAGTTTACGCCTTTTTGGTTTAAAAATCCATTTCTTAGGCGATTGTTTTGAAATTTGTACAGTAGCTCAAAAACATCCCAACGAACAACTTTCGTGTTTTAAGTTTTTCGGAAAAACGATGGGAAGCATGTCAAAAATCAAGTTTTGTACAGAATCAAAAAGCTGTCAGGATTCAGGTTTGACAACGTTAAAAGATTCGACTTTTTATCATATCAAATGGACTCCAAAAATTCTGAAATTTTACAGAGACATACTAGACTTGATTTCCAACAACTTTTGTTTAGATCACATAGATTGGTTCGGGCTAGAAGTGATAGGAATAAGCTCATCAAGATCGGTTAAGAAATCTGTCATCCTTTGACAATTCTTAAAAACGCAGAATATGTTCGATACGATTTGGGGTATCAAAACTTGATGAAAATCTTTGAAATTTTTACACAATATAGCTTATGATCTTTGGATCAAAATCTTAGTTTTGAGTTTTCAGGTTTGAAGACTCGAAGTAATGGAAATATGCTCGTCAAGTTGGATTATGAAATCTGTCAAGGTTCTTGACATCGGTTCTAACGCAGATTGGATCGGCTCGAGTTTGGAGGTTCAAATCTCAATGAAAAATTCTAAAAACTTGCAGAAATGTTCTAAGCTCATAGATCTACAATTCTTATGTTCAACACCAATCCTAGATCGGCCTAGATCCATGGTCAAAATAACCAACAAGATTGAACGAAAATTCTGTCAAGGATTCTAAGATCCAAATTTGATGCTGTTCGGTTTTGGGTCGGATCAGGTTTCAAATCAATATGAAAAATTATGAAATTTTTACAGAAGCTAGACCAAAGCCTTAGCAACACTTTTCATGTTTTGAGTTTTGTTGTTTGAGCAGCTTTAGAGGTTCGAAAAATTCATACAAAAACGCTGCGTTGAGGGTTTCTCTTGTTGACAGATTTTTATTAATTTTCTTGAGTTGAATCTCTATGTTTGGTTGCATTTTAAGTCACCCAAAACCATAGTAAGGTTAACTTACAAAGATTGTGTTCTTGAGTCGTCCAAACACCTACGAACGGATCTACGAAACGCAAAGTTCCCGACTTTGGCCACGAACGTATTTGCAATCAACGATTCAAGAGTTAGATTGGGGATTTGAGAGGAAAAACGAGATTGAGAACCTAAGATACTACTTACCAAAGATCTAAGCACTGTGATCCTTGATCTACACACTTCCTTGGTCGGATTTGGTTGCCGGAAAGTTGCCGGAAGTTCGTCGGAAGTTCGCCGGAAAGGTGTTTTGGCTTTGGGAGAGTTTGGGATGAAGAATGGATTTGAAAGGATGATAATGGGGTGTTGGGGGTGTATTTTTGCCATTAAAGAGACAAAAATCCGACAAGTGATCGGCTGCTACAGTACCCGCACGTGCTACAGTAGTGCTACAGTACTGCTACAGTAGACACGTGCTACAGTAACTTTTAATTTTTTTTTTTTTTTTTTTTTAATACTAAGATTCCTTCTCTACAAAAATAAAAATCATAATGTGGGAATTATCCGTGATTGTTGGGACAATTCGATAAACTCGTTTCGAGTTGTTATCTTCCGATAAATAATAAATTCCGCTCTCTCGGAATTATTTCGGTTTTAATAATTTAAATCCAATTCTTTATTTTTGGATTTAAATTTTCGATGGCGATTTCTCGGGTATTACAATCTACCCTCCTTAAAAATCAACTTCGTCCCCGAAGTTGCGCGACTTATTGATCGATTGATTGATTGCGATTGTATCATTGTGTTTTGTTGTTTAATATTATTTGACTGAACCCAGAATTGAAATTTCCAAGTTGCCTACGTACCCTGTGAAGGGATCAAGTCATTACGTAGTTCAAAAAGAATTTATTTGGGATACAAAATATTCGAGTTTCGAAATAAATGCTTATGCATTCTTACGGGGTATTACATCCTCCCCCCCTTAAGATTACAGTTATGTCCCCATAACTGCCTATGTATTATTCACAACCAGGTTCGGGTATCATCGCACATGATCCTTCCTCAGTTTTCTTCTAGGTGCCATTTTCTGTTATAGAAGCACGCGAAGATGAGTTTCTAAGTGATCAAGATCTAGGACTAAGGCAAAGTTAGTCTTTAGCAAGCGCTCCTAAGTCAAGATCATGTCGAGTTCTAAGGTAGGAGTGTTTCTTATCACCGATAATTCACATAAAAAGAGTTAGTGTAAATATTTATGTATGCATATGTATATGTGATCCCCCCAATAAAAAAAAATTTTATGCATGCATTTATTTATCCATGGGTTTTAAAAATAAATTTATTCCATGGATAGATTAAAATAAGGATAAAAGGTTTGGGCCACTATATTGGGCCGAAAGAAATAAATTATTTGAGCTTTAAATAAAAACAAGGCTATTGGGCCAAAATAATTTCTTGGGCTTCTAAAAAAAATTTTGGGCTAAAAATTTGGGCTTTAATTTCAAAATAATAATTGTGCTCTTTAAAATATATTACTAGTTTAGAAATAATAACTTTTAAAAATAATAATACTTAAAAATAATAGTTTAAAAATATTCCGGGCTCTTTAAAATAGTAGTTTTAAAATAAACCTGGCTATGTAAAATAATGGCTTTAAAATATTCCCGGCTATGTAAAATAATAGCTTTAAAATATTCCGGGCTCTGATACCAACTCTGTAACACCCCGGTTTTGGTAACCCAGGCCGGGATGCCACCGCCGCACCTCCCTAGCAAAACACGGTTTCTCCGAGCTCACTAAAGAGATGCAAGGCTATGGTTTTCAGTATTTAAAATATTCAAACAGCCCATTCATATATAATTTAAAGATAATACATCAAAGTTGCAGCGGAAATTTTAATTTGTGCAGCGGAAATAATGTATAAGGGCCGACATGGCCAAAACACGGGATTAAACATTCCCGTTCATGCAAGTCGTAATTAGATGCAGGGATTTAAAATAAAGATTTCCCCTAATGTTCCCATGTATGCATATGACGATGCATATTCTTCGTACTCTGTAAGAAAAAGGAGATAAATGGCTTGGGTCAGCAAAAACGCGCTGAGTAAGTTAACACATAGCATGGGTTAGGGGTTTCAAAGCCTTTAATTAATTTAATAAAAAGATTTCTTGTAGTAAAATGATTTGCAAGGCATAACTAAATAAATACTTAAAAATATTAGATATTTTGTTCTCCCGTTACATAACCATTTCAACAATATATCAGATAGCCGGTGATCCGGCGGCCGCAGCCAATATCGATAGTAACAGTTAGCCGGTGATCCGGCGGCCGCAGCCAATTTCAATAGTAACAGTTAGCCGGTGATCCGGCGGCCTCAGCCAATATCAATAGTATCATTTCTCAAAATATTTTTCGTTTCTTTTATAGTTCACCATTCACCAGGGCTCTTGTGACCGCAATCCTCATAACCAATATTTTTCGCAGGAAACATTCAATCGCCCTTGGGGAATCTAACCCGCAAGAACTCCATACATCCTGGGGAATCTAACCCGCAGGAATCAACATACAATCGCCCTTGGGGAATCTAACCCGCAAGAACTCAAATATATCATAGGGAATCAAACCCGCATGAATCATATTAATAATATCAAACTTGGTCACAAGTCCCCAATGTTTCAAAAGAATTCTTTTACAAAAAATGTTTTTATTTGGTGTAACGGGATTTTTCAAAAGTATAGATATATCGTAATTCAACGTTTCGATCGTTGTTTAAAAGATTTCAAAAATCGATCGATGTCACAGTTTACGCCTTTTTGGTTTAAAAATCCATTTCTTAGGCGATTGTTTTGAAATTTGTACAGTAGCTCAAAAACATCCCAACGAACAACTTTCGTGTTTTAAGTTTTTCGGAAAAACGATGGGAAGCATGTCAAAAATCGAGTTTTGTACAGAATCAAAAAGCTGTCAGGATTCAGGTTTGACAACGTTAAAAGATTCGACTTTTTATCATATCAAATGGACTCCAAAAATTCTGAAATTTTACAGAGACATACTAGACTTGATTTCCAACAACTTTTGTTTAGATCACATAGATTGGTTCGGGCTAGAAGTGATAGGAATAAGCTCATCAAGATCGGTTAAGAAATCTGTCATCCTTTGACAATTCTTAAAAACGCAGAATATGTTCGATACGATTTGGGGTATCAAAACTTGATGAAAATCTTTGAAATTTTTACACAATATAGCTTATGATCTTTGGATCAAAATCTTAGTTTTGAGTTTTCAGGTTTGAAGACTCGAAGTAATGGAAATATGCTCGTCAAGTTGGATTATGAAATCTGTCAAGGTTCTTGACATCGGTTCTAACGCAGATTGGATCGGCTCGAGTTTGGAGGTTCAAATCTCAATGAAAAATTCTAAAAACTTGCAGAAATGTTCTAAGCTCATAGATCTACAATTCTTATGTTCAACACCAATCCTAGATCGGCCTAGATCCATGGTCAAAATAACCAACAAGATTGAACGAAAATTCTGTCAAGGATTCTAAGATCCAAATTTGATGCTGTTCGGTTTTGGGTCGTATCAGGTTTCAAATCAATATGAAAAATTATGAAATTTTTACAGAAGCTAGACCAAAGCCTTAGCAACACTTTTCATGTTTTGAGTTTTGTTGTTTGAGCAGCTTTAGAGGTTCGAAAAATTCATACAAAAACGCTGCGTTGAGGGTTTCTCTTGTTGACAGATTTTTATTAATTTTCTTGAGTTGAATCTCTATGTTTGGTTGCATTTTAAGTCACCCAAAACCATAGTAAGGTTAACTTACAAAGATTGTGTTCTTGAGTCGTCCAAACACCTACGAACGGATCTACGAAACGCAAAGTTCCCGACTTTGGCCACGAACGTATTTGCAATCAACGATTCAAGAGTTAGATTGGGGATTTGAGAGGAAAAACGAGATTGAGAACCTAAGATACTACTTACCAAAGATCTAAGCACTGTGATCCTTGATCTACACACTTCCTTGGTCGGATTTGGTTGCCGGAAAGTTGCCGGAAGTTCGTCGGAAGTTCGCCGGAAAGGTGTTTTGGCTTTGGGAGAGTTTGGGATGAAGAAGGGATTTGAAAGGATGATAATGGGGTGTTGGGGGTGTATTTTTGCCATTAAAGAGACAAAAATCCGACAAGTGATCGGCTGCTACAGTACCCGCACGTGCTACAGTAGTGCTACAGTACTGCTACAGTACTGCTACAGTAGACACGTGCTACAGTAACTTTTAATTTTTTTTTTTTTTTTTTTTTTAATACTAAGATTCCTTCTCTACAAAAATAAAAATCATAATGTGGGAATTATCCGTGATTGTTGGGACAATTCGATAAACTCGTTTCGAGTTGTTATCTTCCGATAAATAATAAATTCCGCTCTCTCGGAATTATTTCGGTTTTAATAATTTAAATCCAATTCTTTATTTTTGGATTTAAATTTTCGATGGCGATTTCTCGGGTATTACAACCTCGGTTCGATCCTGCCACGGAAAGTCCCTGCAGCTGAGCCCATCACCCTCTCATTCCCGTTGGCACAGCCATAATCGAATTTTACCAACCATCACCACCAAATCACCACCCAACAGCCATCTCCACACTCACCTCGCCACTCCAGCAGCGCCGAGGTCCCAGCCATAGCCACTGATTCCCGTTGCCGCGGCTGCCGGGGGACCCCTTGCGTCGGCGCCCTCACTCACCAAATCATCACCCCAATCGTCATCCCAAACCGCCGCTGCCATCCTCCTTCGTCATCACCGCCCCTCCCTTTTTTCTCAAAATAGAAAATAAAAACAAAAATGGGAAAGGAGGAACCTGTTCTGCATCTTGGTGTCTCGAGAGGAAGAGAACAAAATTTATTGACATTTGAGGGGATGGAGAGAGACGAACCTGCAAGGAGGGGGAGGGACGAGAAAAAGGGGAGATGGGATGAAGAAGATAAAGGGGGAATGGAGTTTGTAGCATACCAATTGGATCTACAATTGATTATGTGAAATAAAGAATGGAGAAGAGTAGGTTGTGATCAGTTAAAAGGGAACAAGGAAGAAAACATATAGAGAGGGTTAAGGGGCTGATGGCGTGAGGGAAGGAGAATAATTGAGGGGTCCCAATCAAATGGGTCAATTGATTTATTGCTCTAGGTATTTGTGATTCCACCTACATAGTCAATTGGAATGGTAGTCCAATAGCTGCGTTGCTAAGGGAATTATCTGCTCGTAGCCTATGCATGTGTCATACCCATTTCGTATCGGTAACGGTAAGTGGATTTTTACTCTTTGGAGTAAGCCCAATTTTATTTTAGCTTGAGCATAAATTTCAATACCGCATTTATATTTTAAATTTATGCTTATTGCTCCCTACTGTTTTTGGAATATTGGTATGCCATTTTTACTGTGCTTAATAATTGTTATAATCATTCTCAAAATCCTACGGATTTTTGAGCGCGCATTGTTACGGGGGTGGGACTGTGTGTGGGTCGCGGCTGCCCAACCCCCACGTTTGTTGTGCAATATTTAGCCACACGGGGACCACTGGGATTATTCAGCCCGATGCCATTACCTTATCTCACAGTGGGTTTGAGGAAATTTCTTACCTCCCCCACACCCTTGAGTGTATGTGCGAATTGGGCCCTACGGCGGGGAACCTGCACATCACGGTGGCTGAGATTATTATTTCTCGGTAACGCATATTGTTATATTATCTGTTCCCGGGATATAGAATAATATTTCGTATATGTATAAATTATCCTCGTTTAAGCATGCCTTATTCCCTAAATGTTATTTAAATTATTTCCGTAACTCGACCTCCTCCGGGAGTAAGGGTCTATTTACTCAGCGATTGTTTTTCGCTGACTCTACATTTTTCATATTCATTCGCAGGTTTTGATATTTGTGAAGATCAGTAAACATTTCACGCATCGGGCACAGTTTGGGTTTATTCCGAATAATTTAAATTTGAGTGCAAGTTATGTATAATATTTTAAATCTCCTTAATGGAGTCGAACAATTTGGCATATGTGTGTTAAATAAGCGAGGACGTATATTTTAAAGTTTCCACCGTTCCTGTAATTTATACGCATCATATTTTAATGTATGATGAACGATTATATCTATATATATGTGTGTGTGATGAACTATTTTTTTTAGTGTCTCTTTTATTAAATAAATTTATTAAACTTATTTTATACTTGTTACAGCATTATAAGCTTATGCGTAAATTATATGTTAACTTATCCGGAAAATAAGTAACATATATATATTAAACTCTGATTTTATGCAAGTATGCCTGCTAGCCGTAGCGTATTCCGGACGGCCCGGAATGCGTGGCGGTAACATCGGCCCATTCTTCCCGCACTGTGCTTCCGCCTTTCTTTTAGGGAAAATGGGGGTGTTACAGTTCTTTTGGACGTCGTTCTCCCCATTCTCCTTGCTGCTGAGCTAGTTGAGCCTTGGGATGAACTCTTCGTCGTTCCCATTCTTTGTCCTGTTTTGTATGTTCTGGCCTTGCTCTTGGACCACCATGCTCTTCATCTTCGGAATTGAGGTCTACTGAAACTCTTACTGTATGAGCCTTGACTCTTCTTCTTTCTTCTCTTTTCTTCTGATTCTCCTATAATTGTTGAAAAATCGTTATTTTCACAGCAAAGAGGGGTTCTTTTTATTTTACCTCTTAGTCTCTTGATGTTCTTTTGGGTTGCTGCCTGTTGACACCATTCTCTGAGCTTATCCTTTAAGAATGACATTCTTCAGGCTATTGAGTCCACTGTACCAGGGGGTACTGTGTACGACTGGATCAACATCTCTCTCCGTGGGTTGCAGATTTTTGCAAAGAACATGGGACATGCTACTTCAGCTGTCATTTAACTCTGAAAATAGTATTTACGAAACCAGTAAATATATTCGTCTACTGCGCAAATACTTCTTAACTCTATACCCAATAGTGCTTGGGTATAGACCTTAATTTTTCGGTTCTCTGTTCTTCAAAATAACCATCTCCTACAAAATGAGTTTTGAATAAGAGGCCAAATCTTTCGCAGATTGTGTTTTTGGATTCTCCTTCGAGTATTTGCTCCTTTAAAGCCGCTGTGGAGTTTTTCCAGCCCAGCTTTGCCGATCCTTCGAGACTTAGCTCTATTAATCTGACAAATTTTTCTTTATCGAGATCGAGGGTGGTTGCTCCAATCTTCATTGAAGCTACACATTCGTCAATCAGATCTTCGATGTTTCGGAAGTCGATAACATCGAGTTCAGTGTTATGCCATATGGATTTAATGGTTGTAACATCGTCTTGGCCCACGGTGTGGATTCTGGTGCTCTACTTAGGTTCCGTCCTGGGTTTCGTCTTGCATTGAGTATACCTCAGGATACCTGTTCATGTGGAAATATGTACTTTCTCTCATTGGGACATCAGGCGGTCCATCGTGGGTTACGTTGGATCCTGATTCTTCCGCATAACCCAATTGAAAAACTTCATTGGGTTTTATATTAACCAGATCCATAATCCCAAGTTGGAAAAATGATTCTGCTAATTCTTGTAGATCTGATAAATCTGCCCTGGAAACACTCATTCGACTGTTTTCAGTAGATAGATCATAAGCTCTTCTTGTGATTTCTGCTTTGGAACCATAGTTGCTTTACCCTTTTGATGTAAAGCTTGTACGGGTTCAAATGCATCTTTAATATTGGCTTGGTTATTCTTGGAAGATCCAGAAATATCCTTCTGCCTTTTCTTGATATCCGAAATATCATATTTCAGATTTAAAATCTCTTTCTTTAGATCTTGAAATAATTTCAAGATCTCCTCTGTTGATTGATTCAAGTTGTCTATTTTTCCTGGTAAAATTAATACCCGGTTACCATAATCTTGAATCGTCTTTTGGATTTCTCTTAAGTCTTGTGAGAACTTAGAGCTATCCGGATCAATTTCTTTCCAGTCAGTTCCTCTCATTTTCATGAAAGAAATTACTTTTAATAAAATCTTGTCTTGTGGACAATTTCAAGAATTTCCTTTGGAAATTTCAATTTTTTATTTCCAAAGTTTGGAAATAACTCGTTGGTTTCAAATTAATTGAATCCATTAAATAATTAAATCTTCTCCATTAAGAAATAAAATATTATAAATAATATTATTAATATGTTTTTCAATAAAACCTAGGCTCTGATACCAATTTTCATGCGCTTGGGGTCTCATTTGTATAGAAAACTTTTGAAATAAGACTAAAGTATATAAAGTCAAACTTTTGGGGTTTTAAAGAAAATAAAGAAAAAGTTGTTGGGTTATTAATTAATTTCAAATTGGTCCTTATGGCTTAATTTCATTCAACATGTGTTTGTAATGGCCTAATTCTGAAAATTCAACTTATAATGGCCTAAAAGTGGAATAGGCTCATTGTAATGACCCTTTTTATTCATTTCCCCTAATATTTAACAAAATAAAAACTTTATGGATGTACGTATTTTAATATGAAATGTCCATGCTTGCCTTTTACTATTAAATTTTGATGAATTATTACTATGATTAAAAATCAATAATAATCAATAAGAGAAATAAATTATTCAAAATCATTATTATTTTTTTAGTTTGGTATTAATGATCTGAAATAAGCTTAGGGCATCTCCAACCGAAAACACTAAATTCAAATAAAAAATGCAGTAAATGTCACATCAAAACAGTATTTTATCTACAATCAAAAACACTAACTCAAACTCAAAAGAATATTCCATAGAATATTTTATTTTTACTACATTACATATATTACCACTATATTTATAAAATTTGCAATTTCATCCTTATGTAAATTTTAAAAAAAAAAGTAATTAATAAAAATTAATAATTAAATATTAATATAAAAATATTAATTGTTAAAAATAAACTATTAATATAGAAAATAATATTAAATACTACATCAATCAAATCAAAAGTGAACCATTGAAATTTAAATTAAATGTGTCCTAAAATAAAAATTTAGATAAATATCACTAAAGTTATTAAATTATATATTAAAATAGGGACAGGATTAAATTACAATAAAAAAAGATTGAATATGAAAAGGAAAAAAGCAGGGACTTAAATGCAAGAAGGTTTGCTTTTACAGTTCATTTTCCAGTAATGAACAGTATAACACATATTTGCGTTTCTTTAGCCGGCAACATCCCCGGAAACGCATTTTGCATCTTCATTTGCAGCTCGGTTGGAGGAAAGACTCACCATTTTTTGGGTTTTAGAGTTCGGTTGGAGTTCGTCTTAATAACTATACTTTTTTTTTTTTTTACTTCGAATATTTTCTCTTTTTCATTCCTGTTTATATCATTAAAAGACGACAATAAATTAAAAAGAATGCAGTCTCAATCAATCCAATCACGTTCCTTATTCCAAAAAAATCGCAATCACATTCAAGACTACTCAATCAATCGCCAATCTATGCAAAAAAAAAAAAAAAAATCAATAAATTGTCAATCATCTTTCAAAACAAAACAAAAAGAGTTCTCTACTCAGACGCCGGCGGGGAGGACTCTGCGTCAGCGCTGCTGGAAGAAGACGTCGTCGACGTCCCCGGGTATCCAAAGATCTCTCTGTTCTAGTTGTCTGACTCGTCAGTTATGTCTTCTGGCGCCGCACGATTGATTCTATTGAGCCGGAGCTCTCTCCAACTTGTAAGGCGGCGGCTGACGCTGACGGCGCTCGGCCGGCAGAGGATTTTACAACAATTTGCCGATATCATTAATAGTGGTAAAACAATATTAGTAGACATATTAGTACCATGTTAATTAACTATAGTTGTATTATGCAATAATTAGTTACAATGAGTGTTATTATATTTGAATCATGGAAAATTAATTGAATCATTTTGTTTAATAAATAATTATATATATTAGATGTGTTTTGTTTGGTGTAGTGATTTTGTTTGGAACTTATTTTTTCTTTTCATTATTATTGATTTAATTGTTATGTGTCAACCATTACATATGCATGTCCATGATATATTTTTATATGTGACAAGTGTTGCCATACGTGGCATAATTATGCTCTACATGAGTTGTATAGATTGGCTATAAATAAACCTACGGATGAATGAATAAATGGGGTTGATTATTTTGTTCCCAACCAAATCTCATTGCTATTGTCTCAATCTCTCACCACTTATATTCTACACATATTGATATTCTACGTATACTTATACTATATACACATGGATTATTCTACTAATACATACAATTACACTACACACGGCAGTACCAATTATACTACTATATAATTATTTACACAATACGTTATCAGCACGAGTAGCTCTGTCAAGGTGCTGTTGGAGGAAGATTTAAATCTACAAAAATTTTATCGGAGGTATACTTATGAATTTACTAATTTCAATTTTATTATTACGACTAACTTTGTAGGATTGAATTTGGTGTCCATGTATTGGACGAGTAATGCACAAATGCATTTGGCCTAAATGAGTCTTGGAAATTGGTACTGTTGTGTTAGAAATATATCACACTTGGCTTGAGGAAGAGATTTGAGTTATTGCCCAGAATCAAAGGAATTGTGGCACGAATCAAGTCATTGTATAAAGGCAAAATTTTGTCAAAACCCCAAAACAAGGGAAGCAAGAGAGAATATATGTGCCCGGTTAAACCGGATGACCTTTGAAATATCAAAGTGGTATAAAATGGCTATTACGCCTATATATGAAAAGGGCTATTGAAAGTCTAATAAATTGTGAGAAAAAATTATATAGTCAATAATGAATGTTGGTTTTCTTGATTGGACAAAGCAATGAAATATTGTTGAAATATTCCGAATTCAAGCGGACAAATGCTTGCCCTCTCTAAAGAAGAATATGACAAAATATATATATCAGAGCGTGATTACGATGTGCCAAAAGGCAACATATTATTGAAATCATGATCGAAAATTGAACCGGGTTAGATATATTGGCAAAATGAAAATATGAATTCCCCGGAATTAATTAAATATGTGGTATAACCACAAAAGGCCTTATAAATCCCATTAGTGGTTTAATACCACTGTATCAGAAAGTACATGTCATGATAAAATCATATCATTGTGATATCAAAAGCCATTAAACATTTAAATGACATCTGGCTAGACATGTGGCTTGTTTAAATGAAAGGCCTTAAGGTTGAAACAAATCGTATTGATCACGATTATTGATGTGATAATAAAGTGAAGTATGTATCACGTGTGTGGACTTAAATAAATTCATTGCGCACATATTGGTGCCAAATGAAATGAAAATTCATGTTTTTACTCCCCATTATAATCCCCCTTGCAATTTGAATATTTTGTGTATATAAATTATACACTTGCGCCTGCCTTTTTGGAAAGATAAATAGATGCCAAAATAAAATGAAGCCGAGGATGATGTCTGCCTCATCCACGGTGCAGCTATGCACGTTGTATTGAAAAGCAAAAGATATTATCCCAACTGAAAAAGGAAAAACTCACTGCTAATAAAATCAGTGGAAGCTCAAAAGAACTCTGGAAGTCATTGTATATCTCCTGAAGGAGAAGAAAAATTATGCTTGAATATGCACTATTCTCGAGAAAATCTCGAAAGAGCTTACAAAGCTTCAGTGATATTCGGAAAAATTCATATCACTATGAAATACAGAATGAGGCAATAACATTATTTCTTGATTACACATATTATGATGCAAAGAAATTAAAAGAAAATTGCATCAATATCCTCTAACATATACTATACAAATTAAAGCTGAGTACCGGTTGAAATATATCATGTGGTAGACCTGAAGTCTACTCATAATTTTCTTACTTGGCACGATCATCTTGGGCATCCTCCTAAGAGCATCATGCTGGGGTGAATTATTGGAAATTCAAATTCAAATGAATCTATATGCGTTGCTTATAATTAAATTGTGAGCACAATGACATCCAATAAAGAAAATAACATTGGATAGTGTCATTGAATTTTAATTGCGTGCAAGCCAGGCCTGGCCAAAATATATGCCAAAATAAGTAATAATTAAATTGCACGCAGGGTTGATAAGGTCAAAGTTACCTACATCATTTTGGGGACATGCTATGTAGCAACGCTTATGAAAATAAAGCCGACCGATTGTCATTAATTCTCTCTCCCTAACATTGATATAAGCCCAATATTTAGTAAATTAAAGTATATTTGGGTGTGCGATATAAGTCCCCCATTATGCCACCCTAATTGGCTCCCAATGACGATTGGGTATACATATGTCGGAAATAAATCACCATTAATAAATTATATTTGGTACCAAAGTATGGTGATTTTATATATGGTTTGCATATTATTATTTTCCGACATTAGGGGGAGATATGGATCAACCGAAAATATATTATTGTGACTGAAAAAACTATATTGCGTAAATTGCAAACCAAGCGTATCATATCGGCATTACCCAAGGAAAACTTGTTGCCCTAGTAAAATAATTGTGGCACAAGATAATCACTTGGTTCCGATTATGTCCTAAATGGACCAATTACAAACGTGAAAAATGAATATTTTGCACGCTTGAAGTACGGTAAATCATCTGGTTCCAACTACAAAAATCCTCGAGGTTTATAAATTTTAGAAAGTGACGAAATGTTGAAACAAGCTCCACAAAAGAGCAAATAGCTCCAAAAGAGCAGGGCCCTTACCTTAAAATAATGAGATCTCAATCAATCGTCACAAGCAAAGATATTTGGAACCCATATTGCAAACCTAAATCGGTTGATGAATGTCGGAAAAATAAAATTATGGCTCTATGTGCAATTTGAATGCATGTTATTTACTAGCCTCAGTGAAAGTCTAACAAAAGAAGGCTACATAAATGGCATTGAGATTGAAAGATATAATTTACTATCTTCAAAGGATGATAGACTTGGATTTATTATATACAATTCTTCATATGATATAAAAATAAATTACAGTATCGTCCGGAAGATAAATATCTCCCAAATTATCCGTTATGAAGCTAATATGCACTTCTGAAAGGGGAAAAAGCAAAATGAATTTGAGATCTATGATTTGGTAAAACCAAATTTTGCATTGGTTTGCAAATTGGGTGCATCTACTACCTGAAAAGGTGTTAAATAATTCCCAATGAAAAATGGATATCCGCTAAATGCTTAATGCTCGGCCGAGCTCATGAATCGATAAAGGATCCATTTAAATCAAAATAAGAAAATAAAGAAATATTTTGTCCAAAAGAACTATATCTTAGTGGATTTATTACCAAGGCATTGCCGATAGCAACTTTTGAGAAATTACAAAAGTAAATCGACATGCATCGGCCCGAAGGAAGATCTCAAGGGGAGAAACACCCAAAGATCTCAAATGAAGTCGAAATCAGGGGGAGAATTCAACACAAGAATATTGTACTTTTTTTCCTTCACTATGATTTTTTTTCCCACTGGGTTTTTTCCTAGTAAGGTTTTAACGAGACATATTCTTTATGTAATGGACATGCAAGGGGGAGTGTTATGTGTCAACCATTACATATGCATGTCCATGATATATTTTTATATGTGACAAGTGTTGCCATACGTGGCATAATTATGCTCTACATGAGTTGTATAGATTGGCTATAAATAAACCACAGATGAATGAATAAATAGGATTGATTATTTTGTTCCCAACCAAATCTCATTGCTATTGTCTCAATCTCTCACCACTTATATTCTACACATATTGATATTCTACGTATACTTATACTATATACACATGGATTATTCTACTAATACATACAATTACACTACACACGGCAGTACCAATTATACTACTATATAATTATTTACACAACATTAATTAAAATTTAAAAAAAAAAATTGAATTATATGGATGTTGCAAGTTATCCATACACATATTTCATATATTTGGAAAATTATATTTATGTATCATATTTTTTAAAAAAATTTGAATATGGATATTCTTATAATAATTTACGTGTCACTTTTTAAATACTCATCACTCACTCATCAACTTCCCTACTCTCAACAATAGCTCTCAACTCACACCATCTCAAATGAAATGGCTCTCCCTAGGGGTGGGCGTCGGGTCGGGTTTGGTGGGTTCGGGTTAGTCGGGTTCGGGTTAATCGGGTTGGGGTAGAAAAATAAATTATCCACCCATTACCCAACATTGGTGGGTACCCGAGTACCCGACATGTCGGGTACCCGATCGGGTCGGGTGCCCACTCTTTTTTCTAAAAAAAATAAAGAAAAACCTTTTTTTAAAAAAAATTATTAAAGAAACTTTGATAAATTCAATAATCACCATCATGATTTACAATTTACAAATTAATAAGAATAAGAACATTCTCATTCATTAACAAATAAAAGACAAGAATTGATTAATAATATTTCAAAAAAAATAGGGATTGAGGTTTTACCCTTTTTTTTTTGGGATAAGCCAAGAAGGCCAGCAAACAAGATAGAAAAAACAAAACACACAAAGATAGGAAAGGTATAAAAAGCGGGGATGGGATCAAGTACGCCCTACATCCGGGGGAAGCACACCCCGGCCTCGTCGGCTGCTAGATCACCTTGCACAAAGTCCGGCGGAAACGCCCAAGTAGTGTAGAAGTCTTCGAGGGAGGCGCCACGCTTCGCTAGCTTGTCGGCAATTCTATTCCATTTCCGTGAAACATGAAATAGATCGCAGCTCTGAAACTCATTACGAAGATCAATGGCTTTGGCAATGAGAGACGCCAGGGGATGGAAACTCGGATTAGAGAGGATGAGACTGAGGCCGATCACCGAGTCTGAGTAGCAACAGACTTTCCTTACTCCCAGCTGCTTAACATACTCCAACCTATTCACCAAGGCTATCAATTCTGCAAAGAGGGCAGATTTCCATCCAAGGTTCCCACTGCCACCTCCAAGCCACCTGCCATCCGCATTCCTGACAACAAAGCCATATCCCGAGGCCCCCGGATTTCCCCTCGAGCTGCCATCAACGTGTAGGATGGTGTCTCGGGAGTTTTTCTCATTCCAAGAAACAAAATGGATCGTGCGCTGAGCCGCCGTGTTGACGCCCCCCGCCTTTCCCGCTTCTGCTGTAACTCTCCAAATCTCTCTACAGAGGAACCACGTAGAGTTGTTAACCCCTTTGAAAGTTCTGGAGTTTCTCTCCACCCACACATGCCAAATAGTCACAACAAAAATGGGGCCATAGTGACAGTACATCCCAAGCATGAACTCACTAACCCCATCCTTAGGAATAGACTCACAATCCGAGGGAATGGCCATGTTCAGTTTACTCCAAACCTGCCTAGCCCAAGGGCAATAGAAGACGCAGTGTTGCCAGCTCTCGGCTTCCACCCCACAGATACAACAAAGGGGAGAGGTTGACATCTTGCGTTGAAACCTCACAAGTTTAACTGGCAAGGATTCCTGGCAAATAAGCCAAAGGTTTTACCCTTTTGGTTAGCATAAAATTATGTAATTAGAAATACTAAAAAACAAATACTCTCTAAATTGTGGGGAAATTTTTTTTAAAAAAAGATAGACATTTTTAATAAATAAAATAAATATTTTTTTTTAAAAAAAAGTCGGGTAATTCGGGTACCCGATCGGGGAATTCGGGTTCATTTGTAAAACCCGATACCCGACCGATCTACTAATTTCGGGTTCGGGTACCCGACTTCGGGTGTTTCAGGTTCGGGTACCCAACCCGATCCCACTATTTTTTGGCTTCGGGTCGGGTACCCGATTAACCCACCCCATTTGCCCACCCCTAGCTCTCCCCTATATAGTGGCCGATTGGATCTAGAATATTGTAAGAAAATTATTATTAATCCTAGATTTAAATTATTCTAAGGAATTATAAACAATTCTATGATAATTCAACACACCACATTTCTTCATGTTTATAGAATATTCTATTTAGAGGTAATAACTAAAATAGGCCATCAGAAGAAGTCATTTTCACTTTTGGGCCACGATATTTTGATTTATGAAAATAGGCCACTAGAAGGATTTCGGGCCTGAATTTAGGCCATTGGGCTGAAATTCGGACTGCGGTGGCCTAAAAGTGGAAATGCCTACTTCTGGTGGCCTATTTCAGTTTTTTTCAATTATTTTTTATTTATGTAATTAAAATAAATAATACTCATTCTGTGTCATTATTTATGTCATACTTTCTTTTTTCTTGTTACAATATTTTTATTTCATTTTCATTTTAAAAAATAATTAAATATTAACCGTCAAACCTACCCATCACCTCACATTAATAAATAAATATATTAAACTTTCAAATTACCCACTACCATTAATAATTTCAGTCCACCCTATAACCACATATCAGTAAATCACAAATAAATAAATAAATTAAAATTGTGGGGTTGAGAACTTACTCCAGTGGTAAGTCCCCCAACACTAACCTATAGGTTGGGGGTTCGAATCCCCACCCGGTCCCATATTCATCCCCTTTGTAATTGTGTGTCTTGGGCTTCCACCACCCGTTCTAGGCCTTCAATGGCTCCTAAAAAAATTGTAGCTCATTACAATCACATTATATAAATTTTTAAGTTACTTTTTTAACACTATTAATAGGACGGAGGGAGTAATTTAAGAAATAAAATAAATATTTATTCAAATATATTATAAAATAAGTAAAACAAATACACATTCAAATAAATTATAAAGTAAAAATAAACATGTTTTATTATAAGTATCCCAAAATTTTCGAACATGGTATTTTATGTAAGAATAATTAGTATTAAATGCAAGGAATTTTTCGGACATGGATATGTTTGGCGATTAATATTTAATTATTTTTAAAATGGAAATGAAATAAAAAAAATGTTGGAACAAGAAAAAAAAAGAAAGTAGGACATAAATAATGTCATAGAATGAGTATTATTTATTTTAATTACATAAAATAAAAAATAATTTAAAAAATTAAAATAGGCCACCAGAAAGAGTCATTACCATTTTTAGGTCATCGCGTCCCGAATTCCAGTCCAATGGCCTAAATTCAGGCCCGCTTATTTCCCTAAATCAAAATATGGTGGCCCAAAAGTGGAAATGACTCATTCTGATAGCCTATTTTAGTTATTATCTCTTCTATTTAATAACCTAAAATCTAAAATCTCATAAATTCCAAAATCAGGATATGCTTGTCGCAATTAAGTCACTATGCAGACTATTTTTAGTCAGCATTTGCAGAGGTGTTGTAGTGGAGAGTTCAGTGTGCTACAATAATAAAAGTCCAGCCATAATACCAATTAATGGTGTGCAACCTTTTCAAACGAAGCCATTTAATGCAAATGGGAAGATAATCTGTTTGTCCCAATTAATGGACGATTATCCCCAATTAGTGGACGCAATTAAGTGAATATTTAGTAACTTCCAAAAGCATAATGCATCAGTTACGGATATTTTGGTGATGCAATTTTGATACCGGAAAAAAAACAGGCCATTCAACGGGATAAGAGCATAACTAATACATTACAGAACACGGTGGCGGCAGAATAATAGCATAACTGATACCATTACAGAACACGGTGGCAGCGGGATAAGAGCATAACTGATACATTACAGAACACGGTGGCAGCAGGATAATAGCATAACTGATACCATTACAGAACACGGTGGCAACAGAGTAATAGCATAACTGATACCATTCAAGAACACTTTTATGTCAAAACCGGAGTCCCAAACACGTGTATGTCTATTTTTAACATGATACCATTACTGGATAAGTTTTCTCAAAAGAACCCCACACAATCTGCATAATTAAATAAATAATACACAAAATCTGAATAAAAATTCGGACAATATCACTTTCCCAAAACACGTGTATGAATTATTTTATCCACAAATAAAGTCAACAATTACCGGAAGCAATAAAATGTAACATCCCTAGATTAAGACTAATTATTAACAATATAAAAAGGAAAGAAATTTAGAGAATGCACTGCCACGTGGGAATCAAAGTCAATAGCACGATGTATATATGATAAAAATACTCAGGAAATGCAGAGGTCGGTGCATGAACCTGTTCGTGCTTATCGTACCTTTTCCATGTATTTTCTTCTAGTGCACACTTGTTGTGGGTCTCCGACTTTACTCTGTAATAAGCCCTTTCTCCGTTTGGTCGGCCCTGTGCGAACCCATCTGAATTTCAATTATGTTCAACCCTCTAAAACTCAACTTGGCGGACATTTGAAGGAATTCCAAAGCGGATAAAAGGGAATGGAAATGGAATACTCCCTCCGTCCCAATATAAGTGGCTCCTTTCTTTTGGGCACGAGAATTTAGGTAATGGGATTTAGTAGTTAAAGTGGTTTGAGTAAATTTAATTAATTCATACATCTAATTTATAATGGTTACATTTGACTTTTAATCATTTTATTATTTAACTTTGACTTAATGTTATCGTAATGATGTAGAAAGACAAAAATAGTCAAGTGTGATCTTGTTGGAATTGTCTAATCGTATAGTTTTAGAATATATATTTTATATAATTTTTATTTATACCCATTTTGAGATATTAATGGTTAAACATATATAGGGACTTTGTGCAGAAAGTACAATGTCATTATTGTGGGGTTTTAATCATGCTTATGTTAATCTAATTTACTTAAAAGGGAAAGTGGCCACTTTTAATGGGACACCCCAAAATGGAATAGTGGCCACTTTTAATGGGACGGAGGGAGTACTACATTTTGGATTAATCCATTTTTAGATTAATCCATTTTGGATTTCTTCAATCACAACTCACAAGGGCAAATGGCTTTTCAGCTTTTGCATTGAAACTCCCAAAACCGATAACCCCATTCTTGCCTTCAATAACCAAAATTAAATGCAGCTTAGGTTCTTAATTGCACAGAGTTTCCATAACTTTTGGTGATGATTTCGGGAATTTAGGGACTTTCCCGAAAAGTCCATGACTTGAATTTGAAGTAATAAATTCAAATTTGACCTAATCCCCAATTCGCTATGAAATTGGAATATCTTTTGTCATAGTCCATATTCTGGCCGTAAAGTGTCCTCAGGGCTCTGGTGCTATACACTCAGGGTTTTAAATATCGGTATCGGTGTCTATATCGAACATATAAATTTACGAAAATTTTGAAAATATTAGTTTATAAGATCATGAAAATGAAGATATTTCAAATTTTCTCATCACTGTTACCATATAAATTAGTAATATACTGACAATACTTATTCCATAATATACTATATATGCTCATAATATTGTTGATATAATGCACTATCTTGATTGAGAAGATTTTGAATTAATATAGATGAAAATAAGTTAATTAAATGGGAATGGTTATGGTACTACCAATGTGAATGGTAGTACTACCAATGTGAATGGTAGTACATCAAGACAAATCATCTCAATCATATAAAAATATCCAATGACTATAAAATAAAAAGGATAGAATTGTCAAACATAAATAATTATATCTTAAGTAATAAAATCATTCACAAAATCAATTTAGTGATTTCTATCTTTAAATAAAGATCATATAAAAAAATTGCATAAGTTAGCTCTCTTTTGACACAATTCATGACATAATAATAGAGAAATTATATTTCTTCATCTCTTTCACTCGCCAGTCTTTCATTCCTCTTAATTTTCTATTTTTCTATTTTGAATTTCTAAATATAATAGTATATTTAGATTTCTTGCATCGAGTAGATAAATTTTCATATAAAGAATGTCCAAATCCGAGCTCATTTGAGAAAGTTAGAGCCATTTGAAGTTTGTAATATAAATTTTGTTGTATATACTACGTCGCTGAAATGCATAGGCTATGTCGCTGAATTGTAAAGTCTACGTCGCTGAATTGTAAAGGCTTTGTCGCTGAATTACATAGCCACCGTCGCTGAAATGTAAAGACTGTGTTTTTGAAAATCGTAATGCACTTCAAATAGCTCTAACTTTCTCAAAAGAACTCGGATTTTGACGTTTTTTATATGAAAATCTACCTACTCGATGCAATGAATCTAAATTTCTCATCAAAACTGTGTTTTTGAAAATCGTAATGCACTTCAAATAGCTCTAACTTTCTCAAACGAACTCAGATTTTGACGTTCTTTATATGAAAATCTACCTACTCGATGCAATGAATCTAAATTTCCCATCAAATTTTGGAAACTATAAATAGATAAATACCATATTCTCAAAAGAAAAGATACCATATGCTTGTTGTTTTGAAAATATGATATTTATATGTTTAGACTTTCTAAAATATGATAGGATATTTAAATTCTTTGCATTGAGTAGATATATTTTCATATAAAGAACTCCAAATTAGAGGTCATTTGAGAAAATTAGAGTCATTTGAAATTTGTCACATAAATTTTTTTGTATTGGCTGCGTCGCTGAAATGCATAGGCTATATCGCTAAATTGTAACGCCTTTGTCGCTGAATTGTAAAGCCTCCGTCGCTGAATTACATAGCCACCGTCGCTGAAATGTAAAGGCTGTATTTATGAAAATCGCAGTGAACTTCAAATGGCTCTAACTTTCTCAAATAAACTCGGATTTTGATATTCTTTATATGAAAATCTATCTACTCGATGCAAGGAATTTAAATTTCCTATCAAACTTTTGAAATTACAAATAGATAAATATCAGATTTTTAAAGAAAATGATATTTTATTATCGTTATTTTAAAAATATGATATTTATCTAGTTAGACTTTCTAAAATTTGGTAAGATATTTAAATTCCTTGTGTTGAGTAGATAGATTTTCATATAAAGAACGTCCAAATCCGTGCTCATTTGAATAAGTTAGAGCCATTTGAAGTTTGTCATAAAAAATATGTTGTAGAGGCTATGTCGCTGAAATGCATACTCTATGTCGCTGAATTGTAAAGCTCGCATCGCTGAATTGCAAAACCACCGTCGCTGGAATGTAAATGCTACGTTTCTGAAAATCACAATTAACTTCAAATGACTCTAACTTTCTCAAATAAACTCGGTTTTTGACGTTCTTTATATGAAAATTTACATACTCGATACAAGTAATCTAAATAACCTATCAAATTTCAGAAATTCCAAAAAGAAAAAATAGATTATGAGGGAGAGAGAAGTATGAGCATGGGAATTGAGAAAACTGAATAGAGATTATTTAAATCTTATTGAAATTACAATAGTACCCTTTGTATTAATTTTAGCTATTGATTTCAATATTTCATCAATGGCTTGGACGTGACACAGTACATTAAGAGACATGGGTCTCTGCACCCTAACCAAAGCCTAATTAAATTATATAATCAATATATCTTTAGTAATTTTTTAATTTTTTAAAAGAATATATATTTTTAATATTTAGAAAAAATATATTTATTAAAAAAAATAAAAAATTTCGGTAAATTTTGCAAAAAAATATTGTAGTTAAAATTTCGCTTTGGGTGTCCCAAAAACTAAAATTTCGATATTTTGAGGGATATTTAATAATGCATACACCGCAAATGCTGTCACAAATATTTGGACATTGCGACCGCACTTGCGACTGCAAATGCGATCGCAAGCTTGAAAATTAAAAAAAAATACGCCCTATAGCGACCGCACTGTTGGGTCGTTGCGTCGGTCGCACGAGATTTGCGACCGTTCGCTCGGTCACTAGTGCGGTCCAGGGTCTTTCGAGCGCTTAACTCCAGGGTCGCTGGCCAGTTTCTGGCTGTATGGCGACCGCCTGTATGAGGTTGCTGCTGAGGTTCCTGGCTCTGATACAAACCCCATTCAGGCTTCTTGTGACTCCAATTGTAGGTAGCAGTTTTGACATTATTTTCTTGTAGTGTATGATTGATTTCCTCTTTCTTCTTCATCATCATTACTATACTGCTACAGTGTACTAACAAACAAATTTATGTGTCTATGCCTACTATTTTGCTAACTTCCCTTTTTTTTTTTCAGACACCTGTATTATTTTGTGTACCTAAACTTGATTGAAATGGAATATTCTTTTTATAAGAAATTCGAGGATGAGTACAAAAGACGGGTTGCTTGCTGCTAGAGTGGAAATAGGCTATGCCGGGCTAGGCTTAGGCTTGTACGGCATAGGCCTACTTCGATTTTATACGGTCTGAGCCTGACCTATTACCTGCGATAGACCTATTTTATAAGCCCGAGCCTGTCATATTTATTTAAATAGGCCAAGTTTTAAGCCTTCTAACAATCTGATTAAGTCTATTTTAAAATTAAATTAATTTTTTTTTAAATATGTCCGGATATAATTATAAGGTTGTAAGACATAAATTTGTGCACTTAAGCAATACTTTATCCACAGTTATTTACATATTGGGGAAAATCTTTATATATTTTAAAAATTATGTAAGATCAAATTAATAATTATTTTACATAAAATAATAATATTAATATCATATACTTTCTCTGTATTCATGAATTTGCAACGTATACTCTATGCAATAAATATAAATATACTAATAATAATCATAAGTAGGCCAGTCTGGTAGGCCTAATAGGCTCTTTATAAAGTCTTCGCCTGAGCCTATTTGGCTAAAAAGACTTTTAAAAATGGTCTGAGTCTGGCCTATTTACGAAAAATATGGTCTGGTCTGGCCTTAGGTAGGCTAGGCCATAGGCCCCGACATAGGCCCCTGTCGGGTAGCCTAGTCTATTCTCACCCCTACCGTTGTTGCTGCTTCTCCAGTCTCCACATATAAATTCATAGTAAAATAAACCTCAACATGTTTTTTTAACACCTCCGAAGTTATTGTAACCTTCTGGATACAGAAAATTTACTTGTGAGATGTTATCAATTCCTTTAACCCTCAAAAAGACCATTTTTTTTTGCTGAGGCTCAAAAAGACTAATTAAATAAAAGGGCTGATTTTTTATTTTTTTATTTTTTTAAAAAATTGAAATAAAAATGGTGAATCGGATCTAGACATAGTACTTTCAACAAGGGATGTACAAAATCCAACAAAAGGAACAATGCTTACTACTAAACATTCAATAAACGGTACCCTGCCTATAGTGTTGAACTAAAGCCTTAATTTCGCCGAAAAGTTATATTATTAATTAATTGACCCCAAACAAACCGAAGTTATGCTTGTAGGGGAAGAAACAACCACCTAAGTTGGATCACATGGATGAAAAGAGGTAAACACACATATGTAATGTATATGAAGCAAATACTTAAAATACCAAATAGTACAAAGCCAGAAACACACGAGGATTGTGCAATTTTTTTACAGTATGTAAACATATGGTCACGACACAGCAGCAGATCGATACAACAGTGCCTTAATTATATATATATTGCAAATCATCACCACCACCATCGTCGTTGGCGTCTCTGTCTCATCATATCCTGGAAGGAATCAAGGGAACTGAGTTCTGTAAGTAAGCACAAGCAGCCCCAACCCCACTGCCCAGCTTCACTGGATACCCCACATCCTTCAGCACCATCTCCACCCCAGCAAGACACCCCAGCAGTTGCAACTACATTTCATTCATTTTATTATTATTCACTTATTTGTCTAATTGTAATGTGATTGTAAGCAGCTGTTGTAATGACAATAAGTAATTGAAATAAGTTAGAACAAGGTGCACGCATACCTCATTAAGGTGTCCAAGATGCCCTATTCTGAAGACCTTACCAGCAACCTTGTTCAGTCCCAGTCCCAAGCTGAGGTTATATCGCTTCCATGCTGTCTTCACGACGTCCGCGCTGTTGATGTATGATGGGACGAGCACTGCAGTGACCGTGTCGCTGAACCATTCCTCTGACTGTGTGCAGTTCTTGAGTCCCCATGCCTCCACAGCTAGCCTGGATATATATTTCAGTGCAAATAGAGTGAGATGATGCTCTTCCAAAAAAAAAATAGAGTGAGATGATTAGTGTTCACTCGTCTACTGAGATGGCAAAATGTCGCAAATGCTGTTTACCTTGTTGCTTTGCCAAGGCGAGCGTGTCTACCGATCACATTGTCGAGTCCTTCCTCGAAAATGAGATCGAGGGCCGCTCTTAGGCCGTACAGGAGCTGAATGGAAGGTGTATACGGCCAATATGTGCCCATCTTGTAGAACTTCAAGTAGTCGTTCCAATCAAAGAAGACGCGGAGGGATTTCGCAGTCTTGGACGCTTCAATGGCCTTGGGACTGGCACACACAATCCCCATTCCAGTAGGGAGAGAAAGAGCTTTCTGTGAACCTGTAAGAGCGACGTCCACTCCCCATTCATCCATCCGGAAATCTAGCGCACATATGGAGGATACTCCATCGACAAGGAAGAGTGCTGGATGCTGATAATGATCTGCATCCATATACAAAATATGATGAGTTTCAATACAGCCTTAAGAAACTACTCACTGAGGAAAGTTGGCATCTTTCCAAGTTTTTACACACTGAAAATTGTGTGGTTATGAGATTCATAGCCGGTCAAAAGGATAAAACAATAGTATTTTAGTATCAAAGAGGACTAATACTCGCTTACCGAGTAGTTTTCTTACAGTGGCCAAGTTATTGGTGACTCCTGTTGCCGTCTCATTGTGCACAATGCAAATTGCCTTTATGGTATGCGCTCTATCCTCCGCTAACTTTGAGGCCAGGACATCAAGATCAGCACCTCGACCCCATTCACTCTCAACAACGTCAACGTTGAACTTCAGGCGTTGCTGCTGATCAATCCAGAGCAAACTGAACTGGCCTATCAGGAAAGAAACAATACGGTCGCCAGGAGACAACGTGTTGGTCAGTGCACTCTCCCATGCACCAGTCCCTGTCCAAGACAAAACGCAATCACATATATATATATATATATATAAGAAACAGATGGGGAATGCAATATTCTTCATCGAAAAACTGTTTTGCCTATAAATAAGGAAAAATATAGTACTGTAGTAGGAGTATACTAGTTTGTTATTACCTGTGGTAGGAATGAGGAAAGGAGTTCCAGTAGTGGTCTTAAAGATCTTCTTGACATCTTCCAAGAGTGTTTTGGTAAGTTGTGGAACGGCCGGAGAGCGGTAGTCCTCATTATTTCTGTTCATAGCACGAATAACCTGGTCCGGGATATTCACCGGTCCTGGAACAAACAGATGGTTCCTTCCTGGTCCATTCACATAGTCCATCTTCTCTAATTACTGAAACACAATACTCAAATCAGAACAACAAAGTCCTCATATTATCACACACTACTGTACATGGTTCTGAATTTCACTGAAATTTCTTTATTATCTCCAATCCATTCGAATAATTACAAATTAATAATAAAAAAATATAAACCATCAACATCAAGCATATGATACTTAAAAATCAACACTTGGATTCACTATTCATATTAGTAATTAAAAAAAATATGTTCACACTCTAATCATTGAAAGCAAACAGAACAGAAGGCAAAATTACACTGTTCATTATAAGAAATGGTAAAATCCAAAGACAGAAGAAGGCGTTCTTAATCTTCTACCGATAGAATAGTCATGCGATTGCAAGGCAGTATACTGTATACCAAAATACATGTACATAAGTACATCCAGCATGCATGCATGTTAATTATATAAATCTAACAAACAAACTGACTTCAATAACTTCGAGCAGATTACCAGATAACAGGCTTCGGATACCTGAGGAGAATCTGCGGTAGAGCGGCGGGCGGGGTGAGGATCGCCGTGCGCGGCGGAGTAGGAAAAGGAAACAACGGAAAATTGGGGAAATGATGAAACGAGTGAGGAAAATTTTATAAGAGCGCGGGAGCAAGCCATTCACGGCTCTTGCATGGGCCCCATGGATCCGACGTGGCAGATAAGAGCTACTTGCCTGTTCCGGTGTTCTGCGGCTAAGAATCAATGACGTCATCCATCGTCCCAAAATATTTGAGATAAATTGTCATTTTCGGCTGTAGCATAATAAAGTTGTAGTAAATTGCAATTACGCCCAGTTATTCCCTCTTGTGTTTCAGTTTGACTCGAATACTTTGGTTTTTTACAGCAGAAACCCAATTCATGAGGAATTAGAGAGAAGCTAGGGAGCTTTTTAGTTTTAAGTAGAATTTCGTTTTTATAGAAGCACCAAGCCTATTAAAATTAAACTTAAACTTAACATTTCTACTATATTTTTATTTTACAAAAAAATTATATATTAATGAATTATTTATTAGCCTCTAAAATAATGAAAAAATACCAACAACAGTTGGCTTGAGTGGATGGGGCTCTAGTCGCTTAAGCAAGGTCTCGGGTTCGAATCTTGTGTATACAAAAAACTGCTTTGGGAGAGACGTCCTTAATTGCCCTTGCAGATCCTCGAGGGATTAGTCTTGGGTCCAATGTGGCCTGGGGATATCCTGGTATTCACTTAAAATAATAATAATAATAATAATAATAATAATAATAATAATAATAATAATAATAATAATAATAATGAAAAAATGATATTCCTTATTAGCCTCTAAAATAATGAAAAATGATATTCCTTAGCGATTAAATCATTCATGACTTATAGAATATGCTTAATATTTGAGGAAAAATTAAGTGGTACTCTTTTTTTTTCGGTGTTAATAAGTGGGAGACCTTTTTTTTTTTCTTTAAAGACTTAAGTTAGCACACTAGCTTATTTAATATAAGAGGATATTACTAAAATCAGCGTGACATATCCACCTTTTTAAATTATTAAAACTCATTTAAGTTAGGAAATGGAAAGTGAAGTATAGTTGTAGATTAATTAATAATCCTCTAAAAAATTGCCCTTCTTGGGCTAAAATTCAAACTAAGTACTAAATGCCATTAGAAACAATTAATAGGGGCATAATAAATCTACAATCGTCATTTGTAAACTTTAATTAAATAAATATAGTGCAATTTTAAATAAATTAATTTTAGGATACATCTTATAAATTCGTGGTGGCAGACTGGCAGTTCACTAAACCTACCATTACAACAATCAAAAGTGTCTTGCCATATTGTGAAAAATGAACATGTCCATCTTAATTCCTTAACCAAGTTAGTATTTAATTCTATTTGGGTTTATTAAGCAACCTCAAAGTTCTGAATGAAGGCTAAAAATTAATATAGCACTGAATATGTAAATACAAGAAAATGTTGTGTTGAGGAAGGCAATAAGACAACAGTAATAGATAAAAACAGGAAACTAATAGAGACCATAGAAAAAAGGTGTGAAGGGATAATGTGATAAAGGGCTTTCAACCACACCAGAATTCCTGGAAACACAAGCCACACAACAAAACCTTCTTTATTTTGTTGGTATCCAATATCCTTGTGAGGCCCTTAGACAACACAATTCCTACCCAAAAAAAGATATTGAATGAACACCAACTCAACACAAGACAGAATGCATTCAATAGTGAGAGCTAAGATGAAAACAGCTGCCATAGAAAGTGTACAAAGATAATGAGTGTTACACTTGTGTACCATATACAATGATTGCATTGAAACAAGGTAAACCTAAGCAAAGCAAATTTAAGCATGCAACAAGATTCAATGTATGATGGAATATTCAGATTGAACTGCAAGATAAGTAGATAAACATATAATACTAGATATTAAGTGGCTCATGATTTAAAGATTAAATTGAATGCTGTGGTATTCAGTTTTTCATTCAATACCTTACACTGCTCTGCAAATCAGAATAACCCTGCAGGAAAACACAAGAATATTCATAAGTCCATGACACAATCCAAAGAAGTTTTCAGTTTACAGCAGTGCTATAAGACGAACACAATCTATTCAAGAAGCTTTCAGTATCAGCAATGGTATAAGGCCCGTCACAGAGATACAATGGCGAAGACAATATTTAAAATGGGACACATTTGTCGTCAACCAATTCATTTAACAATTAACAACCTTGCTAAATGACCATAAATTTGCCATCTCGCCTTTATAAGATTTTAGTAGATCATTGAGCAAAATTGTATCATTTACAGTTTAGAAAGCTCCATTATACATACAATACAAAAATGTCTGTGCAGTGTCATCAGAAATGACCACAGCATTCTTTCAACTATAGACTATATCCTTGAAAGAAAGTTGTAACTAAATTAATGGGAAATGAAAGCAAAAAGAATCATCGAGGATTTCCAAAGTATGTCTCTCTCTTCATGTCGCAACCTATTAACTTCAGGCTATTCTCCAGAAACTTCTGCATTCAAATGTTTCAACAAGTGCATTCCAATTCCAGTATTCTAGAGCAGCTTCAGATCAGCTTCGACTGTGAAAAGTTTATATCAAAATTGGTATTCTCATGGTCTAAAATCATGGGAATACAAATTTCTGGGGGGCCATTGGCCATTGACCCGGAGCCTGTAGGCTTTGCACTACAGTTGTGGATAGTCCTTGGCCATTCATCAATGTTCCAATGAACTACTTTATACCACCAGATGAGAAACCCTGTCTCGGAGGAAAGCTAGACTGTTGTGTCCTGTAAGGCCTTCCATTATTGTATTGTCTGCCTTCAGATGGTGGTGGTCCAAGAATACCAGATGCATTTGGATCTGGTAACCATGTCCCATTACTTGGAGGCCTATTATAAGCATGCTGCATATGAGAAGCATCAGCCTCAGCTCTTTTTCTTCGTTTCCAAGCTTCAAACTTACCAACATCAAGATCCCTATGCATAAAAGGTGCAACAGACCCATTCACGTGGGACGGTCCCACACCAGCAACCTGCTGCTCCTGCTTAAGCTTTGTGTAAATTTGCTGAAGTCTCTCACCAGACAAATTTGAGAAGGTGGATACGTAATTCCATAGTCTCGTTGTCATCCCTGCAATTGGAAATATATAACCATGTTGAAATAAAAATAATAATGTTTCTGTAAATGGTAAGCATTCTAGGTTGACTCTTACTTTCTTGTCTATACGACTCCTGATTATACTCTGAAACAATTTGGTCAATTCTACGACCAATAAGCTGCAAGTAATTCCGAATCTTGGAGAGAACCTGGCAAGGAAGTATTACATAAACATTTGTTGAAAAGGCATTGAGAAAACAAATCGCAAGGGAACAACTAAAACTTGCCTTTTCCTTTGGAAGATCTGCACTAGTGGACTGTAGCTTCTGAAGACGCTTTAGTGTCTTCTCCTCATCTATCATGACATCTTCACACCATTCCAGCCACTTCACTTCTTTGAATTGCTCGTATACTTCCTCATTATCAGACATTTCACCTTCCTCTTTAACTAACGGTTCACTCTTCTGGGATTTGGCACCTCTTTTTCTGCTCATTTGAAGATTTGGAGAACCAGATCTCTCCTGTCTACCCTTTCCACGAGAAGTTGCAATAGCTTCTTTCTGCTTCTTTGCATTCTTACGACCAGACTTCCCACTGGCATTCTTCCCACCCACTGCTGCAATTTCCTGAAAACCACAGGACACAAAATATCATTCCACAATTGGATGCAAAAAAATGTTTCAGAATACACACACACACACACACACAAACAAACACACATCAAAGTTTCGCCCAAATATGCACAAATGGATAACTTTAAGTAGAAGCAAAATATTTAAGTGAAATTTGGCACTAACTCTCAAGAAAAAAAACCCTACAGATGTGTACTAATTATCACATAATCTAAATGCTCAGAAATAGTAAAGAAATGGATTTCTTTTATTCGGAAGGCGGGGGGAGGGGGGTATACAATGGGGTGATTAATGAGTAGTGCTACTCGTAATCGACTCGGGACTCGGCTCGAAAAAACTCCGACACAAGCATTTGAGCTCGGCTCGACTCGATTACACCCTTGACACACAATTTAATTAATTTTCATCTCATACTTTTCCTCACACTCTACTCTATATTCTATTAGAAAATATGTTACTTATTAAATATCTGAGGAAAAATAGTCACTCTTAAAAAATTAAAATATATTTTTTAATAATTTTACTTCTATCTTAAGTACAATACCCAACACAATATTCAAATATCAAATTGAATTGTGTCTTTTAGGCTATGGTTAAAAATTCAAAATCAAATGTTAAGAAAAAAATAAAATAAAATTCAAACTTAAGCTATCGACTCGAGCTTAGGGGAAAAAAAAAGAAAAAAAAAACTCGTGAGCTACCTAAACTCAATGATACTCGAGCGACTCAAACTCAATGATACTCGACCTCGAACTCGAGTATCTTCTGTCAAGCTCAAGCTCAAGTACCATGATAGTCGAGTTCGACTCGATTCGATAACGCCCCTAGGTACAATCAATGTCATGGGATTTGAGACCGCCATCAAAGTTTTGCTTCTAATGAAATTCTCAATCCAATAAAAGCATAACATCAATTGCAAAGCCAATAGTAGGCTCTATTATCCTTTCTAGCACCCTATTCCTCTCATCATTAAAAATTATTCCTCTCCCTAAACTAATAAAATTACTCATATCTCTTTCTTCCTCAAATGGCGTGCTACCCATCTATGGAGCAATTAAAAAGAATCGGATGGAGTAGTAATTAGTACCATTTCCAAAAGCTGTGACGCTCGTTCTTTCAGTTGGGGAGCTCGGGGTAAGAATGTTTCGTGGTGTTGAAGTTCTGCAGGTGCAATCTTCTTCATAAGACCGAGTGTTTCATCCAATCTTATTTTTTCCCAGTTACCAAATCCATGATAATAAATTCCAAGCAACAGCCTTGCATCATCCTCTGTTTGCACCAAGAACATAATTTTGCAAACCAACTATGTTAATATAGCACAGTTCCATATATTTCCTAAACATCATACCATCCAGTACACCCCTTCCCCAAAAAAAAAAAAAAAAAAAAAAAATTCTAAAAAAAAAAAGAAAGAAACCCCAACAAAAAAAAATGAGAGGTGAGAAACACATAAAAGTAAATATATAACTTACTCTGGTTCCAGCCACAACCTTTAGACCATGTGGATGGTTTCAGATAGGCCAGCGCTCTGAATTGAGAGATAGGATCTTCATATCTGCTAATCCGCTTGGCAAGGAGCTGAAGTTCTTCCACACGGCTTAACATTTCATCAGCCTTTACAGGTACACCAAAAAAATCCAGAAGGGGACCCTAAAAAAATTATACAGATTTTAGGCATGGTATTGTTAAATAGTCACAGCATAGAACATGGATAAATACTCATGGAACAAACCTTTGGGTCCAGACTTTCTCCTTTGATAGCCTCCTTGCACCCATCAATTAAAGCATCATAAAGTTCAATTTGAGCTTCAGTTGGAGCAGCTTCAACTGTTCCACCAACTTCTGCGGCTATCAAGCTGATTTGGCTATCATTTCCAAACTTCTTAACCTGTTGCTCACAAGCATCAGTGCAAAGGGATCCATTACAGACAGATGACAAAGAAAGGAATTTATTGGAGAAGCTAAAAAGCTATCCGCTTAATAGAAGCCAAATTCCAATCACCAAACAAGTTCTAGTTTTGAATTATCATTAGCATTCGAGTCCCTCATCACGTGGAATAATTCTGATGATGAAATCAAGTGAAGAGTAGATAAATCAAGTTCACTGTTATAATTAGATTTACGATATGTCGATATAAACCAATTTGTTTTTAAAATTTATTCCATTCTTCTGGTGGTTAATGTAATTTGAGGTGCGATGGGTGGTTGAAGATGTTTAAAACTTACCCCTCTCTTACCTTGAAATTTTTACTAGGCCCAAGATACACTAGCAAGCACATACTACATTGCCCAACCATAATAAAAATATTTACAAAAAAGGTAAAGGGTTTCTTCTTTCCAATCAACTTATATTTAAGACAAATGAAAACCAGTTCAGATAAACTTTCTGAGGAAAATGTGGTAAAAAAACAAACTACTTGTTTTTATTCATATTATTAATGCTTCATTAAAGTAGACACCTGATCTCTTTCACATTCCAAACTACTGTCTAATGAATAAAGTGATCTTACCGAACGAGAAAAACGAGTTGCATCTCTTTTCGGTAAGTTACCATAAGACCAATGTCTCACTTGTGCTGTGGCACCCTCAAGCACGGGTGTTGTAGAGTAAGTAGATTCTGCTCTACGTCGTTTGGAAGATCTTTCCTGCAGTTCCACTCCCTTCTTTTTTCTTTTACTAGTCCTTTCCATTGGAATAGCCTCTGCATAACTTCTATTATTTCGTGCAGCTCGAGGGGCTAAAGCATCCTAAAAGAGAGAGGAGTCACCAAAACAGCAATAATCATTATTGTAATAAATCATCAAATAAGCATCTATCATGGTAAATTGCCTACCTCAGCTTGTGAAACAGCGTCTGGCTTTATCATTCGGCTCCAGAAAGTTCCATCATCTTCAGCGCTACAGAAATTGGCAACCTATTTATGGTGCACCAAGAGAACAATCACAAGGCCAACAATTAGACAGAAAAATAAGCAACACTGCTTCTATGAATCAAGACCCTTAATAACAAAAGACACTAGCAGCATGCACTTTGCAAGTAGAAGATTATTAACAGGCCACTAACCAGACATGTGACCAATCTAGAGAATTGTTTAAGTAAACTCAGAAAGAACATTGATATACTATCAGCAATAGAGAGGTGGTGCATTAACCTTGAAAGCACTCAATAATTCACTCCCTTCCTCTCCAGTAACTTTGTCTTCAACCTTCTCAGCCCTTTCAAGAATTTCATCGATGTCCATACTGAGAAGTCTTTTCTTGCTTTCCTCATCATTTTTATCCTCTTTAAAAAGTTCTTCTGCCCCAAACCTTAAAATTGCAGAAAGCTCGTTCTACATGGCAAAAGAAAAGAAAGGTAAGGACAATCATAGGAAAAAGTACAGCATATAGTACTATCAATAAGAATAAGGAGGAACACATGAAAACAAAATTAACCTAATTGAAGGTTGACTTACTTTATCAAAAGCACTCCCCTTTTTGGCTTCCTTTTTCTCCAGTCTACCTTCGGCATTCAACTTCTGAATGACTAAATGGTCCAATACCTAAATGAAAAAATGTGTAAAATGGATACTACTCCATAAATATAAAAAGATGTCAAAGAAAGAAATGACTTTTTAACATGGCTTGCAAGACCTAAAACAACCACCTCTTTCAATTCAGAAAAGAAAAAATGACAATAAATTGGGTACAAAAGCAATGAAGTGCTAGGCTTTTATGAGGATTGTACCATCTTCTTCTTAGCTCGCTCCAAGATATCTTCCTCAACACTTTTGCTGGTAACAAACCGGTAAATGTTAACCACTTCCTGTTGCCCAATCCTATGTGCTCGACTCATTGCCTTGTTTAACAAAACAATAATTAGAAAGATTATTAGACAAAAACTCAAAGCACGTGGAATCAAGGAACCATATGAATGTGTGCAATTAAAAAATCTTGCCACAAACCTGTAAGTCATTTTGTGGATTCCAATCTGAATCGAAAATGATAACTGTGTCTGCAGTTGCAAGATTGATGCCCAAACCACCAGCACGAGTAGAAAGAAGAAAACAGAAATCCTCACTGCCAGGAGCATTAAAATGATCCATAGCCTGCTGACGCAACTCAGCCTTAGTACTACCATCAAGTCTCTGAAATTGAAACCCCTTCAGGACAAGATAATCTGCCAGTATATCCAACATCCTAACCATCTGCACTCAAAGATAAGGTTAATTTGAATGTGCTCTATGATGAAACAATGAACTAAGCCAACAATTCTGGAAAGCTGATCCATTTTTCCAGCAGTTATACAATTCAAGAGACGTGAAGAAAATTTAACACCATATTTCTTGGCCACCATAGAATAAATGCACACAAACGCAAAATATACCAGTCATAACTCCAAAACCAAATAATATTATCTCTTACATATAATTAACACAATTCTAAATTCAATAAGTACACATTCAGATTCAAATTTATTCATACTCACATTATCACATTCCTCTATCGCTACACCTTAAAATAATAGTAGAAAATAAACATAATACCAAGGGACCACAAAACCAAGAAAGAATATGCCAAGAGCACCAACAATTCAAAGTAGAAGATTCCATGACTAGAGAATAAAATGTAGCTAACCTGAGAAAATATCAAAACACGGTGTTTTGTCTCATGCAATCTTGTGAGAAGCTTATCAAGCAAGACCAGCTTCCCACTACTTAGAATAACTCTTTCAAGCTTAGAGCTACCTAGAAAATTTGTATCGCCACCATAACCATGGTCAGCACTTTCAAACAAAAATGGATGATTGCAGCACTTCTTCAACTCCACAACGATATTTAAAAGTGAGACCTGCAAAATTTACATAATCATACTTACAGTGCATCACCTCTCTTCAAATGAACAATTAACAACCACTGCGTTAATGAAAGGCATTTCGAGCCATACTCATTCCAAAAGCTTATTTATAACTACAGATGAAAAATGAATATAATTTTAATAATCTAGATGATGGTGTGCCCAAAGCAAGAGAAAATGAAGGAAAAGCTTGTACGTCAGATAGCATCAAAAGAAGCAATAGTGAAAGTCAACTGGGGTCATACACTCTCCAAATGCTCCGAACCAACTTGTTAAGTTAAGGAAAAGCGGGGATCAAATCATGGAAGAGCGCACTTAAGGTTAAGCAAAACTATATAAAGTATAAGGAGAAAAAAAAGAATCAGTTAGCCATCTCGACATGGTGTAGCAAAAGAAAAGATAAATTCATAGCAAGCGAAGTGTTAAATATTCCTGCAACTCCTCATAAAACAGTTAATAATAACCTGATTCCCACGAACACCTTTGTTCAAGTCATGGAAGTTCCGTTCCAAAATCCACTTGTAATACCTGGAAAAAGTACACGAGTCAAATAAGTAAGTTATGAGTTTAACAACAGATTCAAATGAACAAAAAGTAATATTCCAAAATCACCCACTGTTTCTGGAGTGGAGACATCTCAACCCGTAGTATACGTTCAATCTTAGGAGGCAACGACTTCTCAACGTCTTTAATGACTCTTCTAAGAATGTGAGGCCGCAATTCCATGTGAAGGTTAGCAAGCTACATCAAAGCAACAACTCTCAAAGTGATTACGGAAATATGAAAACTTGACATTACACCAGAATAATTCAACAAAATTGGTCAGGTTGGTATCATTCAAAAAAAGGACTGCAGATAAAGTGTACCTCCATTTCATTGAAGGAACTTAGATTCTTGTAACGCTGAACAAAATCATCCTTGTTCCGAAACTTATCAGAATCAAGGAAATGAAGCAATGCCCTGCAATTTATGGAGTAGATAAATATACATAGTAATGTTTATCCAACAAACCAAATTTTACAAATATCAACACTTGGCTGTTTGCTAATATGAAAATACTTAAGAAACTTTTAAAAAAAAACATATGGAGGACAAAGAAAGAATTCTAGTAGAAATTTGAAATTCTATTATTTGTTTGATTTGAATAATTTTCATGCAGAAACATATATATATAATACTAGTAAAATTATAATTTAAAAAATTATTTTTTGAAAATATTAGTCAATCAATTAAAAAAATAGGAGATTCAGTTATTGATTTGCACCACTAGATAGTCTTGCTCGAACTAATCTGGCCGAGCTAGACAGGGCCGATTTCACCAATTTTAAAGCATACACGTACCCAAGGGCTCACACTGAGACCTTGGTTAAGCTAGAATATCTCCCTATCTAAAACCCTTTGAATAGTATAGTATTATAGTAAAATATAAGAGCATGTTTACATTTTCTATGTTTTGATTACACTTATCATATTTATGTTATGGAGGAAAAAACAGCCAACAAAGGTGATTCTTACATTTTTTGCACCACTGAGTGAGGAAAAGTTTCCTTCAGCTATATTTTTCATCCAAATTACATTTCCCAAGTATTTTCTATTTAAACCAAACGACAAAATTAATTTCTCCAATACTTTTTGACTTTCCACCTGAACATCCTTAAAGTCGAACAAGAAATGATAATTATTTACAGAAGTACAAAACCTATTAACAAACCCCAGCATTGAAAGGCACAAGCATCAACATCAATCAGGGAAATCAGCATAAGATATGTTGTTGCAATTTGCAATCAAAACACTCATTTCACACATTTCCCATTTGTATAGAAGAAAACAAACACAAACTTCATGTGCATAACGTAAAGATGATATTCAGGTACAATATTAAATTTTTAAATTAGATATATCTAGCACAGAACAAAGTAAACATAGAGATAGATGTTGCCAATGTTTTTCATAAACACATCACCATAGCTCTTCAACGCTGTTTTGCAGAGGAGTGCCGGTAATTAGCAACTTGTTCTTCGTGCTAAATTCCTGAAACCAATGAAGTTAATACTGATCATGCAATTAACTTAGAATGAAAGATAAACAAGGTAGTAAATCAACAGAAAGCAGCATACCGCTAATGTTGTGTACAATGAGGCCTCACTGTTCTTCAACCTATGCGCTTCATCAACCATTAGATAGTTCCACTTGATTTTTGATAGAACAGCTTTATCTTTCAATAACACCTCATACGTGGTTAAAAGAGAATCAAACTTTATACTCCTGCCAGGTTTATTATCATTGTAAAACTCATATTTTTGGCAGACCTGCGTAGACGCATCACGCATATCATTAGCAAACTGAAAATGAAATAATTGGGGATAAAGGAAGGTTTTAGATCAGAAATGAGTTAAATGCGAATAAAACAGAATATTTTAGAGTATGCTTTAAGGGTAGTTTACTTGTCATATTCACATACAATACATTAAGTCCGTATAATGGTTACAGTTCCAAGTAGGGGTGAATAACAAGTCAAGCAATTTGAGTTTGACCCTAGAGGCCTAGATCGAACTCGAAAATGTTCAACTTGAGATCAAATCTATCAAGATCGAGTCAAGTATCGAACCACTTGATGCCTATTCAAGCTGAGAATCAAGCATCATGTCAGAGTTATTCTACAACTCAAATACTTGAGCACATGCAATATCTTGTGAAAACAGTTTTATGATAGAAAATAATTATATATATATATATATATATATAACATACAGAGGGTATTTAAGTTAACAAAGGTATCTAGTCCAGTGGTTGAAGTCTTTATAAATACTAAATAAAAGCGTTTAGATTTGGCTGGACAAGATCCAGGATACTAGAGGTCGAGTTCGATTCAACTCAATCAAGTTTAAGCTTAAAAAACCAAGTGGTTGATCAATAATCAAGTTTAATCGAGACTTGAATGTGCTTGAACTCAATGAAGTTCAAGCGTGAGCTCGGGCACCCTGATGCTCAACTCAATACATTTAAAAATCATTCAAGAGTGCTCAAGCTACCAAAGCAAATGCTCACGGCAAGATAATTAGTGCAAATATTATATAGATCTAAATTTTGAGTAAAGCAAAAAAATACAGAAACATAAAAAGCAATTTGTTCCGCCATAGAACAAGAGAATCAACCATTTATCACAACATATTTAAGACATCGCCTACATTCGGGGCTAAGAAGAAAATGTTAGCAGTTATATAATCAAAAAAGGTCCCAAAACTTCTTTCAGGTCAGAATAGAAATAGAAAAATACAAACAAAACTAAGCATCAATTACATAACAGCTGTAAGCAGAACACGAAACCAAAGTGTAAAAGTTCCAGAATGATTTAAAGGGGAATATAACAAATCCGAACGTACCTCACGGCTAGCACGAGTTCCTACATATATAATGACATTCATGTCAGGTAACCATTTTCTGAATTCCTTTGCCCAATTTGATAAGGTAGATAGAGGAACAACAACAAGAAATGGGCCACAAATTTGCTGTGCATTCTGTAGAAAAGAACATATATGAGAAGGCATAAAAATACTAAGCACTTTCAAAGGTCAAGTGGCAACTTCTCAAGAAGTACCTGCAAGAAACCAAGCATAGAAACTGATTGAACAGTTTTACCAAGACCCATTTCATCTGCTAAAATAACATTGGTATCATTTCTCCAGCTGCGCTGCAAAAGATTCATTGATCAGCACAGTTTTTGATGACAAAATAAGTAAAATTGGGTTTCCCTGATACTTTCATTGAACTACACTTCATTCACGTTTTTAATTGTATTTTCTAAGTAAATGGCAGTATGGCAGCCTCTCAAGTGTAATTAGCTCTTGCAATATCATAATGTGGAAAGGATTAGTCTTTACCTTCCTTAATTATGAATCATTAAAAATTTATGATTTATAACCCTCAAATAATGAACCCCCAAAATTCTTTAGTTGATAATTATTAAGATTAGAAACCACCCTTAAAATATCAGGTCCCAGAAATAAGCATAATTTTAAAAGATCCCTAAGTTTTAAATCTAAATCCTAACCCTTAAATATGAACCCTACTTCTAAAATATAACCCTGTGCCCATTAAATATCAAACCATAAAAGATAAATCCGATTTTTAATTGATTCAATGATTGAGGATGTCAATGAATTAAAAGGAGGGCCTTGTAGAAAATCAAAAGGTGCAATAAATGTCCCTTATAGGGTGTCATTTAGAAAGCAGATTCCATCGAAACGTGGGCAACAGAAGGTGCAAAAATAACCCATTAGGATAACCCTTAAAATAATTTAATATTGCATAAAGTAAACAAGATTAGAACCAAGTTCGCACCTGTTGACTAAAAAGTTCAGACCTTCAAGCTGATAATCTCTAAGTTTGCCCCCTTTCAACCAGTCCGGCTGCTCATCAAGCTTCCTGAGACTTCCTGAGAGAATGAATCGTCTAAATATTAGGTAGTACGACACGTAGTGTTCTAAAATGATTAATAAAAGGACAATAAGAAATATCAAAGGCTACATAAAGAAGATTCTCTACATATATTTTATAGGCTCTTGAAGCTTAAACAAATAAACAGAAACCATGGAAATTAATATATCTTGGGAAGAAATCATATAGAGTTATGACAGATATACTAACCTTTGCTTTTTTTCCTCTGGAAATCGACAGTCTTCCCTTGAACCATTATTGCAACCTCTCGAGCCTGGTTCCACAAGAAGATTAAAATATGATAAAATACACACCTTAACGGCTGAACCCATTAAATTCAAGGTATGCAGACATTATGAAAACAAACCCAGTGGTCATAGTTTAGGAGGTAAAACACAGCTAGAAAGCCAATTACAATGTAAAAACAGACACTAATTAGAATACCCATTCTAACCGGGTGCGGAAGGTAAAAATATGTTACCACCTCAGTTTTTAAAAAGTGGGGCATTTTACACTGTGAGCTCATATTTTGATTTAAACGAGCTTAGCAATTTGCCAAAGAGACCTGTGTAATAAAACATGTGTATTACTTGATGAAGGGATTGTTAGTGTTTCAACATGAGCATGTCTTATAAAGATGATGCAATTATGGAATAATCCAGTGACACTGAAATTCCTCATGAATTTTCACAAGCCAAGCTAAAATTGTAATCCATCTGAATACTTGACAGGATTAACCAGAACATAGTAGTTGGGGACGCATGGCTCACCATGGTGCACATAGAAATTTAAATTTAACCACACCCGCATAAAGCACCATTCCTCAGTGTATGGCGCAGGGGCTGCACCGCACCATGAAATTCAATGAGCCAGAGTAATCATGTCATTTATACTTTTACCTGACTTGAAATAAAGTCGTATACCAATGGTGGATAAGTATAGTGCAAAATTGCTTTGTACAATTGTGCATTATGCAAAACGTTCTACAAGAATTTTAACATTAGAAATTATGCCAAATGTAAAAATGTAGGATACAATGCAAAAGAACAATTATTAAGTTGCCCTATCTAATCTGCACAAGAAGAAAAGAAAAATCAATCAAGTGCCAAATAAAACATCACATCCAAAATGATTGCATTTTCAAAATACTGTTTGATTCAACAAGATATAGTGAAATTGATCATAATAAAGAATTCCCATATGAACACTCAAGAAACAATTATTCAGGGTGACCAACCTAGCTGATGTCATGAAGATCATGAAAAATGCCCTAGCCAAAATAGATCAACAGATGTCACGAGATGCAATACCTTGTACTCATCAATAGCATCTTGGCCAAATGCTATATCAGTGTCCCGCTCCCTGCAAGATTAATAATCAACAACCTTAAGATCCGATTCATATGTCTTATATAAATATGATAAAACTAGATTCAATTCCATTCTTGAACGAGCACAATGGATGGGTATTTCAGCCATGTCAAAAGTGCCCTGGTGTATCCTCTGATTAAGTAATAGTAGGAGAAGATCACTCAATCAAAGCATATATAAAACAAGGATGCAGATTACCATGTAGCTTCAGCGTAAGACAATCCTCGCCACTTGACCAAATATTCTGGTATTACATTACCAGATCCGTCTTTAGTAAGTCTGTCTGCAATCACTCTCTCCACCTGGGCATACACACACAGCCCAAAATGCATCAAGAACTTAGAACATACATTTAAAAACAGAACATGGAGAAAGATTCTGGTATGAAGAAACAAACCAGACTGTTTTGTTTGATGATGTCCAGATCCATTTCCTTGCTAACATCATTCACCTCGATCTAGCTCAGATAAGGACAGTTGACAATGACAGGAAATCCAACCAGGAACAGTAGAAAGTGAGATAACAATCTCTATCTTTTTTTCACAGAATAGGAAAACAACACCACAGCAGGGAAAACATTGAAGAAAAAACAAAACAAAACCTAAAAAAGGGTGGAGGGGGGGAGAGAGAATGCCAACTGTTTTGAAAGGACCAATGATTCTGACTTCCATTATCAACATATGGACTAATTTAGCGAAAAGTAAGAACATGTTTAAGTGGGAACTTTATCATCTCAATAAATAGAAATGTTAAAACCGAATGCTCTCGGTTATAAACGGTTTGAATCAACATAAACTATTAAATTTATAATACCATTCAAAAATCACAAACAGATCTCCCAATCTAATGTAAAAAATACAATGGATCTAAAACCATCAAAAATTATTTGCTGGATTATTAATCACAACGAATATTCAATAATACCACCTAGAGCATGGAAAAGTAGCAAATACTACCTAATTCCGAAACATCCAACTAATAATGTAGGATATAAGCTCAACCTGTGTTTTGACAAGTCCCAACTCATTAATAATATAGGAGATTACCTTTTGAGTGACGATCAAGAACATATATAACATAGCCAGATGTTCTCAAAAAAATATTCAAGAGTCATCAATAACCACATAAATCCCTTCTAAGCATCATTTGCATATGGCATATAACATATGCAACTTAAAACAAATATTATGCCAACAGATGATTTCGGCAATGTCAATGCCAGTATCACAACAATTCTTACCTCCTCTCGAGATACCATCATCCGATACTTTATATCTTCTGCCACCTTTTTGGTATAATTTAAAACCTTCTTAAAACCGCTGAGCTGAAGAATAACACAGACTATCAGGTTTTCTTTTACCAGATGTAGGAAAATGATAGTCTATGGAACTTCAGTAAACATAGACAAATGCCAATGATAAGCTCACTCCAGTATGCAGAACTTACATTCTGCAGTTCAGAAAATGATTTCCATGTACAGTGTAAATGGGACTGGCCTTTCCATTTAATTAAAAATTCCACATCATTCCAATCTGGTTCTGAGTTGAACAAATAGCTCAATAACACAGGCTCAGTAGATTTATTACTCCTTAAAGCTTCATCAGCTGTACCCTTTGGTTGATGCCATAACACCTTCTCTATGGTGTCACCATCTTCTTCTTCAGCCTCTTCCTTCTTAATAAGTGGATTAGGAAAAACATTTCAGAAACAGCATAATCATAAATATGCCCATAAAAGAACTATTAAAGAATGTACTAGAAAGGAATAAAGACAGAAACTGCATTATCAGCATTGCAAAGACAGAATCGATAATACCCTCATACCCCCGCCCCCCAAATACATACACAGCCCATTGGGTTCCCATGATCAATAGATGCCTAAGGTATTGTGCATATTACCAGTCATATCACAAAATGGCTGGACTACAAAGGCAATTGCTAGAAACATTAAATTGACAGATTACATTCCTGCAGATAAAACATAAGGCCCAATTCTTAAGATATACACAACAGTATTCCCTGAATGTTTTTAAAGTAAAACATGGCTGACATAAACTATAATCAATTTGAAAATTTTAAAGCCTGAACAAAATTAGAATACAACAAAAGCCTGCATTTCCAGATACATAAAAGGATCCAATGGCAGATGCAAACCTTTTGGTTCTTCTTTTTGCACTCATCCAAATCTTCACTTTCATCACTCTCAACGTATGAAACTTTACGCACAGAACGACCAGAAGTTCGCAGCTCATTGTTCCTATGGGAAACATTAACTGAAGCAGAGCGACCACTGTTCTTCCTGTGTACAGGTGCTCCAGTTTTTGCACTTCTGAAATCATCGTCACTTCCATTTTCCGAGTCTTCAGCTTGTGATGATTCTTCGTATTCATCAAAAGAAGCTCTGCCTTTCTTTTGACGACTGGACAGAGCAATTGATTTGGGCTCCCTGGTAGACTTCAAATTACGAGCACTCCGACTAGACTGTTTAGCCCTATTTTTCTTAAAGTAGACATCATCGTCATCTGAGACATCCAACTCCTCATCATCAACATTATCCTCCTCGTCAGATTCTTCAACATCCCAATCGTCATCTTTATCCTATGAACAGAAAATCTGGTCCATAAGATCAAAACATACATGCGCTCTCAAAGTCTCCTCACAATAATAAGGCACATAAAGGATCAGATACTAATGAATTCACTATGAACTACTCAATTAACACAACATCAGAAAATGACCACACCATTTCAGCAATTAAACATGAAACTAGGGGGCAAATAGGAAGGATAGTTGTGATGCAGGACAGTGAATGGCATGGCACAACACAAAATATCTGCCATGCCATGGCACAACGCGCACCATTTACAGATAGCCTATTTGTTGAATTGATACACACACATCGCCCCAATTACTAATATAGAATAAACAGATGCAATATATTTTCCATAACAAAAATCATCACAGACATTACTATAGTTAGTAAAATCACAAATAAATATTCCAAATTAGAATCATCTAACTGATCAATAATCCCCGCACCACATAAAGTAGTGTGGCCTACATTCCCTACTCCTTATTCTCAACACAGAACAGCTACGCACTTCACATAACCACATGTCAAAATGTTTAAAGAAATTAATGCCAAAGTAGCCGTTTCTATCTTACCGTGTATGTTTAAAAATAATGGAAGAGGAATTTTTAATTCGCATCGGGTCTAGTGAGAGACACCCATGTACACAGAAAAATAAAAAATGGTTGTGCTAGAAGCATTGGGGCTTCTGTTTTTTTTAACCATTAGACTTGAAGCATTTGGATTCTATGAGTAGAAAGATGCACAATGCAACTACTGTTTTCAATCTAAAATTCATGGAAAGATTAAAGACGAAAGAAAGAAGCATGATAGCTGTGATAACCACAACAAAAATCTACTCACTCAAAATCTAAGAGTAAACCAAGCAGCAGTTTAGTACAATTCTGCCGACTATAAAGTGGCCACAGTAAGGAATTATTGAAAAAAAACCTTCATTCCCTTGCCGCCAGTTGTAGCACCAAAATCGGGATCAAAGTCGGCATCATCAGGGTCATCTTCTGCAAGTAGGAAACAGTTAATTTCAATAATGAACCATATATTCAGCTAAACCACATATGAAGCTTTTCATTGGCCATATGAAAAATGAAATATAACAGCAGTACCATCATCGTCATCATCAGATTCATCATATTCAACATCTTCATCATATTTGCTGGATTTCAACACCTTAGATTTCCTAGAGACATTTTTGGAAGCAGCAGGCCTGGGCGGCAGCTTCAAGCTAAACCCACTAGTGTGATTCACTGCTCTATGATGATTTATAGACTCGGTCTGATCATTTCCATCCTGCTCATAATACTCATCGGACAGCATGTCATCCTCTGTGACAACTTGATGTCCCTTTCTAGTCACATCATTGTCAAATGCCATCCTCTCTTCTTCTCCATCAGACTCCTCCCCTTCAGACCCTTTATCTGACCCACTCTTAGATTCCTCCCCCGATTCAGATGTTCCAGGAAGCCTCTGGTCACAATCCTTCCAAAAAGTTGAACCCCACTTTACTCCTGAACTCACCCCCCTCATACTAGGCTGTGTGCTTCCTATCCTGATGTTACATCCACCACCTTCCCCAGTTATCTGACTAGGTGTTGCAATTTCCCTGTTGGTTCCTATATTCTCTTGAAATTTACTGTTATTCATGGATTGCTGTTTTGAATGACTGCTCTCGTTCATTGCAATTTGTTCAGCAGATTCATCTGAAAATTTTCCATAAAACGCCATGCTCTATTCTTCACATGGAACCAATGAAGGATTGCAAAGAAGGTGCAATTACTTTTACAGGATGTGACCTTCAAGCCGCTCCGCTATAAAATCAAATTCCAGAAACACAGTAAGATGGGTGTCCAAGAAACAAGAAACCAACTCAAAATCAAATGATTTGGCCACTCACAAATCAGCTAACGATCAAGAAAAATGTTTTAATCCAACAAACTATTTCTGCATCAATAGGTCAACAAATTTTACATCAAAACATATGGATCGGCCACGCGGCACTCATAATCCTTTCGGTAACAAAATATTTGTCAAACGTGTAATCAATTACTAAAAAAACCCTAAATCTACAATCGAAACAAAAAAAAAACCCTAATCGGACTCAATATCGCACGTGGGGTCGGAACATGGGAGCTGATTGGTCAATTTCTTCCCAAGAAACTAACCTCTACGGACACAAAACAAGAAACGACGCAAAACGACCCAATTCTGTAAAGGGTATTTTCGCAAATCCAGTTAGGACGGGTGGTTCAAACTCCCGGGTCACCGGGGAACTGGCTGCTGGCAACCACAGTGGAGCCGGCGGCGGGAAAGATAGGTTTGAAAAGCGATACCGTTTGACAGGTTTTTGTGAGTCACACACGAGATTTGGGTCGGGTTCGAGAAACGCTAATTTCCAACACCCCCACACGCACAAACGGGCAGAGAGAAATATATACAGTATATCACAATGGAAGAATTCGATTGGATTCGTTCTGCCTGTGCAACCCGATGATGCCCACAAACAGGAAAGGGGAAAAAATTTTGGAGAGAGAAAGAACTCTTTGAGAGAAGGGTGGGGTGGCTTCGGCTTTGGCCTCGCGTTATATTTCTAGAGAGAGAAACAGATAATCAGAGAAAAGGGCAAATCGGATTTGTGACGGGGGGTTATTTTTTTAACCTATGCCCAACCCCCTAAACTGCTTTATATATTTTCGAGGGACCAATTATAATTATAAATTTAAAAAAAAAAAGAACAAGAAAAAAAATAACTCCATGTAAATAAGTATAACTACTCCCTCCTTTTCTTTTTTTCTTGTCCTATATCCAATTTTGATACTATTGGGATGATGACATATCCCAAGCGGTTAAGTCTCTTGACTTCCAACGGAAGGTTGGAGGTTCGATTCTCACCGGCCCCCTATCCCTCCCTTTAATTCCCCTTTGTAATTGTGTGGCATGGGCTCCCACCACCCCTTTCCAGGCCTTGAATGGCTCCTCCAAAAAAAAATTTGATACTATTCATTAGATTGTTTTAACTTTAATTTTTATGATAACTAAAATTAACCCATCAAGACTCGACAGGTATAATTATATTTTAAGTAATAATAAATTATATTTTAAGTAATGAAAATGTGTAATGATTTTATATATATATTCAAAAAATGATGTATATGATAATATAATTTAATTATTTTAAAACTAACAAATAAATCATATCATACAATATATCTTTAACTTGTGTAGCTTGTTTGGTACAAACTTAACAGATCAATAAAAATAATTATTAAAATAATATTTTTTAATTTGAAAATTAAATTAAGGTAAAACAAAATTTCAATATAAGTATTAACACTAATATGAAAAATTCCCTCACAATTTGCTGAAAATTTAATTATTGAAAATTTCATTGGTATGGGCTAGTATAACACTATCTTTAAAAATGTCTGAATTTGAAGTGGTGCTGTTTATATTTGTATATGTACTCTAAAAAATAGACGCTATAGGATCACCCGTACAGTTTATAAGAATATCATCTGGAAATATCACATCTAATTGTACATCTCCTAAATCAATACCAGCTTTACCATCACTTATATCAACTATCCATTCTGCAAATTTCCAGTCATATATAAATTTATTGTAAATGATATTTCTTGTGGTATCTTGAGTTAATCATTCTTAATTGCATATTAATACTTTGAGCCATATCTTGCAATTTACATGAAATATTACAGCATAACTATTCATGGTTAAAAACTTATTTTGGAAGATAAAGTCCAACATTCTTTAAAGATTGGCATAGACTTTTGTTTATAATCATAGCAAAACAAAATGCGAGTAAGAATTTTCTCATATGAAATCGAATGGGAAATTTGGTTTAATCAAATAGGTTCATAATCATTCTACCAATCAAGAATTTTCTACTTTCATGGTTTCCCGAAAATTAGTTTAATCTCAATTATATGGTTCCGCATATTGGTTACTATTAACATACTCTCATTGCATGATTTTTTTTGATGGATTTATATTCATAAGAAGCATTATTATGCAACTCTCATTCAACTATATTTCATGATTCGATAATCCAGAACAATTGATCGTGTTTAGATATTCCAGTTAAAAATAATTCATTGGCATTATCTATGCTTTCATCCTCTTGACAAATATTGTTATAACTGATATATATATATATATATTTTCATTTGTAGATATACATACTATGATGTAATCATTGATCGTATCAATAATCTCGTTGGTGGGGTTAATATATAGTAAAAATGTCTGGATTTGAAATGGTGCAGTTTATATTTGTATAAGTACTCTGAACAATTACCGCTATATGATCTCCCTATAATTTATAAAATTATCATCTGAAAACGTCACATCTAATTGTACATCTTCATGATCAATACCAGCTTTATCAATTACCATCACCTACATAAAGTATCCATTGTGCAAATTTCTTGCCATATACTTATAATTTTCATTGTAAACAATATTTGTTGTATTTTTTGAGTTAATTCATCTTAATTACATATTAATACGTCGAGGTCCCCTACACAAGATATTTCACCATATCACTAACATGAGTAAATATGGGTTTTTGAAAATAGAGTTCAACCTTCTTTAAAGATTGACATTGACTTTTTTTATATAGTCATAGTAAAACAACTTGCAAGTGAGAATTTTTTTCCTCCAAAATCGAATGGGGAATTTGATTAATTCAAACAGGCTCATAATCAATCTACCAATCAAGTATTTTCATCCCAAATATTGAGCTTTATTTTTTTGAGAAGAGATGTTAAATAATTTTCTAGGGTAAGTTTTTTGCAGGTAGAATTCTAGTCACAATCTAGTGAAATACCAAATCTAGAATGTGTAGTTCTACCTTTTGGAAGGAGTAGAGGTCTATTCTACCGGATGCTATAAGGATCACAATATAATCTCTCCCATGAAGGGCTAAACAAAATATTTTATAGATAAATTATCGATAAATGTCTTGTCAGTTCCACTACGTAAAGAAAAAAGAATCAACCATCATCACTATCAACTATAAAAATTAGTATTTTATTATAAATATTTTTCTGCTCATCAATCAACAAAGATAATAGCTTAACATGATCCGCCATCATTTCTTCCTTATTATAGTATGTCTCTTCTAGTATCAATAGATTATCTGTTTCAGACGTTAAAACTTCTTTCAGTGCCGGCAAATCTATTAAATTATAGATTAATGAATTACTTCATCCATCATTTTAAGTGTTACAATTTTGTTTTTTGGGTGTTTGGAAATAAATGTTACGTGGCCATTTTTGAAATATTTTGAAGGTTGATAATTTTTAATAATTATACTTAAATTATTAATTTTTTGATATTCATTAATATAAAACTCAAAATGAATAAAGTCCAATGCGACTCATCTTATTTTATTTATTTAATTATTGTAATTCTTTAACTAAATTAATTTTATTAGCTTACCTTAAATCCGTATCATTTCCTAGTATTACACTTATTATAAAACAAATGGAGTATTTCTTAAAAAATAGATTAAAAAATTAAATTTTCCTTCTTTATTTACTGGTGAATCTATTCACACCCATAACAATTCTTTAGACACCCGATTCTTTTATTTATAATATGATTTACTAAAATAATGAATTTACTATAAACCATCTGTCCATAAAATATGAATTTTCACAATTCCTTTAATACTTATAATTGCTTTGTATTATTTTTAATAAATAAAACATACTATATAAGATTTATATTATTTAGTATATATTTATATACAATTATAATAATATAATTATAAAATATATCTTTTTACGATTAACAACTATATAATTGTATGGATGTATTAATTTTAGGAGAAGTGACATATTTTTCTGAAAATATGGCCTATATATACAAATATTTTTCATATATTCATTAATGTATCTTTTAATAATATAAATTTCACGCGAATTTCATATAATTTTGAAATGCCAAATTTTTTATAATTGAAAATTGTGGAAACTCCATATAAATTGAAAATTACATATCTTTTAAAAACCAAAAATTGGGGTTGTCATATACACATTAATATATCTTTAACATGAATAAACAAATATGATGTGCAGTGTACATTTTGATTACATCATTGACCACATTAAATATAGGATGAGTTGTTTACTAATGCTTTAATATATATATATATATGGATATAGATTATGCAAGTTAAAATATAGTCAAGTGAGATATTGTTAGATTCGTCCCGTCTTGTAATTTTTAAATATCAAACTTTTAGAATTTCTACATGCGCCGAACTTTTATGAGTATGGGTGTACTTCACGTAGCTTTTGAAAAAATTAAAAAGAGTCACACTCTTTGCACTAACTTTTAAATATTACTAGATTTTTTCGCCCGCTGCGCATGGGCAGTGGCGGAACTACATGGGGACTTGGGAGAGGGAGGGAGCCGCCCCCGAGTTCGAAATTTGCCTATTAAATTTTATATAGTTTTGTTTATTTTAGCTATATCAGTCATTCTTTTTACATAATTCCGCCCCCTCAAACTCAAACCTTGACATTAATATTTTATACAATCGTGTAAATTTAATTATATTAGAAATTATTTTTCAGTAATTTACAGGGAAGAAGAGGAAAAAGAATTCAACATATTTCTTTGTTAGTTAGCTTTTTTAACATAGGGTTATATATTCTTTAAAGATATAGGCTCAGGTAAACCTAGATGAAGAGAGTGAAATCATTAGTAATCCAAAAAAACAAAAATAAATTGATATTTATCCTATTGAAATTAAAGATAAAATAAGGCAAAGCTATTTAGTCGCATCTTCGCCCCCACCCCAGACACTCTGCGTCCGTCACTGGTACATGTGTTAAATTTATATGCACACTGGTGTTGAACTTATATGAGTTTGTAAAATGAGAGTATTTTTGGATTACATGAGGTTACAAATGGGAATATGCCAGACTACCCGACATGGGCCTATGGCCTGGTCTACCGAAGACCATGTCAAACAAAACTTTTTTTTTATATATAAATAGGCAAGACTTAGGCTTTTTTAAAGTCTATTTAGCTAAATAGCTCCAGACCACACTTTATAAAAAAAAAACTATTAGGCATACCAGGTCGACATAGTTATCATTATTGTATTAGGTGAATACCAGGGTATCCCCAGGCCTTATTGGATCCAAGACTAATCCTTTGAGGATCGGATGGGCATGGTTATCATTATTATTAGTATGTTTATATTTATTGCATATAAATAAGTGGTATCATTGTTGTTATTTTATGTGAAAATAATTATTAATTTGATTTTATATAGGTTTTTAAAATATTTATAGTCTTTTCCCCGTGTATAAATAGTCATGGATGAAGACTTACCCAAGTGTACAAATTTATGTTTTCCAATTTTATGATTACATCCAGACATATATAAAAGAATTTTAACCTAATTTTAAAATAGGCTTAATCAGACTTTTAAAAGGCTTAAAAGCTGGCATATTTAGTTTTAATAGGCCATGCTTAGGCTTATAAGACAGGCTTTAAAAAATTGACGTAGGCTTAGGCCGTTCAAAACTAACCCTAGCCTGGCCTATAGCTTATTTCCACCCCCTACATGAGGTTCAAAGTATTTTGTTTAAATGTTGTTAGAATTGCATGCAGCAAAAATTTAAAGAGAAATAAAGGAAAGAATAAGATGATAGAAGAAAATTCAAACCCCCCAGGTGAACATATTATAAAATAAATTACTTTTATCATTGAAAAACTAAATACATATAGTTTCTCTTTTATATCTAAAATAATAAGAGCAATTGAAAAAAAATATATAATACCCTTAAACTATTCAAAATTCACCAGCGGCAGTTGGCTTGAGTGGATTGGAATTCTACTCACTTAAGCAAGGTCTCAGGTTCGAGCCTTGTGTATGCAAAAAAATTGCTTTGGGAGAAACGTCTTTAATTGCCCATGCAAATCCTCGAGGGATTAGTCATGGATCCAATGTGGCTTGAGAATACCCGGTTAATCACCAAAAAAAATAAATTCGAATAAATTATATATTTGCATTATTAAGGTTCTAAAAATATCAGTTTACTCCCTAAATGTTGTCTATTTGTACTATTATCCCAAAAATAATTTGGCGTGTACCGGGTATCCTATGCCACATTGGGCCCAAAACTAATCTCTCAAAGATCTGGTGGGTATTGAAGGGTTGTCTCTCCCAAAGTAGAATTCTGCATACATAAAGGCTCGAAACCGAGAGCTTTGCTTAAGCTACCAGAGCCATATACTACTCAGGACAACTGCGTTTGGTATCCCTAAAATTTTTTAAAGAATACTATCTATACTTTTTTGTTATCTTTTCAAAGTATCTATACTTTTCTGTTATCTACCCCTATATGATGTTTAAAGTATTTTGATTAAATGGTGATAGAAATGCATGCAAAAAAAATCGAATAAATTATATGTTTGCATTATTAAGGTTCTAAAAATATCATTTTACTCCCCAATATGTTGTCCATTTTGACTATTATCCCTAAAACTTGTAAAGAATACTATCTTTATATACTTTTTTTTTTGGTTATCTTTTCATTTTTTAAGGGGAAAAAAAGAAATTTTCAAAAGATATACGCCAAATGTAATACCCCGGATTTGGTAACCCAGGCCGGGATGCCACCGCTACACCTCCCTAGCAAGACACGAACTCTCCGAGCTTGCTAAAGAGATGCAAGGCTATGGGTATTGAAAAGAGTTTTAAAAACAAGTCCGGAATTACTTAAAAATAATAATATAGTGTAATATCATCCACACATGATAATAATAATAAGTTGCAGCGGAAATAAAGTTTATGCAGCGGAATTTAAAATATAGGGCCGACATGGCCAAAACACGGGTTAAACAGGCCCGCTCATGCAAGTCATATAAAATAATTTAAATGTCCAAAATTATCCCCCAATGTATGATCATGCTCCGTACTCTGTAATAGAAAAAAAAAATGAACAACGGTTTTTATCAGTATTATAAAATACTGAGTAAGTCAATCCTAGCATAGCAATAAAGGGGTTAGATTTTAATAATTAAGATTAAACTCTTTGTCATGCATACAAAACACTTTATTTACCAATTTAAAAATAAGAATTTAGTTGCATGCTTTAAAGACACATTTAATTTCATAATTAAAAATTTAAGCATGGGCAATTATTTAAGACATGATTTAAAAAAAACACGAATAGTGCCATAAGTAAATAAATAAAAATTTGAGCTTTTTAAATTTTTCCCCGTTACGCCACCATCTCAACAATATATCATTTAGCCGGTGATCCAGCGGCCGCAACCAATTTCAAAAGTATCATTTAGCCGGTGATCCGGCGGCCTCAGCCAATTTCATAAGTATCATATCTCATTTAGCCGGTAGCCCGGCGGCTGCAGCCTATCCGCCATACCCAGTACCACTCCGTCGAGCCTCGAGTAACCCATACGGATACACCCGAGAGAGTAGGCTCGTTGGCTCTTGTAGCCAAATCTGTCATATCCAGTACCACTCCGTCGAGCCTCGAGTAACCCATACAGATACACCCGAGAGGATAGGCCCAAAAATAAGATGCCATTTTGGCAATCTTTCGCGCGGAGTAACCATCGTCCATAAAGGCACGAAATGAATAATTAGGAGGGCACCCTGCAGAGCACTCACCCCCTAATTTTATGTAACCAATGTAACCGATATCGTTTCAACTTTAGTGTAACGGGATTTTCAAAAATATAACTTTATCATATAACAAGATTTCGATCGTTTGTTTAGAAATTTCAAAATCTCACAAGTTTAAAACCGATCGATGTCACAGTTTACGCCTTTTCAGTTTAAAAATCCATTTCTTAGGCGATTGATCTGAAATTTTCACAGTATCTCAAAAACATCCCAATGAACAACTTTCATGTTTTGAGTGTTTCGGAAAAACGATGGGAAGCATGTCAAAAATCAAGTTTTCTACACAAGTAGTATGCTGCCAGGATTCAGGTTTGACACCTTTCAAAGATTCGACTTTTTAACATATCAAATGGACTCCAAAAATTCTAAAATTTTATATGCTCATACTAGACATGATTATAAACAACTTTTGTTTAGATAACAAATATTTGTTTGGTCTAGAAATGATAGAAATATGCTCCTCAAGTTCGGTCATGAAAACTGTCAACCTTTGAAAATTCTTAAAAACGCAGAATATGTCCGACACGATTTGGGGTACCAAAACTCAATGAAAATCTCTGAAATTTTTACACAATATAGCTTAAGATCTTAGGATCAAAATCTTAGTTTTGAGTTTTTAGGTTTGAACACTCGAAGTAAGAGTTTTGGTCGGATTTCAGAAAACACGTAGATTGGGGTTTTTAGGTTCGATTTTAACGTTTCGTTTTAGATCCAATGTTTCGGATGCCTTTAAACCACCCATATTGATATGGAAGGTATTGACTTACTGTAAGTGAGTTCTTGAACGCCCTAGGGTCGATCGATTCGTCCAAAATCGCCACGGACGGATCTACGCAACACGTTCTTCTTCTCCTTTGGCCACGAACGTGTTTGCAAGCAAAGATCCGTAAGTTAGAATGTTGGTTATGATCTAAAAACAATAAGGAAACCTGATTTACATCTTACCAACAATCCAAAGCCTGCAATCCTTGATCACACTTCCTCGGTTGGATTTGGTTGCTGGAAAGTCGTCAGAAAGTCGCCGGAAGGTAAGAACTTGTGTTTTTTGGTTTTTGGGAGAGTTTGGGATGAAACAAGGGTGTGGATGGCTGATGATGGGGTGTTATATTCATATAATATCAACCAAAATCTGCTCCCCCCGAATTAAATCAAGATCCCCACGTTGGGACCTGAAATTATGGCAAGAAAGTCGCCAAAACGCGACAAGACAGCTATCATGTCTCACTGGCGCGGTGTCGGCGCGGTTTGCCTCCAGACCGCGCGGCGACCGCGCGGCTCCGGCCTGGGCTGCGGCCTGGGCCGGGTCATGCGATCCGTCGGGCCTTTTCTCATCTCTTTCGAACTTCTATTCTTCTACGTTTTCGGGCTCGATTTTTCGGGTCGTTCTCGGATTATGATTCCTATCTTAAATTTTTTTTTGACTTAAATTGATTTCGTGTTTGAAATCTTAAGTCCGTCGATTTTGGATTCGTCGGCTTCTAATTCGTCGTCTTTTGACTCCCGTGTAATAATTTATCTAGTTAAATTATTTACGACTTCACAGGTTCTTTGAATTAAAATTCTTTTCTTTCTTGAATTTAATTCCATTTCTTTTGACTCAATTTATGGAATGTCTTCGGCTTCCTTTCCCTCTTTTTATTCCATTTTGAATTTTTTTTTAAATCTATCGGCGTTTCATTTCCAAGCGATAATTTATTGTGATAAATTATTTTCTTTTCTCGGAGATATTTCGACCTTGATCGGATTAAGAAATAATTTTATTCCTTTGGACGCCGCTAAAAATCTCGGGTATTACAGTCTACCCCCCTTAAGAATCAACTTCGTCCTCGAAGTTGCGCGACTTATTGCTCGATTGATTGATTGATTGGTTGTTGATTGTTATTATTTGACTGAACCCAGAATTGAAATTTCCAAGTTGCCTACGTACCCTGTGAAGGGATCAAGTCATTACGTAGTTCAAAACAATTTGAATTTGTTTATTTGGGATACAAAATATTCGGGTCGTTACATCCTCTCCCCCTTAAGATTACAGTTATGTCCCCATAACTGTGGTTGCACCGTCTTGGAATAGGGTCGGGTAACGCTCCTTCATGTCGGCTTCTAACTCCCATGTCGCTGTTTCACTTTCATGGTTCGACCAAAGAACCTTGACCATTCTCACGGTTTTGTTCATTGTTACTCTCTCCTTAACATCGAGTATTTGTACCGGAATTTCCTCATAGCTCAAGTCATCATTCAATTCAATTCCTTCCGGTTGGAGTACATGGGTCGGATCGTGCACATACTTCTTCAATTGTGAGACGTGGAACACATTGTGAACTCGAGCCAATTGTGGCGGTAAAGCTAGACGATATGCTAGATTCCCGACTTTTTCTAGAATTTCATAAGGTCCTATATATCGAGGACTTAACTTTCCTCGTTTGCCAAAACGCATAACCCCCTTCATCGGTGATATCTTTAACATGACCTTATCTCCAACTTGAAATTCTAGGTCTTGTCGTCTCACATCGGCATAACTTTTCTGACGGTCTTGGGCCGCCTTCATTTTTCCTTGAATCACTTTGATTTGTTGGGTCATATCTTCTATGAGTTGTGGTCCTACTACCACTGCCTTATCACTCCCTTCCCAACTCAACGGACTTCGGCACCTTCGACCATACAATGCCTCGAATGGTGCCATACCGATGCTAGCATGGTAGCTATTGTTGTAGGAAAATTCAATTAGGGGCAAATGATTTTCCCAGCTACCCTTAAACTCTAGGACACACGCTCTCAGCATGTCTTCCAATGTTTGGATTGTTCTCTCAGTTTGTCCATCCGTCATTGGGTGGAATGCGGTGCTCATCTTAATCTGCGTACCGAGAGCTTCTTGTAACTTTATCCAAAAGTGAGAGACAAATCTACTGTCTCTATCGGAGATAATGTCATGTGGTACCCCGTGTCTTCGTACCACATTGTCAATATACGCTCTTGCTAATTGGTCCATGGTCCAAGTGTCATTCATTGGGATAAAAATGGCCGTCTTCGTTAGCCTATCGACAATCACCCATATCTTATTCATCCCTCTTGGTGATCGTGGTAATCCCGAAATGAAATCCATCGAGATACTATCCCACTTCCAACTCGGGATTTCCAATGGTTGCATCAATTCTAAGGGTTTTTGTCGCACGGCTTTGACCTTTTGGCACATGAGGCATCTCGCTACAAATTCTGCCACTTCATTCTTCATCCTCGGCCACCAGTAAATCTTCCTCAAATCCTTATATAATTTTTCGCCTCCAGGGTGAACCGAGTAAGGTGTGTTATGCCCTTCTTCCATCAATCTTTGTTTTATCTCCACACATTTCTGTGGTACACACCATCTTCCCTTGAAACGAATGTTTCCGTCCTCATGGATAGCAAATCCTATCGCCTTCCCATTGGCAATGTTCTCCTTAATCCTTTCCAACTTTGCGTCGCCCGGTTGGGCGAGTTTGATCTCGTCAAATATGGTCGATTCGACTACCATTGCGTTGACCATTTCATTTACAGTGCCCGAATGCACTAGTTCTAAGCTCAATCTTGCCAAGTCCATATACAATGCCGGCGGAATCACCAACGAATTCGCCACATGTTGGGTCTTCCGGCTTAAGGCATCGGCTACCACGTTGGCCTTCCCTTCGTGGTAAGAAATTTCGAGATCATAGTCCTTGATTAGTTCCAACCACCTCCGTTGTCTCAGATTTAACTCCTTTTGAGTGAATATGTATTTGAGGCTTTTGTGGTCAGTGAACATCCGTCACTTTCTCCCATAGAGGTAATGTCTCCATATTTTCAGAGCGAACACGACTGCCGCCAACTCCAAGTCGTGTGTCGGGTAGTTCGCTTCATGAGGTTTCAATTGACGCGATGCATATGCAATGACTCTCGAGTCTTGCATCAAAACGCATCCTAGACCTTCCTTCGAAGCGTCACTGTAAACCTCGAAGTCACCATTCTCTGATGGTAGTGCTAGTATGGGTGTACTGGTGAGTCGCTTTTTCAGTTCTTGAAATGCGGACTCACACTCACTGTCCAGTCATATTTCACCCCTTTCTTCAACAGCTGGGTCAACGGGCGTGCGATTTTTGAGAAGTCCTTCACAAATCGCCTATAATAACCAGCTAGTCCAAGGAAGCTCCGTATTTCAGTTGGACTCGTCGGCGATACCCATTCCGTCACCGCCGAAATTTTTGCCTGATCCACTGAAACTCCAGTGGCGGATACTATGTGCCCAAGGAATGCTACTTCCTTCAACCAAAAGTCGCATTTGGATAGTTTTCCATAGAGTTGGTTCTTGCGCAAAACCCCTAACACTTGGTGCAAATGTTGGGAATGCTCCCCCTCGCTTCTCGAGTAGATCAGGATGTCGTCGATGAACACCACGACGCATTGATCTAACAATTCTCTAAATACATCGTTCATGAGGTTCATGAACATTGCAGGTGCATTTGTTAACCCAAAGGATAATACTGTGAACTCGTAGTGTCCATAACGAGTTCGGAATGCCGTCTTCGGGATATCCTTCTCCGCAATCCTTAGCTGGTGATAACCGGATCGCAAGTCAATCTTTAAGAACACCGACGCCCCCTTCAATTGATCAAATAAGTCCTCAATCCTTGGTAATGGATACTTGTTCTTGATGGTCACTTGATTGAGTCCTCTGTAGTCGATGCAAAGGCGTAGTCCTCCGTCCTTCTTTTTAACAAATAAGACCGGTGCTCCCCACGGGGACGTACTTGGTCTTATGTATCCTTTATCCAACAACTCTTTGAGTTGCTCCTTTAACTCTTTCATTTCCAGTGGCGCCATGCAGTAAGGAGCCTTTGAAACAGGTTCCGTTCCAGGAATGAGATCTATGATGAATTCAAGATCTTTCTCAGGTGGCATACCAGGGATGTCTTCAGGAAATACGTCCGGGTATTCTCTTACCACTGGGATGTTGTCAACCTTGATCTCTTCCGCCTCAAGGTTGTGAACGTAGCATGCATACAACGCGTATCCCTTACGCATTAAGCTACGAAGCTTGAGAGCGTTAACAACCTTGTTGCTCCTCTTAGGGGGTTGAGAGTAAAAGATGACTCTCTTTCCTCTACCTTTCGACAGGGTGATCTTCTGCTTCTGACATTCGATCACCGCTTTATACTGGGTCAACCAATCCATTCCCAGTATAACGTCGAAGTCCCTTAAATTAAATTCTACCAAGTTTGCGAAGAATTCTATGTTCTTGATAACTATCGGAATTCCGTTATAACGTCTAGAGCATGATACTACCTCTCCTGAAGGTAGTTGAATTTCTAAGTTAATCAGTTCGCACTTAGGTAGATCTAGTTCAGGTAGGACTCTTGATGATATAATCGAACAACTAGCTCCTGAGTCAAACAGAACTTTAAGGGGTGTACTTAAAACATGGAACGTACCTGCCATCACGTCACCCTGCATAGGCACATCTGCGTGGTTGATAACATTCAACCGCCCCATTGGCCATCCTTGATTGCCCTGCTGATCTCGGTTCGGGTTCTGATTCTGTTGTTGATTTGGATTCTGTGGAAGGCGTTATTTTGGTTGAAATTCTGATTTTGAGGGGGTCTGTACCCCTGATTGTTACCGTTTCGCCCATTTTGATTACGAGGCTGTGCTGGCCCCATAACCAAGTCTTCCCGCTTGGTGATGTTTTCAATTCGAGTCCGGCACTCATTCACCCGATGACCAAATCGACCACACCGGTAGCATGCGCCCTGTTGGGGGCATCCCCTAGTCAAGTGAGGTCTCCCACATCTTGGGCATGGTGGCACAGGGTTACCTTGGAAAAAGGTTCTCCCATCATTTCCCCTATTGTTGTTCTGAGGGGGTTTGTTCAGGCCTCCCCGAAAGTTGTTTCCTCCAGAATTGTTAACGGATCGGCTATCCCTGTTCCTCTTATCTTGTCCCTGAGGTTCCCGGCTGGACTCTCCACTCATCCTCCTCTTCAGTTGTTGCACCCTTGCGACAGCCACCGCACGATCATACACTGCTTGCAGGTCCGGGTAATGGACGCCAGTGATCACTTCCCGTATGGTCAAGTTCAACCCCATCTCGAATTTTTGTGCCTTCTCTACGTCTGTGGGTACTAGTCTTGGTGCGAAGCGCATTAACTCCTTGAATCGAGTGTAATACTCTTGTACAGTCTGCCCGCCTTGTTTTAATGACAAAAACTCCTCGTACATGGCCGCCTTCGTACTCAGGGGGTAAAATCGGTCCCTGAGCAGTTCCATCATTTCAGTCCATGAATAGGGCTCCTCGTCCTCTCGTATCTTTCCCTGGGTGGCTTGCCACCAGTCGTCTGCTTCACCTCCCAAGTAGTATGAGGCTACATGCACCTTTTCCCCTTCCGGGCACTTAACTGCGCTTAACAACTTGTCGAAGGTCCTAATCCACTCCTCTAGTTTTGCAGGGTCTTCCTCGCATGCGTAGTGCGGCGGTTGGTATGGGTTCACCATGGCTAGGTAATTAATGCGAGCTTGTGGTGGAGGCGCCGCAGCCGCTTGGCTCTGGTTCACCTACGCGTTCCCTAGCGCAATGAGAACCTCTTCTAGAGTGCGTAGGCGATTACCCATGTTGTTTGGTATAGGGCCTGCTGGCTCTTCCTGAGCGTGTACACCCACTTTTGGTATCGGCATGTCGGGTTGCCTAGGTATTTCGTTGGTATTGGGAGGAATGGGCTGGACGCGCGGTCTCCCTCTCGGTGCCATTCTGTTGCAAGAACAAGTGATTTAGATTTTAAGGAAAATATAATAGAGGGTTTATACAATGATTTTCTTTAGTAAGTGTTATTAGTGGATTTTTTTTTTTTTTTCTTTATTGTTATCTCTTTATTAAATACATATATGTTGTTGGGACTCGAGGTACTCGTTAATCAGTCTTATCATAAGGTTGATCACGTTCGCGTTTGGTTCGGCCATCTAATGTCAACAAGGTAGGTTAAAGTTAGAACATGCCAAATGTAAAGTTAGGAGATGCAAAAATTTAAATCTTTATGCAAGTAAGTATATGCAATCCCCCCAATGAGTTTTAATTTATACATGCATTTATTTATTCATGGGTTTTAAAAATAATTTATCCTCATGGATAATCTAGAAATAAGGAAAAAGGTTTGGGCCACTATATTGGGCCAAAAGTAATAAATACTTAGGCTCAAATAAAAATATAGGTATTGGGCTAAAATTTGTTTGGGCTCAAAAAAATTAAGATTTTAAATAAATAGTAAGTAGAATGATTGGGCAAAAAACTTGGGCTCAAAGTAGTTTAAAATAATAGTGGTTTTAAAGAGTAATGGTTTAAAAATAATAATAATAGATTTTAAAAATATTTGGGGCTCTTTTTAAAATGATAGCTTTAAAATATTCCGGGCTCTGATACCATCCTGTAACACCCCGGATTTGGTAACCCAGGCCGGGATGCCACCGCCACACCTCCCTAGCAAGACACGAACTCTCCGAGCTTGCTAAAGAGATGCAAGGCTATGGGTATTGAAAAGAGTTTTAAAAACAAGTCCGGAATTACTTAAAAATAATAATATAGTGTAATATCATCCACACATGATAATAATAATAAGTTGCAGCGGAAATAAAGTTTATGCAGCGGAATTTAAAATATAGGGCCGACATGGCCAAAACACGGGTTAAACAGGCCCGTTCATGCAAGTCATATAAAATAATTTAAATGTCCAAAATGATCTCCCAATGTATGATCATGCTCCGTACTCTGTAATAGAAAAAAAAATGAACAACGGTTTTTATCAGTATTATAAAATACTGAGTAAGTCAATCCTAGCATAGCAATAAAGGGGTTAGATTTTAATAATTAAGATTAAACTCTTTGTCATGCATACAAAACACTTTATTTACCAATTTAAAAATAAGAATTTAGTTGCATGCTTTAAAGACACATTTAATTTCATAATTAAAAATTTAAGTATGGGCAATTATTTAAGACATGATTTAAAAAAAAAACACGAATAGTGCCATAAGTAAATAAATAAAAATTTGAGCTTTTTAAATTTTTCCCCGTTACGCCACCATCTCAACAATATATCATTTAGCCGGTGATCCAGCGGCCGCAGCCAATTTCAAAAGTATCATTTAGCCGGTGATCCGGCGGCCTCAGCCAATTTCATAAGTATCATATCTCATTTAGCCGGTAGCCCGGCGGCCGCAGCCTATCCGCCATACCCAGTACCACTCCGTCGAGCCTCGAGTAACCCATACGGATACACCCGAGAGGGTAGGCCCGTTGGCTCTTGTAGCCAAATCTGTCATATCCAGTACCACTCCGTCGAGCCTCGAGTAACCCATACGGATACACCCGAGAGGATAGGCCCAAAAATAAGATGCCATTTTGGCAATCTTTCGCGCGGAGTTACCATCGTCCATAAAGGCACGAAATGAATAATTAGGAGGGCACCCTGCAGAGCACTCACCCCCTAATTTTATATAACCAATGTAACCGATATCGTTTCAACTTTAGTGTAACGGGATTTTTAAAAATATAACTTTATCATATAACAAGATTTCGATCGTTTGTTTAGAAATTTCAAAATCTCACAAGTTTAAAACCGATCGATGTCACAGTTTACGCCTTTTCAGTTTAAAAATCCATTTCTTAGGCGATTGATCTGAAATTTTCACAGTATCTCAAAAACATCCCAATGAATAACTTTCATGTTTTGAGTTTTTCGGAAAAACGATGGGAAGCATGTCAAAAATCAAGTTTTCTACACAAGTAGTATGCTGCCAGGATTCAGGTTTGACACCTTTCAAAGATTCGACTTTTTAACATATCAAATGGACTCCAAAAATTCTGAAATTTTATATGCTCATACTAGACATGATTATAAACAACTTTTGTTTTCACAAAGATTAGTTTGGTCTAGAAATGATAGAAATATGCTCCTCAAGTTCGGTCATGAAAACTGTCAACCTTTGAAAATTCTTAAAAATGCAGAATATGTCCGACACGATTTGGGGTATCAAAACTCGATGAAAATCTCTGAAATTTTTACACAATATAGCTTAAGATCTTAGGATCAAAATCTTAGTTTTGAGTTTTTAGGTTTGAACACTCGAAGTAAGAGTTTTGGTCGGATTTCAGAAAACACGTAGATTGGGGTTTTTAGGTTCGATTTTAATATTTCGTTTTAGATCCAATGTTTCGGATGCCTTTAAACCACCCATATTGATTTGGAAGGTATTGACTTACTGTAAGTGAGTTCTTGACGCCCTAGGGTCGATCGATTCGTCCAAAATCGCCACGGACGGATCTACGCAACACATTCTTCTTCTCCTTTGGCCACGAACGTGTTTGCAAGCAAAGATCCGTAAGTTAGAATGTTGGTTATGATCTAAAAACAATAAGGAAACCTGATTTACATCTTACCAACAATCCAAAGCCTGCAATCTTTGATCTACACACTTCCTCGGTCGGATTTGGTTGCCGGAAAGTCGTCAGAAAGTCGCCGGAAGGTAAGAACTTGTGTTTTTTGGTTTTTGGGAGAGTTTGGGATGAAACAAGGGTGTGGATGGCTGATGATGGGGTGTTATATTCATATAATATCAACCAAAATCTGCTCCCCCCGAATTAAATCAAGATCCCCACGTTGGGACCTGAAATTATGGCAAGAAAGTCGCCAAAACGCGACAAGACAACTATCATGTCTCACTGGCGCGGTTTGCCTCCAGACCGCGCGGCTCCGCCCTGGGCCGGGTCATGCGATCCGTCGGGCCTTTTCTCATCTCTTTCGGACTTCTATTCTTCTACGTTTTCGGGCTCGATTTTTCGGGTCGTTCTCGGATTATGATTTCTATCTTAAATTTTTTTTTGACTTAAATTGATTTCGTGTTTGAAATCTTAAGTCCGTCGATTTTGGATTCGTCGGCTTCTAATTCGTCATCTTTTGACTCCCGTGTAATAATTTATCTAGTTAAATTATTTACGACTTCACAGGTTCTTGGAATTAAAATTCTTTTCTTTCTTGAATTTAATTCCATTTCTTTTGACTCGATTTATGGAATGTCTTCGGCTTCCTTTCCCTCTTTTTATTCCATTTTGAATTTTTTTTAAAAAAATCTATCGGCGTTTCATTTCCGAGCGATAATTTATTGTGATAAATTATTTTCTTCTTCTCGGAGATATTTCGACCTTGATTGGATTAAGAAATAATTTTATTCCTTTGGACGCCGCTAAAAATCTCGGGTATTACACCAATAAAAAATTCTAAAATTAGTACTTAAACTAATTTTTTCGCAAAACACAGACCCCAACTTTATAATATTAGAAAAAATAATCAATTTTTACATTTCCCTTGGAAATACTATCATTTTAACACTAATCAATTTTTAAAAGTTTTTATTTTGGCCCTATTTTTTGAAAAAATATGTTTTATTCTGCATTATATAATATTGTGTAGTATCCATAAATTTATATTTATTATTAAATATATATAATTTTTTAATAAATTGACTGATTCTTACTCATTAAAATTTCTTTAACTTATTGATTTCTATTAATATTTTAGGTTCAAATTTTAATATAATTATAATAAAAATTTATTCAATAATATTATATATAAAGTTTATAATATATAATTTTAATTATATATTTACAAAATATAAAATACAATTATGTAATTTAATTTGTTTTCAATTTATATTTTTTTAAAATACATAGAAAGATTTTCTCAAGATCTTTTATATTAATATATAGATACATTTTCTAAATATAATATTTTTTATGTGAACAATGCCTCATCGGAGGCTAAAAAAAAGAGAAAGCGTAAATTGAAAATCAAAACCCAAACAATACACAACACCCACAGGCTAAAACCTCAATCCGATCGACAACGCCGGAGCACTTTTTTTTGAAGAATATTTAAAATAGATT